>JANAVB010011399.1:20263876-20861194 GCA_029216955.1 Iris pallida
CAGAAGATAAAGCCCTAGCGATGGAGATGGCCTATAACTCTGACGTATCTATGCGGGAAGAGTGGATGAAAGCTAAAGCTGAGTTGAAACAGAGAGTTAGCTATGAGGACTCATTCTGGCATCAAAAGGCTAGAGTTAAATGGGATCAAGATGGTGACAGGAATACGAAGTTTTTTCATTCCTGTGTTTCTGCTACTAGAAACAGATTATATATTCATAGTTTAGTCTCTGAGGAAGGCCAAGTTCTGAATCATTTGGAGGATATTCAATCGGAGGCGAATGCATATTATAGTAAGCTCTTTATCCCATCTATCATATCCCAGTCTCCTGATTTTATTAACGCTATACCTGTCTCTATTACTCAAGATGATATAACTTGCTTATGGCTAAACCAACAGTGGAGGAATTGGTAGAAACGCTTAAGAGTTTGGATCAGGATAGCGCTCCTGGCCCAGATGGGTTCTCAGGTCGTTTCTTTAGAAAGGCTTGGGATATTGTTGGCCATGATATTCTTAAAGCAGTTCACTTGTTCTTTGATGGTTTTACTTTTCCCAGATCAATTACGAGTACTCATCTGCTGCCTACCTCGAAGGGGAAGGATCCTAAGTCGATAAGAGACTATAGGCCTATTAGTCTTTGTAATTTCATAAACAAGCTTTTCTCTAAAATCATTGCTCGAAGATTGGCTCCGCTTCTTCCGCGCTTAATATCTCCAGAGCAAAGTGGTTTTATTAAAGGTCGTGAAATTATTGATAATGTTGTTCTAGCTCAAGAAATGGTGAGTATGATTCATCATAAGTATAGGGAAGGAAATGCAGCAGTACTTAAACTCGATATGAGTAAAGCTTATGATCGCGTTCATTGGGCTTTTCTGATCAAGGTCATGCAACGAATGGGGTTCTGCAATGAGTGGTTTAATATGATCTTGCATCTTCTCGACAATGTATGGTTCTCAACTCTGATTAATGGCTGTGCTTCAGTCTTTTTCAAAAGTTTATGTGGATTGCGACAAGGGGATCCTATTTCTCCACTTCTATTTGTTATTGCTGCTGAATGTTTAAGTAGGAATCTAAACTCCCTGAGGTCGAATACTGGTTTTACTTCTTATTATTCGCCAAGTGGATGCCCAGTTATTACTCATCTTGCCTATGCAGATGATATACTATTATTTTCAGGTGGAGAAAAGAAGTCCATTCAGAAAATGATGAATGTGATTAAGAAATATGAGCAGGTATCGGGTCAGCTGGTGAATATTGAGAAATCTGGTCTGTATTTATCTAATCTCATTTCAGAGGATCGAGTTGAAGATATCCGAAATTCATTTGGCTTTACTATTCTCAGTTTGCCAATGACATATTTGGGATCTCCTATGACTGCGAGGGTTCGAAATGCTGCTATGTTTGATGATCTGGTAACGAAGATTAGATACAAAATCAGTGGGTGGCAGAATAAGGCATTATCCATGGGTGGTAGACTTACTTTACTTAAGTCTGTCTTAACATCTATACCTGTTGACACATTGGCAGCTTGTAATCCCCCAGCTAGTGTGATCAAAAGAGTTGAGGACATGTTCCAGAGCTTCCTTTGGGGGTCTAAACTCGGGTATGACAAACGTGTTTGGATTGCATGGCCGAAGGTTACAACTCCTATTGAGGAAGGTGGGTTGGGTGTTAGGCGTTTGCAGGATGTATTGAATGCCTTAACTATTAAGCTATGGTGGAAGGTTAGAACTTCTAACTCTCTTTGGGTTAAGTTCATGAAGGCAAAATATTATCCTTATTCGAATCCATCTTTTGTGAATGCATCTCAAAGTTCTTCTCACATATGGAAACGAATTCTCAATGGCCGAGACATGGGGGATATTCATATTGAGTCATATATTCAAGAGGATTTGGAAAATTATGTATGGTCTCCTGGTAAGTCAGGAGTTTTTTCGATAACATCTGCTTGGAATTGCATTCGGGCTACCTCTGAGGTTGATGATCGATACACTCAGATATGGGGATCATGTATACCAGTAAAATGGTCGATTCTCCTATGGCGAGTTCTATGGCGTCGTCTTCCGACGGATGAAATCATTCAAAAGCTTGGTTTTCAACTAGCTTCATCTTGCCATTGCTGTGCGCATCCGACAGTGGAGACTTCAAATCATATATTATCAGAAGGGGATTTGGCGAGTGGGGTTTGGAATCATTTCACAAATATTCTACATATTCGTACTGCTGGATCTATTGAAGACAGGATGAAAGCCATGTGGACAAGGGGCAACAAGCACTTGAAACAAATTATTGTTGGAGCGATAGTATGGGTTTTATGGAAAAATAGGAACAAGTGGAGATATGAACAGTACTCATATGGGTGTCAGCAGCTTCAGTTTGAGGTTAAGAGACAGATTAAGAAGGCTTTGGTGAGATGCTCTCATGTGCTTCTTCCATCTGAATTAGAGTAATCAACTTGTATCTTGATCTTTCTTTTGTAACCTGAGTTGGTACTCAAGCTTTTATTAATAAAATCGTAGTGTTCTATAATATATATATATATATATATATATATATATATATATATATATATATATATATAAAGCCTAATTTTTGTGTATCACGAATACGCTTATATATATATATATATATATATATATATATATATATATATATATATATATATCGCCTACATGAATCCCACATCCAAAATATATGTTTAAGGAAATATTCACTATAATTATCAATTAAAACATTTATTGATATTTCTATATGACAATTATATATATATATATATATATATATATATATATATATATATATATATATATAAACATTTACTAAACCACTACACAAATTACGAAGTACGCACATTCATACAACACATCTATGGTCGTTAACGTCTTTGGTCGCTCTACAACATTACATGAGCCCGGGTTTGGTTAGGGTCAAGTTCGGACTAGTTTGGTACAACCGGGTCACTTAAACGTCAAATAATTAATAATAATGAATAATTAAACTATTTATAATTGTCATGTCACAACTTGGTCTGGTTTTTTTAATTAGGACACACTTATGGACAGGTCTTCCCTACCAGGGCTAATACACTAGTCAAAGCACGCCACTGCACTATCCGTTGCATGATTCCTAGCCGTCTTGTACCTCAAAACTCTACCATGGCTAAAGTCATCTACCGTAATAATAAACTAAATAATTTTTTGTAAAATCTAAAAATCACCATTCAAATAAAATAAATAATAATAAAAATATTTCAAAATTTTCGTGAAGGGGAGCTACAAATCTACCCACCTTAAAATAATTTCGTCCTCGAAATTCTAATTTATAACTATTCCTTAAAATTCAAAAAGAAAGTCAACCTTAACCTTAATCTCTTTAAATTTTAATTCCTCGAAATAGTTTATATCCTCCTCCTAGCCATTTTTTAACTGCATAACCTTTAGGACTTCTACCCACCTTTGGTCATACTACTCGTCAAAACTAAAATCTTATAATCTTCTAACTAGTTGCTAACAATCCTACCAACAGATATCAACTGCACATGGCATCTAAAATCCTCTCATATCTATCAAGCAATCCAAAATTTAACAAGCAACAAATTTGCACAAGTAGCTAAGAGATATTGATAAATTTTAATAAGCATGACCATTCGTCGCTCCGAAATAGGAAGGACAGGAAGATAAGGAAAAATAATCAAGAGCAAATATAAAGTTTCAAGGACGGTAAAGAGTATCCAATGATGCAGATAGAAAGAAGGTTTGTGAACCATTGACTTATTTGCTAGATTGGGCTACTCTAGTCCAGTCACTTGCTAAATTGAAGAACCCTTCGTTTCTTAGAGGGGCTTGCAATCCATGCAATACGAAAATTTTGTTCTCGGAGTACATGGTTAATCTAAACAAGGTTCCAAAATAGAACGAAATTTGAGAAATCAAGATTGTGATCTCTCCCGTGGTTATTTAAACACACGAGCAAGGGATATAAATGCAATAAAAGATCGTATTGCGATTTCCAGGTAGATGGAATAATGGTTACGAATGACTTCATATTCTAAGAGGTGGAGATTACATAATAGGTATAGGGACCCACTTCAAATAGTTCGGTTTTATAGTCCAAATATGGTGGAATGTATGGATGGGTTTAACCGGGTCTTAATGGATTCCGTGATTGGACATCACTCGTTGGTTGGATGAACCTTGGATTTCAACCTATCTTGACTGGTCAAGATTCCAATGATAAAACTATTCCTACTAGGTTAGGGTAACCTAGAATAGGATTCTTCCCAAGTGGTTGAGCTAGTTGCCAGTCAGGTTGGTTAGCTAGGTTCCTAAATCCCAAAAATACATCTTCAGTGACTCTTGTTTTTAAGTAGCATATGAGGCCTCAATTGGGTGGCACACTAGTGGCATGTGCATAGTGGACTTCGAGTAGATCACAACCATATATTGGGTCGAATGAATTGAGTCAAGGTTGAGGCTCTAGTGGAAGTCGGAAAGTATACCGGTATTGTGGTGAGGGTTATAGCTAGTCCTTTTGATCTGAAATTCGTTCCACCAAAATAGAGTACAAGGGGACGGATTTGAGTGGGACATGATATACCTAGATGAAGGTGGACTCGTCTACATCTTGCATATGAAATTTGTTGGAAGGTAACAGCTAGTATTACGCTCCGAATATTAATGACACGTCCGGGGACACAAAATGATCTAAATGGAAAGTGGGAGTCCATGGGGCACTAATTATCATCCTAATGGAAATTATTCTAATCAATCGGTAATCCTCATATATCCCAAAAGTTTTAAAAGGCTTACAGTCTACTCACCTTAGAAGCTAGGACATGGTTTTAGGAATAATGAGAAGAATCCCAAAGTCCGGATATTGTACCTCGACTCTTGTTAATAAAGAATAAGGCACGACGTAACGGGATTTGGTAGATATAAGTCAAGTCAAGGATCGTTCCTCAATAAATGAAAAACGAGTGTGTACAATGACACATGGTCGATGAAATAGAATGATCTATTCGTCCATAGTATACAAGAGTTATCGACGGGGTAACCAACTCTAAGGCACATCATATGAAAATATTTCTAACAACTGGGTCGTAAATTTTTATTTGTGTCGAGCCTGCCAGACTATTGTCACAATCGTTATAGTGGTATGGGTTGTAGTGAACATGTATTGCTGTTGATAACTGGTAGATCATAATATGATAGGGTATTTAAGATATGGTATTGGCTAAGCTAGTGACTGTGGTGTTCCAATACTAGTTAGGTCTGAATAATAAAATTTACATAACTAGGGTAATATTTGTTGGAAACCAATCTCGGGATGGGTGTCTACCATAGTCATGGTAAATGATTGTCCTTACCTTTGTCTATTCATCTCATGTTTAAACTGTGGGCTTTGGTCGAGGAAAGGTTGGGTTAAGGCTTAAGGGTTGCTAGTTAAAGCAAGCTTCAAGCAAATAATTAGAGATTCACAACATTTGGTTTCTTGAGAATAGATAGTCTCCTAGGTTGGCATTTTGACTAAGGGTGAAACCCTAATCATTCTCAAATTCAGATGGCTAGAAGGTTCCAATAGTAGTTTGAGGGTCGAGAGGAGAACGAGTAACTCAAAGCAAGGTTCTAGTCACATGGTTGGCCGATGGTAGCTACACTTGTGTATACAACTATCATAGCCATGGGGATACTCCGTATCTATCTACCAATTACGAGCTTTCGTCTTTCCAAATCAGTGAAAGACAAAAACAATAAAGAGTTCAAGAATGATGTCACTGAATACAATTACGTGATTCAAAGGCGAATGTATAATTCAAGAGGAATTGTCAATGCAATCGCAGATGAGATCCTAGATACCTCTATATCTCAATCCATGTTGGGTAATTAAATGAAGAGGGAACCAAATGCATCATGGTTGATCAGACCGTAATACACTGATTCTGATTGGACAATATGTTATTAGGCATCCCTAATAAACATATGTCTTGAGTCAAGCTCGATAAAAGAGTAAGCTTGCAAAACTAAGCTGTAATAGCAGCGTTGGTCAAGATAGTCAAAATACAAGCATGCGAGATTTTGAAAGGAGGCAAGTAGTTCGAGTTTTGGGAGAATCAAAACCTTACCTGGTGTTCTTGCTTATATCGTCATCCTACTATCTTCTTATCCATAAGGCCTTGGTCGACTAATGGGTTATGGGCCTCTAAATTCTATACTCTAGGTAAACCTATTAGTGTCTGTCCTTTACCTCGTCAATAGATCACAAGGACTACATAATGCTGGGTTGGAAGACATGCTACTCAACTTACAGAACTTTCACTAGTATTGGCTTTGGATCTTATGGGACACACATGGTATTCTCCTATCCTCTATAGTATCCTAAACTTGTAATCACATCTGAAGTCATCTTACCGAGAATTATGTCTCGTCCGTATACTCTGGCTGTGGTAAACCCTTGGTCCCGTGGTTCAGATGTAATATGATATCAGATACTCTACCTTATATTGACACAAGGTCTAAAGAGGTCAACGAGACATAGTTTTAGCAATGTTCTATAACCTACGATCCTCTAAAATAATTTCAACTCTATAGGTCGTGCCTCGCCAGTGCGCTGCTGGCTGCAGTGAACCCACACTCCCCATTCTCAAGTAATTGGCAACAGTGCGCGACTGTCTAGCCATTGCAGTCATTAAAACTACTCCAACTATATTCCTAAGAACTTCAAGGAGCTGCTAGAGGTTCAAACTAGTTGACTATAATAGAAAGCGTAAACATCTGCCTATAAGTCTCAGTCCTTAAAGTATAAAAGATTGATAGGGGAAAAATAACTGAAGACAAGGAAAGTAAGAACATCCTAATCTTTATTTCATATGTATTTCAAATGGTTGAGGAAAAAAAACTTTTGAATCAAATCTGCCTCGAGACTCGTATACGAAGAACAGAATCAGAAATTATAAACTAATTTCTTACAGCAAAATAGAATTTTAAACAAGCAATTCTAACTTATGATATAAGGTTTATATCTAACAGAGCAAAAAAAATTGAACAATTTATCAAGACTAGAGCCTTAATTCTAAGAAAGCCTAACTTACCAGGTGAATAGTATATCCACATTGGATCATATCGTCATATCAAAAGTAATAGTGTATCTATAGAGATCTGGCAAGCTATCTAATTTTAATAATTCCTTATCTAAATTGCATGGCCTATCTGACAATGTAACGCCCCAGTTCCCAATACTTGAGACTAGATACGTATCATGTCAGCTGTATACATACGAGTAAATATACGGCTAGTATGTATACATAAGCTGTATAATGTAGTATTCCAAGACAAACTAAATCTCATCCACAATGAAAAGAATAATAGTATAAAATCAACTTGAATATTTATAGTACAAGCATTGGGCGGAGACAAAGTCCACTACCAGCTTTCAAAATGAGAGAAAGTATACAAGGAAATGACCCGCGAAAATATCGAGACGAACCAAGTGCGATCATCTTCGAAGGAATGGAAGGACATGGCCTTAGCTAGAGCACATGCAAGAAACTACGAAACACATGCCTGGAGAGATCACCAGGTCCTCAGAGGGACGTAACAAGACACATAATATCATGCCGATAAACTGAATAAATAAAGCTCAACAGAAAGTATGCATGAGTAAAGGTTCCTAACCATTCTATGTAACATGCACTTTGAGGACAACGTTCTACGCAGGGGCTGTAGGCTCAGCAGAGTAAATAAAGAGTGGCAGTAAGTAGCGCTCATCCGAGTCACTATCGGCCTTGGACAGAAGGTAGTGCTCATAAGAGTCACCCTCGGCCCAAAATGTGTGTAAAAATAAAATGTAGCCCCTACGCTAATAACTGTCCCCTCCCCCCAATGATGCTATACATGTGTCGACTCCACGACACTGTCTAATCCTTAATAACTGCCAAGTCTTCTACACAAATCTATTAGCAGTTATATCCTAACGTACGGCCTTTACGCACCAATGATCAGTCAGCACGCAAGTCCGCATCTATATGCGACTCACAACTCACACACAATCCGTGGCACATCGTTACAGTTTATGAGATGCACTAAACATACGGTGGTCCCTTAACTCTAAGCCAATTGCATAAAATATAATAATTTTGCATATATATATAATTTTGAAAGAACAACATAAAGAAAAAGCATGCATGATATTGAGCAAGAAATTAAACAGTAAAGGCAAGGTGTCTTGCCTAGTGTGTCGTCTGGTGTGGTACAATGATCCAACAAGTCCGAGTAGTCCATTAGCCATGATCGATGGACAGAGGTCTGAAGTTGCGAGGAAATAGATATGTTCAGTTATTATCAAGATTGTTCATCAACGAGAATTTGTGGGAAAGTGCTTGCTATACTTAGAAAATATTTATAATACTTTGAGAATATAGTTAGAAAATTTGTTTGTAATTAAGGAAATCCCTAAAAATATGTTTAAATAATAATATAAGAAATACCAAAAATTTAACCAACTCTTTCAGTACCAAAAATCATCATTTGAAAACTATATATATATATTTTTAAATAATAATTTGAAATATAGAAATTTAGTTTAGGGATAAACTCTAAATTTTGAAATTACATATATGGCCAAGCCCAAAACTATATAGTTGGTTTATAATATATTTTAGAAATAGTATTTATATATACTTATACAATAACATTAAGGAATACCAACCCAAAAATAATGATAATAATAGTTGGTGTAAAGTATAGATAATAATGTAATTAATAGTATACTACTATACTTATACTTATAATAAAGTAAAAGTATAAAAAAATAAATAAAACAAACACTCCCTTTCTCTCCTTGGTTCTGATGAGAACAAAGCCACTTAGGGAGAGAGAGGTAATAATAATAATAATAATAATAATAATAATAATAATAAATCTTCTTCTCTCAATTTATAACAGTGAGAGAGATTGATTGGAAAGTAAATTAAATAGTAATAATAATAATAAAAATAATAATAATAATTATTATTATTATTATTATTATTATTATTATTATTATTATTATTATTATAATACATCCCTAAAATCCCTACCGATTCCTCAACCCCTCCAAATTCTTACACAGTAACAGAGAGGGAGAGAGAGAGAGAGAGAGAGAGAGAGTGGAGGAAGGAGAGGGTCTCACCGGGCGTTGTACGAGCGGAGGTCGGAGGGCCGGGGCCGACTCGGCTGGCGGAGACGCGGACGAGGGCTGAGACGCTGCCCGACGTCGGGTCGGCTCAGCGCGCGCGGATGCGGTGGATCCGGGTGGTCGGAGGCGCGGGGAAGGAGGAGAACGCCGGTGCGGCGCCTCGGGCGCAGGCTCATGCCGTGAAGTTTTTGACGGTGGAGGCAGATCGGGGCGGCAGCGGTGCTCGGTCCGGTGGAGGCGCGACACGACGGTCGTCGCCGGCAGCGCACCTGGGGAAGTGGCGGCGGCACAGGGTACTCGCCCACGCGGCCGGATGAGGGCGAGGAGCTCGGCTCAGCGGCGACGGGCGCACCGTGGGCGGCTGATCGGGACAGGAGCGGTCGCCGGATCATGGCCGGGGTCAGGTGAGTTTAGGGTTAGGGTTTTGGTCTTCCTTCTTTGGATTCTCTGATGTTGGTGGTGGTGGTGGTGGGAAATTGCCGGCCGAGGTGGTGGTGGCGAGGATGATGAGGGTGATGGGCGGTTGCGGCCGGGTCTGGTCGTCGGAGCCCAGTGGGGTCGGCGACTGCGACCAAACGCTGACCCAAATTCTGGTGGTAGAGGGTTGTGGTTGTGGATGGCGGGGATAAGCCGGAGTGGCCGGGATCGATGGGGGTGACGATGGTTGCGTGTTGATGGTGCTAGCCGTGAACAGAGGCGAAGGGGGTTTGTTCGGAGATGGGACGTCGGAAGAGGGTGGAGTCTGTACACGTGTCCTGCGAGACACGGGACGAGTCGGTGTCCGGAATTGTCGGACTCTGGAGATTATTGTATTTGTAAGGGTAAAATGTATAGTGGATGGGGAAGGGCACCGACACGATGCACGTCTGGGTTGTGGATAAAAAATTTGGAGGAGTACCTCTCATATATATAGGAGGTGGGAATTCCCAGTTAGATAGAAAATTAGGGAATTTACATTCCCCTTATAGATAATGTCATATTAATTTAATTCGATTTAAACTTTGATCGTCCAAATACGAATCAAACATAGATAAAAACCTTCAAATTCAAATGAAATTTTTTCCAATTTAAATTATCATATTTAATCAATTATTAAAATTTACAAAATCTCAAATATTATTTTCACATTTAATAAAATATAGTAATAAATAAATTTCGAAAATCACGATAAATATTTACTTATTTGATAAATTGCCTTGTAATAATTATAACTCGAAATAAATTTTTATGTCGCATGCACAAAATAATATATACAATAATAATTTTCTAAATATTATCTATAACCTTTTACGATGTAAAATAAGTTTTGAACATTTCAATACGACGCATTAAATCAATATATAAAAACATAAAACATTTGGGTATAAAAATATATACATCTTGCAAATTCGATTGCGACGTACAAATACGAAGAAATAAAAAATTGATACCATATTTATAAGAAAATAAAAATTATAGTAAAAATTTAGGGGGTTTACAAACAACCTTAACTACCCAACTGTCAATTTGAACAAGGGACTCCTAGTCCTAGTCATTCTCTTAAATCAATTTAACTCTAAGTTGTGAATGAGCATTTCCGAGTCGCAGGCTCGCAGTAGTACGACTAATATGTTACTACCACGAGTTTGCACAATTTGTGAAAACTGACCTGCATGGGCCACCACAAAAACATATCACGACCCGCATCTGCTTTTCGGATACGAGACGTGTCCAAGCCACCCTACGCCGCAGAGTCGACGGTAGAACGATGTCAAGTCCACAAGAAATAAATGCTCAAAATAAACTTTATTGCTTATTCATATTTCTAAATTTGATTACAACACTTACAACATTTATATTTAAAGAAAATACAAAGTTCTCACAATGAATGAAAATGATACAACTGCTATCTATTTCTAGGTTTCTGTCTGCAAGTACATCCGTATCTCCCAAGCTAAGTGAAGCCACAGCTAACCTGAAAAATGTTGGTTTCCAGTCAGGAATGGAACGAGTACAATCTCACAACGAAATCAATAAATGACGAAATCTATAAATCTGTAATAATACCGAGATACATGATAAGGGATAAACAGGAAATCATGGTAGGAATCATGCGAGTAAAAGTAGGAAGACATGGTACACAAGACAAGCAATGACAAGAAACTGTAATGTAGCAAGACTATATCTAACAAGTGATTTGAAATACACTTTCGACATGTAAACAGCTAAGAGGTAAATCCGGCACCCTGCACGTGTCGTGTGCAGCTGCTATTATTCAAGAATAGACTCATAGGATATTTTTGGGTATGTTTACATGTCTACTAATGTACTTTTCCGTCCGGCTAGTACCCATGGATTCAAACAGGTCACGAACACGAAAATATATTGGTCACGAACAACATGCAAGAATCCATAACTACTATCTCGTGTGATAAGCGTGTCAAGAATCAATGTGATATCAATGTAAAACATTATTAAATACAAGAAGTATAGAGATAATCAAATATGAAAACTATCAGAGATGTACTCGTCTGAGGTCCTGTGCTGGTGAAACCGATAATACCATACCACTCAATGAGCCCAGTCAACACATGCAGAAGTCTCCGGATGCTGAAATAAACATTAACAATAATTTCAGAATAGTCAAATTAGCTAAAATTTCCTGTCCTTAAGTCTGATTTTGGACATAGGGGCAAAATGGTAATTTTGGATCAAAATGGTGTTCGTCGTTGGACCCGCTTTGTACCGAAATGCGTGCCAAAGTCTATGGTGTCTAAATTCGTCAAACTATATGTCAACGAATCCGGTTTTCTGATACGAATCCAACCGTATGTCCAAAATTGGATTCCGACGGGCCGTGCACAAAATCACCCGTTGAGTCGGATCGTGGGGCCCGCAAAACGACGATCCGGTCAACTGTCTCAGAATCGGACCAAACTTGGCATACAGGACCAAAAAAATGATACG
Source organism: Iris pallida (assembly GCA_029216955.1). Lineage (NCBI taxonomy): Eukaryota > Viridiplantae > Streptophyta > Magnoliopsida > Asparagales > Iridaceae > Iris > Iris pallida. The sequence goes on from JANAVB010011399.1 coordinate 20,275,993, forward strand.
GTCCTGTTGGCGCAAGTTTTGTCTCGATCTGGTGAGCGTGCACAAAGTAAGTACAAAATTTGCACAGAGGCCGATACGGTGAATTTCGACGGATACGCATCAAATTCGTCGCGCACACGCAAATAATTTGAATTCTGTCAAAGCCCACACGTCCATGAAGCCGATACGTACCTTTTGATGCTTTTGGTTCGTGACCTCGTCACCCGGATTGGCAGGACGCACGTCGTATCGAAAGAATTTTATAAAATTTTAATATTTTAAAACAGTTTTTTGGTCAATTTGGGTTGTCGATTTCTCGGCGCTCGGTCGATGAAATCGATTTTCGTAAACTCGATTTCAGAGTCCTATAGGTTGCCTACAAGTCAGCTTAATTAGATTTCAATAATACCTAATATTCTGACAGTAAAATGGCTTCCAAGTTGGGTTTGGTGTCCGTCACAAACTCTGTTTACGAACTTAGGTTTCGTCGACTTTAAGTCAATTTTTTGAGGATTCTAGCGCATGACGATTAAATGTATTTGAAGGGCCATCAAGGGGGTTATGTTATCTACTTACCAAAGAAAGCGGTTCGCAAAACGAGCGAACGAGGTGGAAGAAAACGACACACGAAGTGGGGTGATCAACACCACTGCTACTGCTGCTTGCCGTGGCTGTTCCTGCTGTCCGTGCGCGGGCGGCCGATTCTAGCGCTCGTGCGGTGGCGCGTGGTCGTGGGGAAGCTGCCTAGGTGTCGGGGAGGGTGGCACGTAGGAGTTAGGGTTTGTGTTTCTCGACCTCTCTCTCGCTTTCTCTCGGATATATATATGTTCCGCGGCTATGCGGTGTACGGGATCGGGATCGGGCTCGGGCCTGTTGGGTTGGGGTGGGATTGCTGCTGCTTTGTTTTGCTACTATTTATTTTGTTTTGTTTTCTTATATATATATATATATATATATATATATATATATATATATATATAGCCTACATGAATCCCACATCCAAAATATATGTTTAAGGAAATATTCACTATAATTATCAATTAAAACATTTATTGATATTTATATATGACAACTATTATTATTATTATTATTATTATTATTATTATTATTATTATTATTATTATTATTATTATTATATATATATATATATATATATATATATATATAATATATATATATATATATATATATATATATATATATATATATATATATATATATATATATATATATATATATATATATAAACATTTACTAGACCACTACAAAAATTATGAAGTACGCACATTCATACAACACATCTTTGGTCGTTAACGTCTTTGGTCGCTCTACAATATTACATGATCCCGGGTTTGGTTAGGGTCAAGTCCGGACTAGTTTGGTACAACCGGGTCACTTAAACGTCAAATAATTAATAATAATGAATAATTAAACTATTTATAATGGTCATGTCACAACTTGATCTGGTTTTCCTAATTAGGACACACTAATGGACAGATCTTCCCTACCAGGGCTAATACACTAGTCAAAGCACGCCACTGTACTATCCGTGCTATGATTCCTAGCCGTTTTGTACCTCAAAACTCCACCATGGCTAAAGTCATCTACCGTAATAATAAACTAAATAATTATTTATAAAATCTAAAAATCACCATTCAAATAAAATAAATAATAATAAAAATATTTTAAAACTTCCGGGAAGGGGAGCTACATGTTGCGACAGCTAATCCTGACTTGCTAATTGTAACTTTTGTGTTGACACCATGGTTAATTTTTCTGATTGTGACTGTACAAGCTATCTGTCTCGTCTTGCATCATGTCTAGGACATGGATTTCTGGTTACCACGGTCAGGAATTCATAAGAATCTGACTAGGTTAAACGACTAGATTGATCAAGTAGTTAATATAGAGAGATTTCCCAGTTACTAGGATCCCGTTATCCCGACCACGCTTGTGGACTTGTAGCCCGCCGTCGAGTAGGACGCATTTCCAGCACACTGTCATGTGTTGCACTCAAAGTCACCTGATAATTCTCTTAAATTTTGAAATCTCATGTAACCTCACCTGGATAACTTGGATAGTCTGCAGGGCTTGTGACTGCAAAAACATTTCAACTGCATCTTGTTATTAATTAGACCTGTGATAACCCTAGTTAGCTAATGATAGCAAGCCGTAGAACTTGATTGGCCGTGACCAAATGATTATCTCATGATTAACATGGAAATTATATTCCAACTTTTGTTCTTCCTGATGCAAGCAAGTATGTTCACTTTAACTCTTATCATTTATGTTATTATCAATATATTGCTTGTATCAGTTCTTCTATTTCTTATATGCTGGTTTTAGTTCATAAGTGGAGCCTCCCTTATGGTACTTGCTCTCTCTGGGTTCTGACTCAACTGGTTTTGTATGGCCAGATTTCGGAGTAGCACCCGAGGATCTACCTGCCTTCCAGCCAGATGGTAAATACCAGGAGTAACCGTGGCAATGAGTGGATTTCTTATTTTTGATCTTCCATGCACTCTATTGTAAATTATTCTTTTGAGGCATTTAGCCGCCGAGCATGTGTTAGCTCGTGTTGCAACTTTATTTCTGTCTGCCTAAGGACTTTAACATGATTAACAAATTCTAGGGTTGATCATGTATGACTTAATTCTTGCTAGTCTTCGCATTTTGTATGAATAGCTTCATGATCATTTGAATATGTAATGTTTGGGATGCCTTACTTTGTATGTCTGATAATCTAACATCTTGTAACAATTATTTGCTTGCTTGAGATTGAGACACTAGGCTTGTTCTTAACCCTATGAGACTGTTGGCTTGCAGATAAACCCTTATGCATCTAGACATCCATGACCGCTTGCAGATAAACCCTTATGCATCTAGACATCCATGACCGTATTGCAAGGTGGATTGTACTTCAATGTACGTAGCTGGCTGTGTCTGTCCCCCGCTCTCTAGTATTCTGGTTCTGGGACGTGACAGGCGGTGGCGGAGAGGGGGAGCGAACAACGAGGAGGGGGGAATGGGGCGGTAGCAGGGAGCGGCGGCGGCAGCCTGCCCGGAGAGGAAGAGGGGGTGTGAGGGAAGAGGAAGAAGAAAATGGGAAAGGGACATTTTTGTCAAAATTTTTGGGTCAAATGGGTTGACCGCCTTGACTAGACGAATTCTGTCAAAAGTGAGAGAACTTGTACTGTAAGCCCACTTCCCGAATTTTTATATTTGATTATGATTAACTTTTATAGTCATTAGAATTTGTACCTAAGCTCATAAGAGAGCTATAATCATATTATTGTCATTTGGCCTTATATAGTTTATATAAGCATTGTTTAATTATTTTATAGCTTATTATAATTTTTAGATAATTTTTAGATATTTATTTTATTTAGTTTTATATATTTTAAAGGCTTCCATTATTTATTATGAGGCCATTTGGGGATAATTTGAGGTAAAGTATTTTTAATTATATTTTAGAAGGTTAATTAAATATATTTTCTATCATTTTTATAATTTTTTTTGGAATTATTTTGATAATTTTAATATTGGAAAACCTATTTTCTAGGACCTCTAGAATTTATTGTGTTAGCATATGAGCAAACGTTGACTCCAAATATCTTTCTAGGGTTCAATATGTTATTTTATATTTTCTGAAATTTTTCCATATTTTTATGGCTATTTTTAATATTTATTATGAGTTTCGGTAATTAAAACTGCTTTAAAAACTAAGCTCTGGTTAATTAATTACCCAGTCAGCAAGGCAGGCCCACCCGTCAGCCACCCAATGAGTGGGGGTAGGCCCGCCTGTCAGTCAGCTTAGCGCTGACTGTGCATCCTTAGTTTGGAGCTCGGCTCCAAAACCGACTAGGTGTCGGCTTGGCCTCAAGCCGCATGGCCATCTGGCCGCTCATTAATTGAGCGGGCTGCACAGAATGGCGATACGTGTCGCCTGTAGCCGCCCACAGTCTCGAGCCGCGGCTCCCTCTCTTTATATATATATATATATATATATATATATATATATATATATATATATATATATATATATATATATTCAGTTCTTTAGTTTCGAAATCCTAAAAACCTTCTGCCGACTTTTTGAGTTTGATCCCAAGGAGACCCCCGACTTCCCGATGCGATTGCCGTCAACTCCGACCTTGGATTCACGCGCCATTTTTTTTTGGATTTGTCTCGAGGTATACTTTCTGAATATGTAATTTATTTTTGTATAGTTTTTTCCTAAATTTTTGTAGAATTCGTAGAGTTTCGGTTGTCCAAAACTTGACACGTTTTGGTATTTTCGAGATTCCGGGAGGACCGGACATCGAAATCAAGAACTATTTGAATTTTCGAAAAGCCAACACAGAGGTCTATGACATATATTTTTTTTAGAAATTAATTCGTTTATCTAGTATTTTAGTTATTCTGTTGAACTCAGAATTGATCGGTGAATCACCGTTTTAGTCACGATTAGCCATAACGGTGATATCTTTTGACCAAAACATGAATTTGTGGCATGGTTGATTCCAGCGCACTCATGGTGCTAAAATTTACCAAGGTGCACTTTCAAAACATTGAGTTTACGACGTTTGACTAGATAGTCAATGGTACGTCTCGATTTGCATGACATGGTTTCTAAAATTGGAAACATGATTTTTTATGGCCAAACTTGCATGTTTAGATTATATTCAGATTATTATTAGGTTAAATTAGGTTTTTAAGTAATTTATTTTAGAATTAACTATTATTAGATTAGTTAACCCATTAGCCACTTATTCCATGAATTTAGAACTAGAACCTTAGAATTGACTTGTGGTTTTCGTGCATGGTTTGTGGTACGTAGTATGTTATAGGTTGACAGCTTCTAGATTGGCAATGCCCTCATCCTCGACTTGTGATTACGGTTTTTGCAAGGACTCCAGGCTAGTGCACTTTCTGATTGCTTTCGATTCATAGTAGTTCCATTTCATGTCTATACATATGCTCTCTTGCTTGTTGACACATTGTTACACGGATTAGTGTCATGGACCTCTACATACTTTATTTCGTGATTGTCGTATTTTTGTGTTTCGTGACTTGTTCGAGTCCATGAGTACTAGTCGGGAGGAAAAATATTTTAGTAGACATGTGGACTACCCAGAACTATCTCCCGTATCTTTAGTGAAGAATAGCAGCTGCACACGACACGTGCAGGGTACCTGATTTACCCCCTAGCCGTTCACATGTCGAAACTGGTATTTCAAAACACATAGATAGTTGTCTTTACTTGTTTTTCTCGTTTCTTCACCACTTGCCATGTCATCCTAGTTACATGTTCTTTTTCTAGCTGATATATCATATTGTAGAGTTATCTACTTTCTTTCGTGATTTGCCATGATATCGGTCTTATTTTCTAGATCATCTCACATATGTTATTTTCATGTCTTGTAAATTTTATTGTGTTTTTGCATTGCCGTCGATTTGTGTGCTTATTCCATTCCTGACTGGAAACCAATATTTTTCAGGTTAGCTTGGCTTCTCTTAGCATTGGGAGATACGGGTGTACTTGTAGGCTAAAACCTAGAAATTAGATAGATGTGGTATCATTTTCATTAATTGTAAGAACCTTGTACTTTCTTTAAATATAGATGTTGTAAATATTGTAATCAATTTTAGAAATATGAATGAGCAAGAAACATTATTATTTATGAGAATTTATTTATTGCGGGCTTGACAGCGTTCTACCGTCGACTCTGCGGCATAGGCTGGCTTGGACACGCACTCGTATCCCGAAAAATGGGTACGGGTCGTGACATGCTTATGCAAACACTGTGGGGTGCATCCTTAAATGTGGTAAATAATGTGGGGCGTAAGTCAAAATTTCTCAAATAAATTTTTTTAAAAATTGAGTTCTTGTTAGAAATTTTATTGTACCCTGTCGATTCATGAGATGAAGAACATAAATAAAATTGCGGAAGCGTACCTGAATCCATTGCTAGGCTTGATGGATCTTGAAGCGATCGTCTCTTTATTGGGTTCGATCTTCCAACCCGCTACAGCCCTTAATAACAAAGATGAAATCTTTGTTCCTCTCTTTGTTGATGGGAATACAGAAGAGAATAGAGAAACCCTCTCTTTGGTGGCCGTATGAATTGGGGACCATAACCCTAATGAATACACATATTTATATATGTGTTGATATTTCTAATTTGGCCCCTCATCAAATTAGAATTATCTCTGGTATCTACACATTAATTCCATGACAATTATACCCTTAAGCCAATTTCCAAATAGACCACTTTAATTTGGCTTAATTATTTAGATAGCCCAAACACAATTAATTTTACATGTGTGGCCCCTTAATTATTGAATAATTCCAACAATCTCCCACTGGGCCACATATGTAACCTTATAATTGTGTTAACTTTAGTGAGCTCATAAATTGCTATCTTAATTCTTAGGATATATCCGGACAATCTCGTCCATTAACCATATCAACATAGGATCAAAGCGGCATTCGTCACATATAGCGTAACTAAACCATCAATGGTCACATATACCAATATAGCTAAATGACATAGATCAATCATGGATGCGTAGCATGGAAATTACACGCAATGTGATCAATACATGTCTATTTCCAACTGGTCCTCCTTAACTTTAGTGAGATCAATACTTTAACATAATAAAAACAGAATGAACTGAATTTCCATATATCTGATCAGATAAATATCCAAAAATACTTTAATACATAAATGTGTCCAAAACCATATAGCACCCAAATACATAAAATACAAACTCCCACTAAACTGACATATCATCAAATGAGATAACACCCATATGAGCAGTGTGCTCATGAAAGACCTTGGGTGGTAACCATTTTGTGAGCGGATCCGCTAACATGGAGTTTGTCCCAATGTACTCTATGGACACTTCACCATTCTGAATTCTCTCCTTCACAACTCGAAACTTTATGTCAATATGCTTTGACTTATACGAGCTCATGTTGTTATTAGAATATAGTACTGCTGATTTATTGTCACAATATAACTTAAGTGGTCTTTCAACACCCTCCAGAATGCGCAGCCCAGTGACAAAATTTTGCAACCATATTCCATGATTAGATGCCTCAAAACATGCTATAAACTCTGCTGCCATAGTGGACGAAGCTATGAGTGTTTGTTTGACACTCTTCCAAGATATAGCTCCTCCAGCTAATATGTAAACATAACCAGACGTGGATCTCCTGCTGTCTTGGCATCCAGCAAAATCGGAGTCGGAATACCCTATGATCTCCAGCTGATCCGATCTCCTATAAGTGAGCATGTAATCCTTTGTTCTCTGTAAGTATCTCATGACCCGTTTGGCTGCTTTCCAATGATCCATCTCAGGGTTACTTAAATATCTGCCTAGAATTCCAACTATATACGCAATATCCGGACGCGTACATACCTGAGCATACATTAGACTCCCCACAGCTGATGAATAGGGGATCAATTGCATTTTCTTAATTTCAAGGCTATTTTTAGGACACTGATTGAGACTGAACTTGTCTCCTTTAGCGACTGGGGTGTCACCTGGTTTGCATCCTTGCATGCCAAATCTTTTAAGCACTTTATCGATATAGCTATTTTATGATAATCCAAGAATACGATCTCGATGTATTTGAATTCCTAATACAAAAGAGGCGTCACCAAGATCTTTCATCTCAAAGTTATTTGATAGAAATTTCTTAGTGTCATGCAATATGCCTATATTATTTGTGGCAAGCAGTATGTCATCAACATACAAAACCAAAAAAATAATTTTACTCCCACTGAATTTGTGATACACATAATCTTCAACAACGTTAACCTCAAAACCAAACGAGATAACAACTTGGTGAAATTTATAGTACCACTGACGAGAAGCTTGCTTGAGTCCATAAATAAATTTTGTCAATTTGCAAACCATATTCTTTGGATCTCCCGACACAAAGTTTTCTGGCTGCACCATATAAATAGTTTCGTCAATGTTACCATTGAGAAACGTCGTTTTGACATCCATTTGATGTAACTCAAGATCAAAATGTGCAATAAGTGCCATGATTGTTCTAAAAGAGTCTTTCGAAGAAACCGAAGAGAAAGTCTCTTTAAAATCAATCCCTTCATTTTGAGTAAAGTCTTTAGCTACAAGACGTGCTTTATACTTATCCACATTACCCTTCGAATCTTTCTTGGTTTTAAATAACCATTTACAACCAATGGGCTTCACATCTTTTGGTAATGGGACAAGTTCCCAAACTTTATTGTCTTGCATGGACTTATACTCCTCATTCATTGCATCAATCCATTTTTGAAAATTGGAACTTTTCATGGCCTGATGGAAGTTGATTGGATCATCTTCCAATATTCCATGGTCTTTCTCATGTTCCTGGAGAAATATGATAAAATCATCAGAAATTGTGTTTCTCCTTTCTCTAGTGGACCGTCTTAATGGCATCAATTCTTGAGGTTGTTGAGTTTGTTCCTCAGGAACAACTGCCTCATCTTGAATGGGGGGTGCCTCTATGTTGTCTTTTTGAGGTAGCTCAACATCGACTTGTAGAGGTAAATCAACATTGTCTTGTTGAGGTTCCGGATTCACTTCTTGATCAATGACAGATACAAAAACCTGTATATCATCAAAAGTGATAGTAGGGATCGTAACTGATTCCTCCTCAAATACAATGTCCCTAACTTTATTTCTTCCCCCAAACTCAACATCCTCAAAAAATATAGCAGTTCCCGTCTCAAAAATTGTCCTTTTTGTGGGATCGTAAAATTTATAACCCCTTGATCGCTCCGCATAGCCAATAAAGTAGCTGCTTACAGTTTTGGGATCCAATTTCTTTTCATATGGCCTATAAGGCCTTGCCTCAGCTGGACAACCCCAAATATGTAAATGCTTCAAACTAGGTTTTCTGCCTGTCCAAAGCTCATAAGGTGTTTTTGTAGCCGCTTTAGTTGGCACTCTATTCAGAATGTAAGCTGCTGTTTTAAGTGCTTCACCCCAGAGTGACTCTGGTAAGGTAGAATGACTAATCATACTCCTCACCATATCCTTAAGAGTCCTATTTCGTCTTTCAGCTACACCATTCATGCTAGGTGATCCTGGCATGGTGTACTGTGGGACGATTCTACATTCCTCTAGGAATTTAGCAAACGGTCCTGGACGTTGTTCACCTGATCCATCAGATCTACCGTAGTATTCTCCACCACGGTCAGACCTGACGACTTTTATTCTTCTGTTGAGTTGGTTCTCAACTTCAGCTTTAAATGATTTGAATACGTCCAAAGACTGTGATTTCTCATGAATGAGATATAGGTAGCCGTATCTAGAATAGTCGTCTATGAATGATATAAAATATTTTTGACCATTCCAAGAAGCCGAAGGAAATGGCCCACAGATATCAGTATGAATCAATTCTAAGACTTCTGTAGACCTATTGGCACCTAATCTTTTTGTTTTGGTCTGTTTTCCCTTTACACATTCAACACAGACATTAAAGTCTGTGAAATCAAGGGAATCTAAAATCCCATCAGACACAAGTCGTTCAACTCTATTTCTAGAGATGTGACCTAATCGCTTGTGCCATAATGAGGCTGAATTTTCATTATTAATTTTGCGTTTAGTACCACGTGACTCCACATGCAAGGTTTTATTGTAAGATGCAATAGTTTCAAGTGAATATAGGTTATCATAAACATTAAGGAAACCATTACCAACAATATTTGAATTTAAAGATAGACTAAACTTATTGTTTCCAAATGAACAATGGTAACTGGATTTGTCCAGTAAGGAAACTGAAACTAAATTTTGTCTAAAAGACGGTGCAATAAAAGTGTCTATCAAATCCAAATAATAACCGGTTTCCAATAATAACCTAAAATGTCCTATTGCTTCCACTTCTATCGACTTGCCGTCACCCACATAGATGTATCTTTCACCATCAATTGGCTTTCGGTAGCTCAGACAACCTTGTCTAGAAACATTAATGTAGGTAGTAGCACCAGAATCTAACCACCTTGTATTTCTAGGTACTGAAGCTAAATTAACCTCAGAACAGACCAAATTGAGAAATGTACTTTTTCTTATGTGTCCTAACTTGTTACAAAAGAAACAACCCTTAGTTTTATATTGTTGCTTCTTTTGAGCTAGGACCTCAGCAGCTTCTGTATTTCTTTTCTTTTTGCCCTTAAAATTTATCCCATTAAGCATGGAAATTGAATTCGTATTGGCAGATATTATAACAACATTAACTGAAAAGAGAACAAAAATAAATAAACAAATATGATCTAATTAATAACCAAAGAATAAAAGATAGTCAAATAAAAAATAATGGTGAACCCCATCTCAAGATACCTAGTGCATCATTAATATCAAGTCTTTGGACAGTGATACTAACTGCAAGTGGTACTCTTGGTGTAGTGATCAAACGTTGACAATAAGTCATGTCAAATAATAAGCCTATCTTTGGATCAGGTTATTATTCACATGTAAACCGTATAATTGTCACACATTTATCACCACAAGTATGTGTGCAATTCGGCCAAGTATTAACCTTCCTTTGGGCCGACTAATACCCGCATGAATATACACACACAAACATCCGATATCCCTCATAGGCTATCTACACAAGAGAGGTCACTTTGGCGACATCTTGTTTCAATGAGCCTACTTAGAATAATAGACAACTATTGCTAGTCACAAAAGGTACCAATTTTTTTGAATGTTGACTAAATTTTACAAAATTGAATGTCACGACCCGCACCCCTTTTTTTTTTCTAAACGGGTACGAGACGTGTCCAAGCCAGCCTACGTCGCAGTGTCGACGGTAGAACGCTGTCACGGCCATGAAGGTCAAAATCACAAACAATGCTCATTCACAACATTAATTTAATTTACAAAGGTCACAAGTTTTACATTTGTAGAAAAATATAAACTTGTACAAATAAATGAATGACTACAACTCAACTATCTATCTAGTCTCTAGGCTTTTGCTTGCAAGTATTCCCGTCACTCCCCAAGCTAAGTGAATCCACGGCTAACCTGAAAATGTTGGTTTCCAGTCAGGAATGGAACGAGCATAATTCACTGAATGCAATTTCAATAAAGAAAATGACTATAAAACAAAGGTTAGGCATCAATCATGAGTTTTGAAAATAACAGTAAAGCCGTAAGAAAAATCAATAGTAATAAATAGACCAATATACTTTCCACCGTTAGAAGTACCGTTGACATGTGATCGGTCTGGAGTGCTACACCGCACGGTCTACGAGGTCTACTTTACGAGGTCTACTTTACGAGGTCTACTTGCAGAAAATAAACAATGTCTACGAGGTCTACTGCATGAAAATAAACAATGTCTACGAGGTCTACTGCATGAAAATAAACATTGTCTACGAGGTCTACTGCAGAAAATAAACAATGTCTATAAGGTCTACTGCATGAAAATAAACAATGTCTACGAGGTCTACTGCATGAAAATAAACAATGTCTACGAGGACTACTGCATAAAAATAAACAATGTCTACGAGGTCTACTGCATGAAAATAAACATTGTCTACGAGGTCTACTGCAGAAAATAAACAATGTCTACGAGGTCTACTGCATGAAAATAAACAATGTCTACGAGATCTACAATGTCTACGGTCTGATCACACATCCTTGGTACTTCTCATTCCCGACTCAATAATTTATAATAGAGTATAAAAATCACATAACCAATAACTAATCAATAAAATATAGTGAAAATCAATATCGAAATGCAGACAATAAACTGTACTCGCCTGTGGTCCTCTGCTGGTGAAACCGACAATCTGAACTACTCAATGTGCCACTATAGTCAAAACCCGTACAACAGTCTTCGAAAGCTGAAATAAACAATACCAATGATCTCAGAATAGTCCAATTAGCTAGGATTGCCTGTCCTTATATCCAATTCTGGACACAGGGGCAAAATGATAATTTCGGGCAAAAACGATGTCCGCCGTTGGACCCGTTTTGCACCGAAAAACGTGCCAAAGTCAACGGTCTCTAAAGTCATCAAACTACATGTCTACGGATCCAGTTTTCCGATACGAACCCAACCGTACGTCCAGAGTTGGATTCCGGCGGGCCGTGCACAAAATCGCCCGTTGAGTGGGACCGTGGGGCCCACAAAACGACGTCGATTTCAACTGTCTCAGAATTGGACCAAACTTGACATGCAGGACCAGAAAAACGATACGGTCCTGTTGACGGAAGTTTCATCTCGATCTGACGAGCGTGCACAAAGTTATGACTGAATTTGCATTGGACGGATACGGGGCGATTCCGACGGATACGCGTCGAATTCGTCGCGCACACGCGACCAATTTGAATTCCGTCAAAGCCCACACGACCACGAAACCGTTACGCAGCTTTCGATGCTTACGGTGCGCGACCACGTCGCCCGGAATGGCGGGACGGACGTCGTGTGGAACAATTTCAATGTTTTTAAAACAGGTTTTTGGGAAACTTTGGGATTCGATTTCTCGACGCGTAGTCGATGATTTTCAAATCCACAAAAAGGGTTGTGGAGCCCTATATGTTGTCTAAAAGTGTGTTCAAGTGGAATTTCTAAAAAATTACTGGATCGATCGAAATCGATCGGTAAACATGGATGATTGGACTGTTTAAACGTCCTGTTTTCGAGACAGGTTTTTCCCGAACTTCGGTTCGATTTCCACATCACCCTAGCACACTACAAATCATTCTACTTGAAGGGACGTAAGGTCGGATTGGTTGTAGCCATACCTGAGAAGTTGGATCGGAAAAACGTAGAACGATGGTGGAGAGAATGCAACACGAAGTTGCTCCTTCCGCCCACGGTTGCTGCCACTTCAATCCGCGCACGCCTGTGCGCTCGCGTGCTCCGGCGCGACCGACCGCCGGCGACGTGCGACGCGCGCGCAGGGGAGGGGCGCGCGCAATCCAGGGCGGTGCACTTAGGTATTTAGGGTTTTGGTCGAGGGGATTCGGAGAAGTTTCGTTCGCGTACAAATGTTAGCACAGCGGTTTTATATCCGAGCTGTGTTCTCGGTTTGGGCTGGAAGCATCCTACGCGGGTTTTGGGTCAAATGTGTCTCACGAGATATTCACCAATATCTCGTGGGTCAGTGTTAGGCTGTGGTTTGGCTAATACGTAATGATGTTGCTCACAAATGGGCTTGGAGCTTAGGCGTGGGGTTTAGGTCTACTGGACTAGTGTAGATTGTTTTCCTTTCTCTTTTTATAACATCTACAAATAATCATACCTCTAAATATATATATATATATATAAATATATATATATATATATATATATATATATATATATATATATATATATATATATGTATTTATACATACAAATATATGTATACATATATATATTTATATATATACACCCACACATATATTTATATTTATATACATACACATACACACTATTATATATAATTAGATATACATACAATTACCATATTATATATATCTCTATATATTTAAATATCATTTATATATATCTTATTAATACCTATATTTCTGTATCTATATCTATATATATATGTTTATATACATGATACATATATGCACATGTATCATATATAGAATTAACACTAACATTCCATGCTTTATATATATTATATATTTATTTGACAAATATATATAAATAATAATAATAATAATATTCTTGTATAATAACCTCAATATAATAATAATAATAATGATAATAATAATAATAATAATAATAATGAAATGCAATAAATCAATAATGCATATATATCATTTGCACAGTCTATTAATCCCGTAATGCACAAGGTCCCATTTATACCAACAGTTACTGAATATCCATAATAATCATATTTATAATATCTAATTTACGAATATCTAGGAATATTCGTTAAATCATTAAATGGAACACAACACGCTCATACCAAAATATATCCATGCGGAAGTCATTGGACGTGCCGCATGACCTACATGGGCTTAGGCTTGTCTTGGGTCCTATCTGGACTAATTCGGTGCAGTCGGGTTCCCTAAAACTCAATAATATAAATAATAAATAAATAAGTCTTCGGTAAGGGTTAAGTCGCATCTTGGCCTGGTTTTCCTAGTTAGGACATCACTATGGTTCGGCCTTCCCTATCAGGGCTAATACCCTATTCAAAGTATGCCATTGCACGGTCCGTGCCACGATTTCTAGTCACCTTGTACTCCAAAACTCCATCATGGCTGAGATCATCTATCCTTAATAATTAACTAAAATATTATTTATAAAATCTAAAAAATCACCGTTTGAATAAAATAACTAATAATAAAATTTTTCTAATTTTTCGGGAAGGGGAGCTACAAATCTACCCACCTTAAAATAATTTCGTCCTCGAAATTCTAATTTATAACTATTTCTTTAAAAAGGGACTCTACCATTTTCTTAATCTCCTCGAATCTTTAATTCCTCAAAGACAGTTTATGTCCTCCTCCTAGCTATTTTGTAGCTACGAACTCCGAGGACTTCTACCCACCTTTGGACACACTACTCTCTCAAAGCTATGTCACTAAAACTTTATAATCATTCAACTAATTGCTAACAACTTGCTACCAATAAACATCTATTGCTTTTGGTCTCTATGATCTTCTCTTATCTATCAAACAACCCAAAATCTAACAAGCAACCCATTTACACAAGTAGCTATGAATATTAATAAATTCTTCTAAGCGTGACCATTCGTTACTCTACAATGAGAAAGACAGGAAGATAAAAATAATCAAGGGCGAATAAAAAATTCCTAGGGCAGTAGAGGATCACCAATGGTACAGCTGAAGGAAAGTTTATGAGCCATTGACCTATTTTGCTAGATTGGGCTACTCTAGTCCAGTTACTTGCTAAGTCAAAGAACCCTTCGTTTCTTAGAGGGCTTGCACCCTGTGCAATACCAAAAATTTTGTTCTCGAAAATAATCTAAACATGGTTCCAAAATAGAACAGAATTTGAGAATTCAAGATTATGATCTTTTCCGTGGTTATTTAAACACACGAGCAAAGAATAAAGTACAATACGAGATCGTATCGCAACTTCCAGGTATATGGAATAATGGTTACGAATGACTCCACATTCTAAGAGGTGGAGACTACCTAATAGGTATAGGGACCTATTTCAGATAGTTCGGTTTTATAGTCCAAATATAGTGGTACGCATGGATGGTTTTACTGAGTCTAAATGGGCTTCCTGTTTGGACATCCCTCGTTGGTTGGGTAAACCTTGGATTGCAATCTATATGGACTGGACAAGATTTCAATGATAAAACTATTCCTACTAGATTAGGGTATCTTAGAATAGGTTTCTACCCAAGGGATTGAGCTAGTTGCAAGTCAGGTTGGTTAGCTAGGTCCCTAAAGCTCAAAGTGTGCCTTCAGTGACTTTTCTGTTTAAGTAGCACATGAGGCCTCAATTGGGTGGACACTAGTGGCATGTGCATAGTGGGCTTCGAGTAGATCACAACCATATATTGGGTCAAAGGAATGGGATCGTGGTTAAGGCTCTGCTGGAGGTTGGGAAGTATACCGGTACTATGGTAAAGGTTATAACTAGTCCTTCTAACCTGAAAGTCGTACCCCAAAAATAGAGTACAAGAGGACGGGTTTGAGTGGGACATGATATACCTAGGTGAAAGTAAACTCGTCTAGATCTTACATATAAAATTTGTTGGAAGGTATCAGCTGGTCTCGTGCTCCGAATATTAATGACACGGCCGGGGACACAAAATGATCTAAATGAAAAGTGGGAGTCCATGGGGCACTAATTGTCATCCTAATAGGAATTGTTCTAATCAATCGGTAATCCTCGTATATTCTAAAATTGTAGGAGGCTTACAGTCTACCCACCTTAAAAATAGGACATGGTCTTAGGAATATTGAGGTTAGAGGATTCCCATAGTCCGGATACTGTACCTCGACTCTTTGTTAATAGAGAATGAGGCACGGCGTATCGGGGTACGGTAGATATAAGTCATGTCGAGGATCGTTCCTCCATAAGCGGAGAACGAGTGTGTACAATGACACATGGTCGATAAAATAAATAACCTACTCGTCTACCGTATACAAAAGTTATCGACGGGACAACCAATCTCGTGTTGAGTGTCTACCATAATCATGGTAAATGATTGTCCTTACTCTTGTCTATTCATCTCATGACTAAACTGTGGGCTTTGGTCGAGGAAAGGTTGGGCTAAAGCTTAAGGATTGCTGGTTAAGGCAAGCTTCCAGCAAATAATTAGAGACTCGCAACCTTTGGTCTTTAAAGAATAGGTAGTCTCCTAGGTAGGCATTTCGACTAAGGGTAAAACCCTAATCATTCTCAAATTCGAATGGCTAGAAGGTCTCAATAATAGTTTGATGGTCAAGGGGAGAACGAGTAACTCAATCACATGACTGGCCGATGGTAGCTATACTTGTGTATACCACTAGCATAGCCATGGGGATACTCTGTATCTCTCTACCATCACGAGCTCTCGTCTTTCCAAATCGGTGAAAGATAAAACAATAAAGAATTCAAGGGAGATGTTACTATATACAATTTCGTGATTCAAGGGCGAACATATAATTCAAGAGGAATTGTCAAGCATTCGCGGATGAGATCATAGATACCTCGATATCTCAATCCACGTAGGATAGTTAAATAAAGTGCGAACCAAAAGCATCATGGTTGATCAGACCGTAATACAATGATTCTGATTTAGACAATATGTTAGCGGGCGTCCCCAATAAACATGTGTCTTGAATCAAGCTCGATAAAAGAGTAAGCTTGCAAAAACTAGGCTGTAATAGCAGCATTGGTCAAGTGGTTCAAAATATAATCATGTAAGATTTGAAATGAGGCACAAATGGTTCAAATTTTGAGATAATCAAAACCTTTCCTGGTGTCATTGCTTATACAGTCTTCCTACTATCTTCTGATCCACAAGGACTTGGTTGACTAATGGGTTATGGTCATTCTAAATTCTATATTTTAGGTAACCCTATTAGTGTTAGTCGATAACCTCGTCAATAGGTCACAAGGATCACGGAATGCTAGATCGGGAGACTGCTATCCAACTTACAAAACTTCTACCATTATTGGCTTCGGATCTTATGGAACACACAGGGCACTGTCCTATCCTCTATAGTATCCTTAATTTGTAATCACGTCTGAAGTCATTTCACCGAGGACTTTGCCTCACCCGTAAAATCGGGCTGTGGTAATCCTTGGTTTCGTAACTCAATTATGATACAAATCGAACATTACTTAACTCTATCCAATATTGGCTCAAGGATAACTACGATCAAGAGTGGACCACTAGTCATATCTCTAGCAAATTCTATAACCGATATTTTCCTAATCTTATTTCAACTCTACGGGTTGTGTCTCGCCAGTGCGCTGCTGGCTGCAGTGAATCCCTAGTCTCCAAAATTTAAATAAATGGCGACAGTGCGCTGCTGTCCTGCCAGTATAAGTTAACTAACATTCTCGTAACTATATCTGTAAATAAATCCCTGAACTTCTAGAGATTCAAACAAGTTGACTATGGAATAAGGCATAAATATTTGCCCTATCAACCTTTAAAATAAAAGATTGAGCGGGAAGGAAATAACTGAAGACAAAAAGATACACAAATATTCTAATGTCTATTCCATGTGTATTCAAACACTGAGGAAAACTTTAAACCGAAACTAACTCGAGGTCCGTATGGGGATAACAATAATTAGAGTTTATACAAAATATTAATTCCTAGGGCAATTAGAAACTAAATAGACAGTTCGACTAAGACATGGGGATGATATCTAAGAGGCAAAGGGAAGGATTTGCCCAATTCATCAAGGTTAGATCATAAATTATATGAAGCCCTGTCTCACCAAGTGAACAATCTATCCACTTTGGATCGTGTCGTCATATCGAGAGATAATAGTGTACCTATGGGGATCTGACAAACAATCAACCTTAATAACTCCTCATCTAAATTGTATGACCTAGACTACCCATTGGTAAATTTGTATAGGGGACTCCTAGTACTAGTCATTCTCGTAAATTAAATTAATTTCTAATTCGTGAATGAGCATTTCCAGTCGCAGGCTCGTAATAGTACAACTAACTTAAGTACTATCACGAGTTCACATTATTTGCAAAAACAGACCTGCATGGGCCACCACAAAAACTTGTCACGACCCGCACCCTTTTTTTTTTCTAAACGGGTACGAGACGTGTCCAAGCCAGCCTACGTCGCAGTGTCGACGGTAGAACGCTGTCACGGCCATGAAGGTCAAAATCACAAACAATGCTCATTCACAACATTAATTTAATTTACAAAGGTCACAAGTTTTACATTTGTAGAAAAATATAAACTTGTACAAATAAATGAATGACTACAACTCAACTATCTATCTAGTCTCTAGGCTTTTGCTTGCAAGTATTCCCGTCACTCCCCAAGCTAAGTGAATCCACGGCTAACATGAAAATGTTGGTTTCCAGTCAGGAATGGAACGAGCATAATTCACTGAATGCAATTTCAAATAAAGAAGATGACTATAGAACAAAGGTTAGACATCAATTATGAGTTTTAAAAATAAACATGAAATACAGAAAACCAATAGTAAATAAATAGACACAACAGACTTTCCCCAACTGCTAGAAGTACCTTTGATATGTGATCGATCTCGGAACAATTATGCGACACTGTCTACACTGTCTAAAGTTACACTGTCTACACTGTCTAAGTTACACTGTCTACACTGTCTAAGTTATACTGTCTACAGAAAATATTACAATAAAGAAACACTGACTACAAAATAATAATCACGATCTACACAATTTAAATGCTGTAATAATCATGGTCTACACTGTCTACTTTGCAATAAATAAATCACTGTCTACACTGTCTACAAGAAATAAATAGATCACTGTCTACACTGTCTAAGGTCAGATCACACATCGTTGGTACTTCTCATTTCTGACTCAACAATTTTAATAGAAAATAATCACATAACCAATGGCCAATCAATAAAATATAGTGAAAATCAATATCGAAATGCAGACAATAAACTGTACTCGCCTGTGGTCCTCTGCTGGTGAAACCGACAATCTGAACTACTCAATGTGCCACTATAGTCAAAACCCGTACAACAGTCTCCGAAAGCTGAAATAAACAATACCAATGATCTCAGAATAGTCCAATTAGCTAGGATTGTCTGTCCTTACGTCCAATTCTGGACACAGGGGCAAAATGATAATTTCGGGCAAAAACGATGTCCGCCGTTGGACCCGCTTTGCACCGAAAAATGTGCCAAAGTCAACGGTCTCTAAAGTCATCAAACTATATGTCTACGGATCTAGTTTTCCGATACGAACCCAACCGTACGTCCAGAGTTGGATTCTGGCGGGCCGTGCACAAAATCGCCCGTTGAGTGGGACCGTGGGGCCCACAAAACGACGTCGATTTCAACTGTCTCAGAATTGGAACAAACTTGACATGCAGGACCAGAAAAACGATACGGTCCTGTTGACGGAAGTTTCATCTCGATCTGACGAGCGTGCACAAAGTTATGACTGAATTTGCATTGGACGGATACGGGGCGATTTCGACGGATACGCGTCGAATTCGTCGCGCACACGCGACCAATTTGAATTCCGTCAAAGCCCACACGACCACGAAACCGTTACGCAGCTTTCGATGCTTACGGTGCGCGACCACGTCGCCCGGAATGGCGGGACGGACGTCGTGTGGAACAATTTCAATGTTTTTAAAACAGGTTTTTGGAAAACTTTGGGATTCGATTTCTCGACGCGTAGTCGATGATTTTCAAATCCACAAAAAGGGTTGTGGAGCCCTATATGTTGTCTAAAAGTGTGTTCAAGTGGAATTTCTAAAAAATTACTGGATCGATCGAAATCGATCGGTAAACATGGATGATTGGACTGTTTAAACGTCCTGTTTTCGAGACAGGTTTTTCCCGAACTTCGGTTCGATTTCCACATCACCCTAGCACACTACAAATCATTCTACTTGAAGGGACGTAAGGTCGGATTGGTTGTAGCCATACCTGAGAAGTTGGATCGGAAAAACGTAGAACGATGGTGGAGAGAATGCAACACGAAGTTGCTCCTTCCGCCCACGGTTGCTGCCACTTCAATCCGCGCACGCCTGTGCGCTCGCGTGCTCCGGCGCGACCGACCGTCGGCGACGTGCGACGCGCGCGCAGGGGAGGGGCGCACGCAATCCAGGGCGGTGCACTTAGGTATTTAGGGTTTTGGTCGAGGGGATTCGGAGAAGTTTCGTTCGCGTACAAATGTTAGCACAGCGGTTTTATATCCGAGCTGTGTTCTCGGTTTGGGCTGGAAGCATCCTACGCGGGTTTTGGGTCAAATGTGTCTCACGAGGTATTCACCAATATCTCGTGGGTCAGTGTTAGGCTGTGGTTTGGCTAATACGTAATGATGTTGCTCACAAATGGGCTTGGAGCTTAGGCGTGGGGTTTAGGTCTACTGGACTAGTGTAGATTGTTTTCCTTTCTCTTTTTATAACATCTACAAATAATCATACCTCTAAATATATATATATATATATATATATATATATATATATATATATATATATATATATATATATATATATATATATATATATATATGTATTTATACATACAAATATATGTATACATATATATATTTATATATATACACCCACACATATATTTATATTTATATACATACACATACACACTATTATATATAATTAGATATACATACAATTACCATATTATATATATCTCTATATATTTAAATATCATTTATATATATCTTATTAATACCTATATTTCTGTATCTATATCTATATATATATGTTTATATACATGATACATATATGCACATGTATCATATATAGAATTAACACTAACATTCCATGCTTTATATATATTATATATTTATTTGACAAAAATAATATAAATAATAATAATAATATTCTTGTATAATAACCTCAATATAATAATAATAATAATGATAATAATAATAATAATAATAATAATAATGAAATGCAATAAATCAATAATGCATATATATCATTTGCACAGTCTATTAATCCCGTAATGCACAAGGTCCCATTTATACCAACAGTCACTGAATATCCATAATAATCATATTTATAATATCTAATTTACGAATATCTAGGAATATTCGTTAAATCATTAAATGGAACACAACACGCTCATACCAAAATATATCCATGCGGAAGTCATTGGACGTGCCGCATGACCTACATGGGCTTAGGCTTGTCTTGGGTCCTATCTGGACTAATTCGGTGCAGCCGAGTTCCCTAAAACTCAATAATATAAATAATAAATAAATAAGTCTTCGGTAAGGGTTAAGTCGCATCTTGGCCTGGTTTTCCTAGTTAGGACATCACTATGGTTCGGCCTTCCCTATCAGGGCTAATACCCTATTCAAAGTATGCCATTGCACGGTCCGTGCCACGATTTCTAGTCACCTTGTACTCCAAAACTCCATCATGGCTGAGATCATCTATCCTTAATAATTAACTAAAATATTATTTATAAAATCTAAAAAATCACCTTTTGAATAAAATAACTAATAATAAAATTTTTCTAATTTTTCGGGAAGGGGAGCTACATTGAATCATGTCCAAAACTTTATGTACATGTATATTTAAAAAATGTAAATAATCAATAATCGACAGATTAGATTCCACTTAATATCATGCATCAAAAGATTATATCAAATAATCTATAAAGATTACACCAAAATTTATCTGCTACATAATAAGCAAGTGAATCTTTTGAATAACTTTAAAAAAAAATTTGAGTGCTGGAATATATTAAAAAAAAAAGAGATAATCTATTGACCAAATATATGCATCAATATATATATATATATATATATATATATATATATATATATATATATATATATATATCAAATAAGATATACTGTTGCATATACTAAAAGCAACCGAGCATGCATTACACACCACCATCGAGCATAAAAGAATAGATAATGCTAAAAGTATATATATCAAATAAGATATACTGTTGCATATACTAAAAGCAACCGAGCATGCAACATGCTAGGTCATGGTTAAAATCTCACATTAATAATCCATCCTTAACATCTTGCTTTCTTTCTTTCTTCCTTAGCACATCAAATCTTACATATGGAACCAAAGCAAGTACCACAGAAATTGTGAAGAAATCATGACGTAACCAATGGGGGCAGTTCGGCTTGGACAGGGAGCCGGAAGATGTTCTAATTAAAGAAGTCGCCATATCTTAACTCATAAATCATAAACCATAAGCCATTGGGAAGTCATGCTGAAACAATCGAAACCCTAATTTAAATTAAATCTAACGATTTAGGGTTTCTAAACAACAACAAAAATTAAATTTGAAACTTCGAACTCATAAATCAAACAGGGAGGCTCTGATACCACTTGTTAGAAATTTTATTGTACCCTGTCGATTCATGAGATGAAGAACATAAATAAAATTGCGGAAGCGTACCTGAATCCATTGCTAGGCTTGATGGATCTTGAAGCGATCGTCTCTTTATTGGGTTCGATCTTCCAACCCGCTATAGCCCTTAATAACAAAGATGAAATCTTTGTTCCTCTCTTTGTTGATGGGAATACAGAAGAGAATAGAGAAACCCTCTCTTTGGTGGCCGTATGAGTTGGGAACCATAACCCTAATGAATACACATATTTATATATGTGTTGATATTTCTAATTTGGCCCCTCATCAAATTAGAATTATCTCCGGTATCTACACATTAATTCCATGACAATTATACCCTTAAGCCAATTTCCAAATAGACCACTTTAATTTGGCTTAATTATTTAGATAGCCCAAACACAATTAATTTTACATTTGTGGCCCCTTAATTATTGAATAATTCCAACATCTTCCACTTGTTTTATCATAATTTAAGATGTACTTTAATGAATTACAATAATGCATGAAACTAGAGGTAAGCATTATTGACCCAAAATCGAACCGAACATAACATAACAAGAGATTCGGTTCGAGTTGAAAAAAATTCGGTTCAGTTACAGTTTTGAAAATACTAAAAAATATATTCAGTATCAGTTCCAGTTTCGATTTCAGTTTCGGCCCAAAACCGAAAATCAAATAAGACTTGTGCAATTATGTAAATACCCTCAATTCGATGCTTATGTTAGAATTAAAGTGTGTATATTTTGAAGCAACAATTTTATTTATATGTTTTGAAACAAAACTTTGGTAATTTAACAATGAGTCTACCTTTGGACGCAAATACAAATGTGTATATAAATTATAATTTTTAATATCATTTAACTACGATTTTAACTTTGGACCCTACCTATTATACAATAGAAATAGTCCAATCGAATAAACCGTATTGTTATTTGGTTCGTTTGAAAAAAAATACTTTGCAACATGTTTCTAATTTTCAGTTGCATGTGCCTTGTGTCTTTTTTGATATCCTTCCCAATCAATTTATGATTATCATGCAGGTGTTTGGTAGAAGATAGATTGGAAAAAGGTATCAGATAAACCTAAGTTAAATGTTAAATGATTAATTATCTATATCAAAGACATATGTTAATAAGGATAAGACTTTGTTATCATCTTTTATATATATATATATATATATATATATATATGTATATATATATATATATATGCCAAGCCTAGTGGTTAAGAGAGATGGATGCGGTTCGAATGATCAGGAGATCGATTTCCGATGGGAGTAGTGGTTAAGAGAGATGCATGCGGTTCGGGTGGTCTGGAGATCGACAATTACCTTCTTTCAAAAAATATATATGTGCCAATGACCCCTAAACTAGTGGTAATGGTGAGATATGTGGCCCAAGTGGTCAGAAGATCTATTTCCGATGGTAGCGTTCGACACAATTACTATTTCCACAATATATATATATATATATATATATATATATATATATATATATATATATATATATATATATATATATATATATATATATATATATATATATTTGAATTTTTATATAAAAATACTAAGTTGACATAGAAGCATTCTTAAATAACTTGACAATATGATATAAATCTAAAGACTCGTTTGGTTCACAGAAAGGAAAGGAAAGGAAATAAATTCTTTGCTATTTTTTTTCTTTTGAAAAATTATAATCCCTACAAATTTTCTTTTTGATGTTTGGAAATGTCCGAAAAATTGGATAAAAAGAAGAAGTGAGTAATTGGAGATGAGAAAGTGAATCCATGGAGGAACCATTTTCTTCTATAGTTTTTTATTCTTAAAAATTATGTTTTTATCCAAATTATTTCCTTTGACATCCCAATAAAGAAAAAAATAACTTTTTTATATTCAACGAAAGTGTAGAAAAGTGTAGAAATTATTTCCTAATATCGAACTATGGGCCTCTTTGGTTCAACGAAAGTGTAGAAAAGTGTGAAAGTGGAAAAGTAAAATTTACGTGCGCAATTTTTAACTTTCAAAATGTTGTTTGGTTGGTGGAATCGAAAGAAATGGAAGTGGAAAAAAATCGGTTGTTTGAATGAGTATTGAAAGTGGAAAAAAAAAATCGATTGTTTGGATGGTTGTTGAAAATGGATGATGGTCGGATATATGGTGATCAACATTGCAAAAACTGAAGGTTCCATGTTCGGTCGACATGTGGCTGGTATATATCTCCAGTATCTTGTCGGTATGCCGCCACTTAGGTAAAACTAGGATAAAACTAGTTATTTATGTTCGTTCTATCACATATTCCTAGACGGGTCGTATGTTGGTGCCAAGGGTCTCTACAGGTCTCGGGTACTACTGGCAATAGGGCTAATGCTACACGAGGCTAGGCTTTAGTGTCGAGTTTGCTTCGGACAAACTTTTGGCAGCAGCAGGAGTAATGCTCCGCATGGCTAGGCTCCACGAGGCTATAACTTAGTGTCGAGTTTGTTTCAGGTAACCTGTTGCTAGCAAGGCTAATTCTCTACAAGGCTAGGCTTCAGCATCGAGTTTGCTTCAGACAAACTGCTGACAGTGTTGCTAATGCCCCACGGGGATAGGCTACGCTACGATAAGCTTCACAGGAGTAGAATTAGATACAGTGGTGCTAGGCCTTAGCTCCAAGTTTGCTTCCAGCAAACATAGGACTACTGGGTTAGATAATGCGGGGCTAGTCATTAGTGCCAAGCTTGTACTAGCAAACTTTTAGCCACGGGACTTCCCCTAACGGCAAGGCTACTGGCCTTAGCCAAAATGTTGACTTCGTTTCAGGCGACGCTATGGTGCAGCAAAGCTGCGCCATTCGACAAGGCTAAAGCCTTGGTCAAATTTGTAATTTGTATTGAAACTGATGCAACAAAGTTACGCCTTGTGACTCGCTTCTTCCTACAACAAAATTCACTGTTATTGAAAGTCATTGCTAGCTAGTAGATTCGAAAGATATGAAAATTATTTAAGTCTTTTATGGAGGATAGATTCGAAGGATCTGTATAGTTTAGGCCGATAGACCCAAAGGATATGGTAAACAAAATAAAAGACACTTCTGGAGGTCCGGGGACTATTCTTCACATAGATTTTTTTTTTTTTTTTTTTGCTGCTAAGGAGAGAAAGTTAGATCTATAAAATAATAATTGAGATCTTACTTACGCGTATTGCAAGGATGATCGCACGATCATAAGTTTTTGTCTAGTATAACTACGTGTGATAATTAGTTGTACTCTAAAGGCTAAGGAGTTCTTCAGAAACTCTGATAAAAGAATAGAATGAGGAGAAAGAGATAAATATTGGTATGTATGTTTTGGAAAGGAAAAAAATGTACATTTTAACTATTTCTTGGTCCTACCTAGCATCCTCTTCTATGTATACAAATATCAATCTAATAAATATAGACACAATCCACAAAATTGATAAAATGAACTAAATAAACATAAAAACTATAGAATATTTATAGTACTGGAAATTGCTGAGAAACCCAATTTCGGGGTGGACTTTTATGAAATGCCCACCCGCTGGATAAGTTTTATGAAATACCCAGAATTAAGTATTTTCACGTTAAATATTCCAAGATTCCCTTTTAGATGCCACCCGCTAGAAACTGCTATTTTTATAATACCGAAACTACCCCTCCGCGCGAATTGGTCATCTATATGTATTTGAATTCAAAAAACTCAGATCTGGATTGCGATTTTCGTCTTCTTCTTCTTCACGGAAAATCTGAATTCCATTGCTCTCATATTCAGCAGAGATCGCAAAGATCGTTCGTAGTTCGGTGTGTTTTTCTTCAGTCGAACTCAGATCATCGCTCGTCATCATCATCACCATCATCATCATCTTCATCGTGGAGACATTTGAACTCAGATCTTTAATTGTGGAGAGAAGATCTTTCTTCTTCTTTTCCATAAGAATTAACATCGCTTTGAAAGAAGAACAAAACTCTTTATTCCTGAAAAAACTAAATTACACGTTTTAACACTGGAAATGACCATTCTCCGTCTTAATTAGGACGGAGAATGGCATTCTCCGTCTTAATTAGGACGGAGAATGCCATTCTCCGTTTTATTTAAGACGGAGAATGCCATTCTCCGTCCTAATTAACACGGAGAATGACATTCTCCGTTTCCGTCTTAATTAGGACCGAGAATGTCATTCTCCGTCTTAATTAGGACGGAGAATGGCATTCTCCGTTTTATTTAAGACGGAAAATGGCATTCTTCGTCCTAATTAACACGGAGAATGACATTCTCCGTTTCCGTCTTAATTAGGACCGAGAATGTCATTCTCCGTCTTAATTAGGACGGAGAATGGCATTCTCCGTTTTATTTAAGACGGAAAATGGCATTCTTCGTCCTAATTAACACGGAGAATGGCATTCTCCGTGTTTCTAACACGGAGAATGGTCATTCTCCTGCGTTTTAACACTAGAATGACCATTCTCCGTGATAAATTACACGGAGAATGGCATTCTCCGTCCTAATTAAGACGGAGAATGGTCATTCTCCGTTTAATTTAGCTCTCCGTCTTAATTAGGACGGAGAATGCCATTCTCCGTTTTATTTAACACGGAGAATGACATTCTCCGTTTCATTTAACACGGAGAATGGCATTCTCCGTGTTTCTAACACGGAGAATGGTCATTCTCCTGCGTTTTAACACTGGAATGACCATTCTCCGTGTAAATTAAGACGGAGAATGTCATTCTCCGTCCTAATTAAGACGGAGAATAGTCATTCTCCGTGTAAATTAAGACGGAGAATGCCATTCTCCTGCATTTTATGGTTAGCTGAAACTTTGGAGGGCCATAACTTTTGACTGGGAGGTCGAAACGAGGTCCCGTTTGTCGCAAAATGAGCGTATCGTCGAGGAGACTGAAAGTAACCGCTTCACAGTTAGACGGCCTTCCGAAATTTTAGATTCGCAAAAAAATGATGTTTGGACCTCCGTTTTAGCACTTTTGTCGTTCGTCCCGGTCTTTCCGAAATTTTTCGACGAGTTTTTGAAGATTTTTGAGGAGAAAACCTAGATTCGAAAGTGAGCAGCGTATGGAAGAAGATGGAGTATTGAAACGTTTTTTTAAGAGCAGTTTTGTGGGTGTTTCCAATAAATTAAAAGGAAGGGCAAAAGGGTCATTTGGAATCCGCTTTGGATAAGTTTCTCTAATTCTGGGCACGCGATGAAAGTTTTTTTAGCGGTGGGTTTTACATAAAACTTTTTTAGTTTTTGGACATTTCATAAATCTTTCATTGTTGGCAGGAATTCCGATCACCTGACCTTTTTCTTCTAAAATGGCCATCCAACTAATAGCAACTCTTTAGTTGTGGTCCGGTGGATCTTTCTAACATAATGCTTTAGTTGCTTGACAAGTCAGGCAATCGGGATTATGCGTGGTAGCAAAACAATAATAGAAATAAGGATATAACAAAAAAAAGGAAATAAATCATTGATGCTATTAATTAAATCCCATTTTCTTGTGTAAATTCCTGATATCATCTTATATCTCAATTTTCGGAAAGCACTAATTGCATAAAGCTTTCTCTTTTTAACTCAGTTCTTCAATTTTGGTAAATCCCACCAAATTTCTTGGTCCATTCCACAACATATTCCTCTATTCAAGCTCAAAGTTCTTAACACATTCCTTGACATGCATGATTTCAATCATTTCTTTCTAAGTGCAGATATCGTTTCAATTCTGCCTTGGTACTCATATTATCTCTTTTGAACGACATTGTCGGCCGAGGGTAAATCTGATAAAATTTCGGATTTGGACAATTTCCTTTCCCTCTGCTTAGGACAACACTCCAGG
Source organism: Iris pallida (assembly GCA_029216955.1). Classification (NCBI taxonomy): domain Eukaryota; kingdom Viridiplantae; phylum Streptophyta; class Magnoliopsida; order Asparagales; family Iridaceae; genus Iris; species Iris pallida. The sequence continues at coordinate 20,304,294 of JANAVB010011399.1, forward strand.
TCTAACGTGACCGGCAAGAGGGCAGGACCCAGGACCAGCCCACAACAAGGATCAGGGGACAACCAAAATAAACTCCGAACAATCCAATCCCCTGTGCCAGCCATCATGTAGAGGAGGGAGGCTCTCGCTTCTTAACATCACAAAAATTATTCCAATATTGTAGTTGACAGCTAAACACAGTCTAATAGTACAGAAAGAAAAAAAGTGAAAACAGAAATTTGCATCATACAGCTTTAGGAGACCGGAGCAGAACAAGATCAACGGACACGCCTACATATAGTCAGCCCATCACCAACGGAAACCTGAGATATCTCGACACGAGAATCTTCTGCCAAGAATTTATTCAGCTTCACTAGGTAGTTTCTGTCTGCCGTAAACGATGGCGGAGCAGATGGGTCCACTGGAGCTGCCACAGTTCCGAACCAGAGCGTGTTGTCGTACGCGATGGCTCCCCCGATTCTGACTAGCTTAACCAGTCGCTCGTGGTACTCGCCATAGTTTGTCTTGTCGGCGTCGACAAATGCAAAGTCGAAGAGCTCGTCCTCCTTTACCTACAGTTTCTTTCCGCATTTAGTTTTAGCTCATGGACTATCAAAGTTGGCAAACATGCATGTAGGTTAAAGGTTACCTACCTCTTGGAGCATTCTATCAAGAACAGGAAGAGCTGGGGAGTGGATGAAATCAATCTTATGCTCAACCCCCGCTTTCTGAATATATGGTAAACCAATCTCGAAATATGATTTCTCGACGTCGATCGCAGTTATCTGAAACATGTGTAGTGAAGAAATTATATTGGAGCTCATTATAATCATATTACTTAGTTACTCAGATGCACGAGTGATGTGCATATCTGTTCATAGTCTCTAACATATGTTCTAAGTGGGAGTTGAGCTCCATAATTTATATAATATTATAATATTAGATAATATATCTTATAATTAGTAATTAGAAAATGTTGTATAATTTTCTTTTCTTTTAGTATCCTTTCTTTAGCCACAACTTTATATTTTCTTGTATTCTACTTTTCTTTAGCCCCCAAGTCTCTCCTCGTATTATATATATACTAGTCATATTCACGAGCGATGCACGAAAAGAAAAAAATATTTTAAAATAGTTTAAATATGATTTTAATATATTTTAATTAAATTTTGTTATATATATATAACTTTGGATATATGTTTACATAAGGCTAATTCTAAGGCTTATATAATACCATGTAGTTAGTTTAAATATATTTTGAATTTTGAATATTAATATATTTTAATTTGGATTTGTTATAGATATGTTTATAGGATTTTAGTTCAGGTACCTAAAAGGATTTTCGAATTTTCTTTCTTAAGAATAGTTTATCCGTATGGGCGTGGATGTTTTTATTTGGGCATCTTGTTTGGGCTACTGGATTTATGTTCTTAATTTCCTGGCGGGGGTATTGGCAGGAATTGATTGAAACTTTAGCATGGGCTCGTGAACGTACACCTTTGGCAAATTTGATTCGATGGAGAGATAAGCCGGTGGCTCTTTCCATTGTGCAAGCAAGATTGGTTGGATTAGCACACTTTTCTGTAGGTTATACATATGTTGTTAGTTAGAAGGATTTTATTTTTTTTTCTTAATTACGTAAAGATATACATACGACTTAGACAGGACCGTCTCAAGCCATTTGGAGACCCCAGGCAAAAGTCCAAAGATGGGACCATCTTTTAAAATTTTAAACATGATTAAATTATATAATTTTATTATATTGATTTATATGCAAACCCTCTCATCCTTGATCCGGACTTGAGACCGGCGATGTATCGTTATAAACGTTACATAGACGGATTTATAACAAAAAATTCATTAATAATTTTTAAATTTTGAATAAGAAGCAGTTGCACATATATATTTGTTTTCATTATGTAGTAGGTGAAGATGAAGAGACCAAATCTTTCTTTGAGAGAGGAGACGAAGAGGCGATAGCGGTTATTGATTTTTTTTTCCAAATTTGATAGATTTAATTATGTCTAAAAATTTTACAAATAGGAAATGATTGTTTCCTTTTTCAACCGGGTTTTTCCTTTAAAAAAATGCATAATTACATATATATCTATATACTAGTATCCGGTATTTTCGGGGCCCCTAAAAAAGTGGAGCCCTAGGAAGCAGCTTCCTTTGCCTAAAGGATGAGCCGGCCCTGGACTTAGACTGTTCATTTTGAGCCGTTTTCCAGCCCCTTTATAAAAGTAAAGATAGTTTACATTGTTGGGAAAGAAACGCGGAAACCTTTCCCCAAACCGGAGAGTACCTGCGAGAGGACCGAGCAAACAACGCACGAACCCAAAAACAAGCACACAAAAAAAACAATCACGCAGACACAGAGAATTTTTGACGTGGAAACCCTTGCGGGAAAAAACCACGGAACGATCGGAGTCCAACCCTGAGAAGCCTCCACTAATGGAATAGAAGAATTACACCCTCTACAAACTCCTCCCGATCCAAATTGGATCCCCACAACACTCAGAGACAAGAACAATGATCACAAGGCTACGAAGAACGAGAACGACGAGTAGAGATTACCCGAACACGATCTCCTTCGAACAGCGACCTTCAATCCTCCGTCTTCTTCTCCGAAGTTGCAATGGCACTCTTGCCTCCTTCTCTCTCAAACTTGTGTTGTCCAATGCGATAATGCGATGATAAATTAGGGTTGAGAAAACTCAATATATCTCCCTAATCCCGCAACCAACCTGGACCGTTGGATTAGATCCAATGATGAAAACTCATCCTGAAATCCGCTTCAGCCCCCCGACACACAGAATTCGGCCAGAACTCTGTGTGGGGCAGCCAGCACCTACTGGCCAAACCCTGGAACGGCCAGACCGAGTTCGGCCCGAACTCGCCAGGGGACCGAGTTCGGCCCGAACTCGGGTCCCCTGCTTCCAGCAGCTCCAGCAGCAACAGCAGCAGCAGCAGCTACTCCCGAGCTTCTCCGACATCGGACGGCGCTCGTCGCACTCCGGGATCTTCTCCACATAGGTTGGGAACCCCACCCACTCCAACAAATCTTCCCCTTCACAACTATGGGGAGGACGTCGTCATCCCGACGATCTGCCTGCAGTACTCAAACTTCCCCCTTGGTAGAATCTTCGTGAACATATCAGCTCCGTTGTCATCTGTATGCACCTTCTCAAGCTCCGCGTCCTTCTTCTCAACCACATCCCGTATCCAATGATACCGAGTCTCGATGTGCTTGGACCGGCTATGAAACGTCTGATTCTTCACAAGATGGATAGCAGTCTGACTGTCGCAAAGCAAAGTATACTGCTCTTGCTTCAGTCCCAATTCCTGCAACAGCTTCTTCATCCACAACAGCTCCTTGCAAGCCTCCGTCGCCGCAATGTATTCCGCCTCCGTCGTCGACAAGGCAACACACTTCTGCAACCGCGACTGCCACGACACTGCTCCTCCCGCAAACATCATCACGTAGCCTGAAGTCGATCGCCTCGTGTCTACATCTCCAGCCATATCAGCGTCGGTATACCCAACCAGCTTCGGCTCGTCACCACCAAAGGAAAGTCTCCAACCAGCAGTGCCCTGAAGATATCGTAGAATCCACTTGACCGCACTCCAGTGTACCCTTCCAGGATTCGAAAGATACCTGCTAACCGTACCAACTGCATGAGCAATATCTGGCCTCGTACACACCATAGCATACATCAGGCTTCCCACAGCTGAAGCATATGGAACCCGCTCCATATCTTCCTTTTCGTCCTCGGTAGATGGACACTGCTCCTCAGTGAACTTAAAGTGAGCCGCGAGAGGGGAACTCACTTTCTTCGACCCGTCCATCCCGAAACGCTGAAGTACCCGGTGAATGTACTTCTTTTGGGACAAGTGTAGCAGCTTGGACTCTCTCTCTCGGCTGATCTCCATCCCAAGAATAGTCTTCGCTGTGCCCAAATCCTTCATAGAGAAGGCCGCGCCCAGCTGGCGCTTCAACTCCGCTATCCTAGTGGCATTCCGACCCACTAATAGCATATCATCAACATAGAGCAACAAAATGATAAAATTATCATCGGCAAAATACCTCACAAATGCACAATGGTCCGACGTCGTCCGTGCATAACCATGCTCCCCCATAAACGACTCGAACTTTCTGTACCACTGCCTCGGAGCCTGCTTCAGACCATACAAGCTCTTCTTCAACCGGCAGACCAAATGTGACTTGCCCTTCTCACAGAATCCCTCCGGCTGCTCCATGTACAACTCCTCCTCAAGATCACCGTGGAGGAACGCCGTCTTCACGTCCATCTGCTCGACCTCCAAGTCGAAACTGGCTGCTAATGCTAGCACCACCCGAATAGACGAATGCTTGACGACAGGCGAAAAGATTTCATCATAATCTACGCCTTTTCGCTGACCGTAGCCCTTGACTACCAGCCTCGCTTTGTATCGAGGGCGAGTAGCATCATCCGTCTGCTTCACTCTGAACACCCATCGATTTTTCAAAGCCTTCTTGCCCTTTGGCAACCGCACCAGATCATAAGTAGAATTGGTGTGCAAGGAACTCATCTCCTCCTGCATAGCCACCATCCACTCCTGCCTGTGTTCGTCTTCCATAGCCTCTACGAAACTTTCGGGCTCTCCCCCGTCAGTCAGTAGCACATACTCATCCGGCGAGTATCTCGTAGATGGTCGACGATCCCTGTTGCTCCTTCTCAGTGGAGCCACTGGTGCTGGCTGTATACCGACAGCCTCCTCCCCTTCAGGAACTACCTCTCCGGCATGCTCATCCTCCTGAGGGACACCCTGACCACCATCAGCAGGCTGATGATCAAGGTTGGGAGCAACTCTATGTACCGGCTCTCCCATAACTGGATCCTCTGCGATGTCCTCTGGAAACTGCTCGAAGCGAAATGACTCTAACTCAGGCAATTCCTCAGCCTCAGAAGGCGTCTCGGAATCCTGAGTGTTGGTCATGGTCTGATCCTCGACGAACACCACGTCCCTGCTTCTGTAGAGCTTTCCTTCCACTGGGTCGTAGAGTCTATAGCCAAACTCATCCCGACCGTAGCCAACAAAGACGCATCGCCTCGTCTTCGGCTCAAGTTTGGTCCTCTCGTCCTTCGGTACATGCACGAAGGCTTTACAACCAAACGCCCGCAGGTGACTGTATGACGGCTCTTTGCCGTACCATACTTTGTCAGGCACATCACCCTGCAAAGGAGCACTAGGAGACAAATTAATAATATAAGCAGCTGTGAGAAGAGCCTCACCCCAATAACTGCCCGGCAAGTTTGCTTCTGACAGCAAACACCGCACCCTCTCCATCAGTGTCCTGTTCATGCGCTCCGCTACACCATTGAGCTGAGGTGTCTTTGGCGGAGTCTTCTGGTGTCGTATCCCTTGCTCTCTGCAATACGCATCAAAGGGACCGATGTATTCGCCGCCATTGTCGGACCGAACACACAACAACTTCTTGCCCGTCTCCCTTTCAACGGAGGCCTGAAACTCCTTGAAAGTAGGCAGCACCTGATCCTTGGTCTTTAAGGCATAGACCCAAACCTTCCTGGAACAGTCATCAATAAAAATCACAAAGTAAGAAGCACCACCAAGAGATTTTACCTTCATAGGACCGCAGACATCCGAGTGAATCAACTCGAGCAACGCCGGCTTCCTCGAACTTGGGTGACTCTGGAAAGACACCCTATTTTGCTTCCCAGCCAAACAGTGCGTGCACTTCTCCAACTTTGTAGACTTGAGCCCCGGAATCACTTTCCTGCTCACCAAGTAGCTCATCCCCTTCTCGCTGATATGGCCGAGCCGCCTGTGCCACAACTCGGTAGACGCGTCACTGACTGCGTTCACCTCCTGTGCCCCCTCTGCGCTCCCCTCCATATAGTAGAGACCGGACTTCTTGCTTCCTCTGGCAATCACCATCGAACCTCTGGAAAGCTTCCACTGACTATTCCCGAAGAGACTGAAGAATCCCTCGTCATCCAACCTTCCAACCGACACCAGGTTGAAACGGATATCAGGGACATGACGAACATCCTTGAGAACAAGAACCGCACCCGTCTTCGTTCTCAAATGCACATCTCCAATGGCAACCGCCTTCGACACATCTCCGTTGCCCATCTTCAACACGCCACAGTCGCCTGTCGTGTAAGTGGCAAACAGTGCCCTATTGTGAGATACATGTGCTGAAGCCCCTGAGTCCACCAGCCAAGAATTGTCATCGCAGGCGAGGTTAGTAATGACCTCATCACCTACGACGATCACATCGCCTCCATGCACCGAGGCCGCCGCTGTAGTGTTCTCTTCTTGCTTCCCCTTGTCGCCCTTCTTCTCCTTCTTCCAAGCGAAACAATTCCGCTTGATATGGCCCTTCTTACCGCAATGATAACACTCTAAGTCCTCGTACCGACCCTTGGACTTCCCCCTGCTCGTCTCTGCCACCACCTGGACCCCTGCTTTTGCCCCTTCCGCGGCTCTCTGAAACAAGTGCCTCTGAGTGGTGGGATGTGGATGAAGTGCCCTGAGAACGTCTCCGCATCTCTTCATTCAACACCCCGCTCTTGGCAAACTCCAGACTGACCACGCCCTCTGGAGCAGAAGCGATCATAGATACTCGTACGGTCTCCCACGAGTCTGGCAAAGTACACAGCAGCCACAGTCCCTGAACTTCGTCGTCGAACTTGACTCCCATAGAAGATAGCTGGCCAACCACGCCCTGGAAATCACTCAAGTGATCCGTAATAGACGCCCCATCCTTGTACCGCAGACCCATCATCGTTCGGATCAGGAACAACTTGTTTACCCCGGTCTTCTTCGCATACAAGGATTCCAGCTTATCCCACAACGTCTTCGCGTGCTCAATATTGGCAACGTGGTTGTACACGTTCTCATCAACAAACTGCCGTATGTACCCACACACCTGTATGTGCTCGAACTTCCAGTCCTCTTCGGATTTATCACTGGGCCTCTCGGATGCAAACACAGGTAGATGCAGCTTCTTGACAAATAGCAAATCCTTCATCTTGCTCCGCCAATAATGATAGTTTGTGCCATTAAGGTTCACCATGCGCACCGGCTTCGCGTCCATCTCTCCTCTCTGGTTCCTCTGTCAACTCCTGACACCCTTTGAACCCAAAGCTCTGATACCACTCTTTTGGTATCAGCCAGAACAAAACCTATGCTCTGATACCACTCTGTTGGGAAAGAAACGCGGAAACCTTTCCCCAAACCGGAGAGTACCTGCGAGAGGACCGAGCAAACAACGCACGAACCCAAAAACAAGCACACAAAAAAAACAATCACGCAGACACAGAGAATTTTTGACGTGGAAACCCTTGCGGGAAAAAACCACGGGACGATCGGAGTCCAACCCTGAGAAGCCTCCACTAATGGAATAGAAGAATTACACCCTCTACAAACTCCTCCCGATCCAAATCGGATCCCCACAACACTCAGAGACAAGAACAATGATCACAAGGCTACGAAGAACGAGAACGACGAGTAGAGATTACCCGAACACGATCTCCTTCGAACAGCGACCTTCAATCCTCCGTCTTCTTCTCCGAAGTTGCAATGGCACTCTTGCCTCCTTCTCTCTCAAACTTGTGTTGTCCAATGCGATAATGCGATGATAAATTAGGGTTGAGAAAACTCAATATATCTCCCTAATCCCGCAACCAACCTGGACCGTTGGATTAGATCCAATGATGAAAACTCATCCTGAAATCCGCTTCAGCCCCCCGACACACAGAGTTCGGCCAGAACTCTGTGTGGGGCAGCCAACACCTACTGGCCAAACCCTGGAACGGCCAGACCGAGTTCGGCCCGAACTCGCCAGGGGACCGAGTTCGGCCCGAACTCGGGTCCCCTGCTTCCAGCAGCTCCAGCAGCAACAGCAACAGCAGCAGCAACTACTCCCGAGCTTCTCCGACATCGGACGGCGCTCGTCGCACTCCGGGATCTTCTCCACATAGGTTGGGAACCCCACCCACTCCAACATACATGTCTCATGAATAATATATAACACCAATATTTTTTCAACATTGTTCATGTTTGTCCATTCTCTTCGCCCTCATATCATTTCTAGTAGCTTGCTCTATCTCCTCACTGTCTCATCTTGTAGTTCGTCGTGCTCAACGTCTTATATCGACCCCTCGGTTCTTGGGAGTCTCCAGAGTTAGAAAAACACCACTGTGTTTCTTTCCAAAGACGCGCTAATAAACATAATATCTCTCCGTTTTATTTGGTTCCTTCAAAAATATGTGGACCGTCAAAATTTTATAATTTTACCAAATATCGATTTTTTGTGTCATTTATTGACTACTATTCTCGAATGATTTGCTTATTTCTACTTGTTAATCGCTCTGAGGTTTAATTTTTGATTCTTTTTGCACATTCTATAATGAAATACACACTCGGTTTGGGAAAAAAAAAGTGTTTTTGTTCATATAATACAAAAGAATATTTGAGTATGGTTGTCAAAAACTTCTTAAGGAAAAAGGTATTATTAATCAGACGCTGTGTCCATATACACCACAACAAATGGTGTTGTTGAACGTAAAAATCATAATCTACTAATTGTGGCTACTTTATTATGTTTACAATATTTGTGTCCAAGTTTTATTGGAGTTTCGTTGTGCTTACATCGTGTTTTCTCATAAATCTGATTCCTACCCTAGTTCTCGACAATCAAACTCAATTTTCTCTCATATTTCCTACCAAAGAACCATTTTCGCTACCTCTTAAAGTATTTGGGTGTAATATATTTTGTGCATAACTTAAGTCTTGGTAAGGATATAAATTGGACATGTGGATAATAAAATGTGTTTTTCTTGATTATTCTCATTCTTCAAAAGGATACTGCCTTGTTCTCACTCTTACAGTAAAATATTTAACTCAGCTGATGTCACTTCTCTTGAAAATCAATCTCATTTCAAAAAATAGCACTATACCATAACCTCCATCGGTACCTGTTCTTACTACAATAGTGGACACTTTGAGCTTTCCTCCATCAAGACATGTTCCAACAAATAAGCCACTTCAGGTGTATGTGCAAAGAGAAGAACGACGGACAGTCAAGAGGAGCCTATTGTTGTTCTGCTAACACTAACATCTTCAAAGCCTGCTAAGTCCACTTCTGAATCACCAGCATCCACTGGCAACAATCCTCCTCTTGATAATCTTCCTACTGCACTTCATAAAGCAAGACAACATTGTCCCAAATATCACTTCTATCTATTTTTCACTCATAGTCTAGCCCCAAGCTTTCAGACGTTTGTATTTTCTTTAGACTTTGTTTCTATATCTAACAATGTTCCGGAACCACTTCAACACCCTAGATGGCGAGACGCTATGAAAGATGAGTTGTAAGCCTTTAGTCGAGTGTCTAAAGGCCCTTCTAGTTGCGAAGGATTTTACTCAACAGTATAGCATTGAACTTGTTGAGATTTTTTCACCTGTTGTAAAAACTTACCTTCCTCCTACTATTAATGTCACTCCCCGTTCCCAGAATGCGTAGTCTTATTCATGTACAATTCATGTGTATTTATTTTAGTATTTATCATGTATTACCCTGTATTTAAATTCCTTTAATTCATGTTAATTAAGTTTCTGTTAATTAATTATCTGCTCTTTAATCCTTATGTTAATTTATTTCCTGCAATTAATTTTCCGTAATTTATTTCTGTATTTTATTTCCTGCAATTTACTTCTCTGCTTTAGTTTTATTTTCGGTTGGATGAGCCCCTTAAACCCGACCCATTAAGAACCCGGCCCAACTCCCACCTACCACCCCTTTGCTACTTAAAGCTACCCTCTCCCTTCTCTCTCCTCATTCACTCCTTCTTCACCATTACTTCTTCTTCTTCCTTTCATTACTCTCTCCACCTACCAACTAGGCAAGTACATCTTGCTCTACATGAGGACCATATTTTATGGTTCAATATTCTTCCTCTCATGATTCTAAGAGAGTTTAGTGCTTAGTATTTTTGATTTCATTGGTTCATTTCTTGTAGATCTAAGTTATTGTATTTTCGGTTGCCTATGGGTTTTGATCTAGCAAACTCCTTTGTTCTCAAGATTTGATGGTTCCATGTCGTAGAGCAGTTCATCCTACCCAATTTTGACCTTTGGAAAGTTGGATTCGGACTTATTTTGACCAAGTTATGGACTTTTGAAGCTTTGGGGTGCAACCATAGAGTTCTTGTTGTTTGGAGAAGACAGTGAGCAGTGTATGCTAGCTTTTTAGCTGCGTCACTGAGCTGTGCGCGCTCTTTAGCGCAGCATGGAATCCATACGCTTTTGGAGCGTATGACTTGCATACGCTGACTTGGATGGTCAGGAGTCGTATGGAGTTCATACGCTACCTTTTGGTAGCGTATGACTTGCATACGCTGACTTGGATGGTCAGGAGTCGTATGGAGTTCATACGCTACCTTTTTGGAGCGTATGACTTGCATACGCTGACTTGGATGGTCAGGAGTCGTATGGAGTTCATACGCTACCTTTTGGGAGCGTATGACTTGCATACGCTGACTTGGATGGTAAGGAGTCGTATGGAGTTCATACGCTGCCTTTTGGAAGCGCATGACTCCCATACGCTAGCTTGGCTTGAGCGTAGCTTGACCTGAGCGTACGCTGGCATGAGCGTACGCTGGCATGAGAGTAGCCTGCTTACCCTGGATCTTCTATAGCCCTGTATATTGATATCTTATTAGATGTTTAACGTCCATTTTATATCCTTACGCCTTTTTTCATAAACTTGATATAATCATGATATGCTAGTATTTCTGTTAATTATAGATTGTTACGTGGGATGTACCATGTGTCATGAATTGAGTTATAGATACCCGGATTGACTAGAATTAAACCCTGAGAGTTGTAGACTCGACCCCACTGAATGCTAGTTGACTTTCATGCCTTGCCACCATTGATAATGATTGTGATCTTGACTAAATTGATCATGCGTTCCTAATTGGAACTAAAAGACTGGCTAGTCGTCTTATTGAATGAAATGAATGAGACACGTTCATGTTATGAACTATTGTACTTGACTGGCTGATCCCGAATATTGACATACATGCACATGCAGGCTTCAATCTATTTATTTATTTATTTATTTAGTTATTTTTCTACAAAAGAAGCATGTGTACTTTATGGTCAAGGCATGATTACCGTGGATAGATTTGATTGTTGCATTACGCTATGTAAGACCTGCAACCTAACCGCACTGGTATCGTTGTAGAGTTGTGCATATCGTACCCCATACGAAAGTACTCATTTGAATGACCATGATCCACGGCATGGGATTTCACTCAACGTAGAGACTATTAAGTTAAGTAAAATAATGATTGCATGGAGAGAATGGATTCCCGAATTCTTACATGGCAGCCCCCTTGGGACGAGTAGTACCCGACGGGCCGGCTGGTTCCCACAGATACTGTAAATCTGCCACACGGGCAGGGAACAGTATCTGCTTTTATTATTATTGTATATTGTATATTGAAGGGCGTCCTGCTAGGACTCGTCTAATTCATGCATGGGCCAATTGATCGACTGGATAGACTAGCCTTGCTTGCACATAGTAAGAACTGAGAAATCCCTAATTGCATTATTCCAGAATAACTTGGGACTCATAATAGCAAGCCGTAGGAGTTGATTGGCCATTCAAGATGATTTGTTTGTGCACTGTACTCTGTTACCTAACTGGGATGATCAGAATGTCAGGACATGACGGGCCAACTTCTGTCCTTGTTTGGTTGGGAGGTTGGTTCGAAGTGTCTTGATGTGATGTGAGTTCTAGTAGCAAGCAGAGATCTATTATTATATTCTCTTACTTATTGGTTTTAGTTCTCATGTCGTGCTCCCTTGTATTGAAAAGTTGAAAAAGAAGTACCCAAGAATGAGATATCTTCATATTGGCCTAATACAAGTTAAGATAACAGGCCTATTACGAACAGGAATCGACACACCTATATTGGTTGTCTGTATGGATGAGCGAATAATTAATAATCCTCTAAATAGTATTATTGGAGGAGCTAAATCCAATTTAGCAAATAGATTATTTGGAATGAATATTCATCCAGACTTTTCTATCAGTCTTGAGGATGAGAATATACAAAAAACATGTACTTTATCTATTAACCTACAAGGCATAGAACTTTTGCCTGGATCCAAAGTTTTGGGAATACAATGGGAACATTGTATGGCCTTGAATGATACGCCTACTTTCAAGTCCATTACTCCCAAACATTTGGTAAAATTATTTGAGGTTGGAGTAGGTAAAACTATTCAGCCAAGACTAGTTAAATTAGAACATTTGAGATTAGACAACGAAATGCAGTTGTTTGTTAAATCTCTTAAACCAAAACCTGAAGTACCTACTGAGTACTTCATTGCATCTGGAAATACGATATCTACGGTTATAAATAATCGTCGATCTATTCAGGATGAAGAATCCTCGTCTTCTAATACAGCGAGAATATCACGATCTAACTCCATGAGTCATCTTGGTACACAACAACTGCCAATTGATGAATACTCTCATAGAGCTAGTATTAGTGATTGTCCTGTAGAGGGAAGAACAAAATTATTAATAGATCAGGCAAAGCAAGTTAGAGAAAATCTAACAGTACATACACCATTATCCCGAATCCGGGAGCAAAACTCCGATCTTGCTTAATGAGTTCCAAGAAAGTTAGACATACAGAGTTTAATGCTAGCGAAATAAAAGAAGCTTATAAGCTGTTTGTCATTACAAGTAAATATAAAGCACTCATAAAATATGATTATCCTATTAAATCTAACTATAGATATATTGTTATGAGACAATTGGATAATACCTTACGAAGTCTCAGAGATCATATTCGCATGTATCATAAAATGAATAAAGCTGACAGAGAAAAGGCCACTATTCGAGGAATTAAAGCCTCGGCTAGTAGATTAAAAAATAAAGAGGCTGAAATTTCTAATGTTGAATTACTCCCTGAGGAGCACATAGATCTTACTTCTGATGATGATCTGGACCTTGAGTTGGCCAGTACATCTTTAGATATGTTGAGTCAAGACCTTGAACTAATTGATGATGAGATCGATTGGCTTAAAATACCTCTTGACTCAATTCCTGAATTAGAGGAAATACTCAAAACTCCAACCAATGATCAGAACATATGATTTAAAAACAGCTCCACAATATCATATTTATATACCCCTAACTTTATATATACCAGGGTATAAAGAGTTGACTATCCACGCACTCCTAGATACAGGAGCGGAGGCTAGTGTACTACAAGAAATATTTATACCTGAGCACCTACGAATTAAGGTTGAAAGACCATGTCGTTTAAACGACTTTATGGGACGACAAGTCCAGGTAAATCATAAAGCCATTATACCTGTACAACTACAGGATATACATGGAAATTCAAAAACATATGAATTTACTTTTACTCTATTACCTAAGGAATTTGACTGTGATTGTCTGTTGGGTATGGACAACCTTCGTCATTATTCTCCATTTAATAAGCATTATATTGATATTGATGGCATGTCTGTCCCTCGTATTCCTTTTAATGTGCATATGGCTGACCTTTATAAGCCCCGCGCAGCACAGCGTGGTGAGGATACCACCACTACCACCACTACGAACGCTGACGCTGAAAAAGTTTGCACATATACGCTACCTACGGAAAATAATTTCCAAAAGGTTATTCATGGAATGTTGGAACCCTTATATTCTGACAATCCATTAAAATGGTTCGATAGAGCTCCTCGCTTTTGCAAGATTGAGCTCTTAGATATACATAAAGACTCGAAGGTTCGAGTCAATAGCATTATGGTTTCTCCTACTGATAAGGAGGAATTCGCTAAGCAAATTGACGAGTTACTTCGTTTAAAGCTAATACAAAAAAGTTCTAGTACTCATTCCGCCCCAGCTTTCCTAGTTAGGAATCATGCTGAGATTAAACGAGGAAAAGCTAGAATGGTTATTAATTATAGAAAGCTAAATAGCTATACTAAATTTGATGGGTATTTTATCCCTTCAGCTGAAAATCTAATAAAACAAATACAAGGAGCCAAGTTTTATAGTAAGTTTGATGCTAAATCTGGTTTTTGGCAAATTAAACTTGCTGATAAAGCTTCCATTGAGTTAACAGCATTCAGTTGCCCGCAAGGACATTTTGAATGGCTTGTTATGCCCTTTGGGTTAAAGAATGCTCCGCAAATTTTTCAGAAATGGATGAATTCTATATTTGGACATTTAGATTATGTTGTTGTATATATTGACGATATTCTTGTGTTTTCCAAAACTGCTGATGAACACAAGGAACATCTATTATCAGTAGTAAAACTATTATTAGATAACGGTATTATTCTAAGTCCAAAGAAAATCGAACTGTTTAGAACAGAAATCGATTTTTTAGGAAAAATTGTTAAAAATGGTCAAATTGAATTACAGCAACACATATATACAAAAATAAAAGATTTTCCTGAAGACTTTAAAACTCTTAAAGAGCTTCAGAGTTTCTTGGGATTGCTTAACTATGGCAGAAAATTTATTCCTCATCTTTCTGCTAGGGTTGAGAAATTACAAGACAAGCTTGCTGCTGAACAAGCAAAATATAAACGTGATACGGGAGAACAACCCCGTAAGTGGGATACTAGTAGAATCCCTATTTCCCTGTCACCAGATGAAAAGGGTGAAATAGCAAAAATAAAGGAGTTAGTTAAGGATCAAAGAATCCTCTACTTCCCACTTGATAATGAAAAACTGGTTTTGCAAACTGATGCTTCTGATCTCTTTTGGGCAGGAGTTCTCATTGCAAAACGAAAGGAAAGGAAGGACCAAGAAAGCCTCCTCAGAAAACTTTTGCCACAGCAATGTTGAAAAATTGGTACAATCAGGATCTCGAGAGAGTTGACAAGGGTTCTTGGGATTTGTTCAATGGATGCTATAGAGCTATACAGGCCAACGACACAAAGGGAGCTTGTTTCTGGCTCTCTCAGCTCGAGAAACAATACATAATCTCGAGAAATAGCGCTATACAGCTAAATACCAAGCTAACTGATGTCCGGAATAGGGCCACTCAGTTGATTTCTTATAGCTCTACTTCAAGATCTCCTGCGCTCATATCTAGGGAGCGTGATTTATTTCAGGGAAATTGCTCCGAACATAGGGAGCTAAAAGAAATATTAAAGCAAATAAATAGTCACGACTTGGTGAATCTTAGAATGTCTGATGTTCTAACCTTCTTCACCACGTTGGATCTAAAGGATGAAAAACTCCTTAATATTGAGTCTGAGGTCATGGTCCAGAAAATGATTACCATGTACCAACAAGGACTTATTGAAGAATCACGACTATTAACATATTTTAAGCGCTTGGATGATTCAAGCGTCATAAAATATTTTGAAAATGAAGAAATTATATGTAGTAAATATGGAAATCTACATTTAGTTGTATGTTTCCAAGAAATAGTGAAGTTTGAGGCACAGATTAAAAAAGGGCTCATTCATGAGGTATTTATCAACACCTCTGAAGTGGAACTCTATGAGAAGTACCTTCCGAAGATCTGTTGGGAGGCAGCTCTTTCGCACACCAGCCGTTTCCAGAAGCAGTTCAGATTTACCATCTGGAGTATCTGGGAAGAAAGGAGGTACATCAAATGTTTTCCCTCCTATCAGATATGGGAGCTCCGACGACACGAGGGAGATCCAGGTTTGAAGTTTTCCCAGTTCAAACGGGAGGATTTCAATGAAGAAAAAGAGCGACATGGCGCTGCCTGCGAGTTTTTCAGAGAATTTGCCAAGCTTCCTGAAGAGCTCGCCTTACTCACCATCAAGGATAACATCATCTTGGCGGATTATCTCAGCATTCCGATACAAGATGATCTCAAGCATCTACTGATCCAGGAGTTCGTCGGGTGTATGAACCTTGGACCTATTGGGCAGCAGGCACGGGTCAAGGTCTCTTCTGAAGAAGAAGAGATGGACTGAGGATAGAAGCATGGTGGACCGATGTTGAAGAAAATCACCTTCAAAGATGTTTTCAGGCGCTACCGAAAACGTGTGGGGTGGCGTTTTTGTGAATTATGTAAAACTAACAATAGAAATGCAAAGAAGTTCCGTTTGCAGGTCTCCATTCCTATGGTGTCGCAACCTCCTGCGTCTCCATGGACGTTTTTGGAGGAAGAAGTACCAGATACACCTGAAGAGGTGCCAGAGTCACCACCAAATGACGATGTTCCGGACACACCATCCGAACCAAATGATGATGTTCCGGACACACCATCCGAAACGGTTGGGTCCAATACCCTCGAGACCCAAGCAGAGCAGGAACCAGAAGAAGCCGACAGACAAATCCGTCAGTGGGATCCAGAGAATCGTCCTTCTCCACCGACAGATTTTGATAATTGGGGGGACTGGTGGGAAATAGTTTATCGGGGCCCTCCACATTGATAAAGTAGATTCCTTCCTATCCACACCAATGACGTGTTCTGATGATGTGACATTATGCTTATCATCTTTGATGAGCTGTGTATAAAAGATTCCCGGTAAGCACTAACCGGCTGAACCGGTATAGAGCTTCGACCCCTATAAATAAGGGGGTGTGCTTTGTAAGAGGGGCAACGAAAACTGAAGTGTTCTTTTGTATTGTGAGAATTCTGAGTGTTTGTGTGCTTTCTCTTTCTTTCTTGTACATCCCATCTGTCTGGTACTGGCCAACTCAAGGTCCAGATCATCATCAGAAGTAAGATCTATGTGCTCCTCAGGGAGTAATTCAACATTAGAAATTTCAGCCTCTTTATTTTTTAATCTACTAGCCGAGGCTTTAATTCCTCGAATAGTAGCCTTTTCTCTGTCAGCTTTATTCATTTTATGATACATGCGAATATGATCTCTGAGACTTCGTAAGGTATTATCCAATTGTCTCATAACAATATATCTATAGTTAGATTTAATAGGATAATCATATTTTATGAGTGCTTTATATTTACTTGTAATGACAAACAGCTTATAAGCTTCTTTTATTTCGCTAGCATTAAACTCTGTATGTCTAACTTTCTTGGAACTCATTAAGCAAGATCGGAGTTTTGCTCCCGGATTCGGGATAATGGTGTATGTACTGTTAGATTTTCTCTAACTTGCTTTGCCTGATCTATTAATAATTTTGTTCTTCCCTCTACAGGACAATCACTAATACTAGCTCTATGAGAGTATTCATCAATTGGCAGTTGTTGTGTACCAAGATGACTCATGGAGTTAGATCGTGATATTCTCGCTGTATTAGAAGACGAGGATTCTTTATCCTGAATAGATCGGCGATTATTTATAACCGTAGATATCGTATTTCCAGATGCAATGAAGTACTCAGTAGGTACTTCAGGTTTTGGTTTAAGAGATTTAACAAACAACTGCATTTCGTTGTCTAATCTCAAATGTTCTAATTTAACTAGTCTTGGCTGAATAGTTTTACCTACTCCAACCTCAAATAATTTTACCAAATGTTTGGGAGTAATGGACTTGAAAGTAGGCGTATCATTCAAGGCCATACAATGTTCCCATTGTATTCCCAAAACTTTGGATCCAGGCAAAAGTTCTATGCCTTGTAGGTTAATAGATAAAGTACATGTTTTTTGTATATTCTCATCCTCAAGACTGATAGAAAAGTCTGGATGAATATTCATTCCAAATAATCTATTTGCTAAATTGGATTTAGCTCCTCCAATAATACTATTTAGAGGATTATTAATTATTCGCTCATCCATACAGACAACCAATATAGGTGTGTCGATTCCTGTTCGGAATAGGCCTGTTATCTTAACTTGTATTAGGCCAATATGAAGATATCTCATTCTTGGGTACTTCTTTTTCAACTTTTCAATCTTCTTTTTATCTATAAGACAAATAGAAGAAAAGTCTTCTCCTCCACGTAATTCAATATTGCCTTGCATTCTTTCGAACACATATGTATGTTTATTTAAGAATCTAGACTGAAAAGAAACGGGTTTATATACCTCTTTCTTATCTGAATGAGGTATGGCTTCTTTTAGCTTTTCTAAATCTTCATCAGTAATTTCAAATTGCTCTCCCTCACTACGAGAGAGACTAGAATTTGAAGTTTCTTCCGAAGTTATAGTATTCATATATATTCTGAATTCACAGTATTGTTCATGATAATCTCTACCAGAGCTACTAGACTCAGGTGGAGGATCAGTAATAGGTTTCCTATGGGGTGGATCGACTACAATAGGTAGATCCTCGTATTTATGGATTACTAGCAATCCAATTGGATCTCCCCTATTAATGTCATAATCCCCTTCCCAAGTTGTATTTTTGACTGTTATAGTGACATTATGTCGGGATACTGGCTCAATAAAGCCTTGTGTAAGAATTATACCTTTATTGGCATGTAGAGGAATATTATGGATTATACCATAATATCCAAGAGGTATAAATATTCGTAAATCGAGGCTTATTTCTGCACTTCGATATCTTTTTATAGTAACTGCCTTACAAGCATATAAAGTATATCCGGCTGAGATTCCCTCTTTTATGGGGAGGATCCCCTTATCATTAAGGAGGGTAATCCTTACCTGATTGTATGTTTTATTTATGGTATTCATATTAATCTTGAGATGCTCAATAGAGTTACAGAGATCTTCGTCAGAATCTGCTGCTTCTATTGAGGATATGCTCATAGATTCTATTTCATATAATGAAGAGGCAGATGTATCACTGCTCATTTCATTAATAGTGCCTATATGTATTCCATATTCTTCAAGGTCATCGATAATAATGCTGCTAATGTTTTCAGGACAATCATTAGCAAAATGACCCTCTTTATTACATTTAAAACACTTGCATCCCTTTCGGAATTTTTTCTTCTTGATAAATTTTCTTTTTTCAAAATTCTTTGCTGAGCCTTGAAAGCGATAGTCTTCTCCTTTGGTGCAGGCTCTTCAAAGTCTTGTAGCTCCAGTTCATGAGTGAGTAGCTTACCCATGAGTACTTCAAGTGTCATGGTAGTGAGGTCGTTTCCTTCAATGATTCGGAATCCAGTTTTTTGTAAGTGCTCGCAGGAGTTTGCGAATCTTTTCATGGTTACTGTGATCTTTGCCTAGGGAGGACAAAGGATTACCCTCCTTAAAGAAAGAGAAAGCACACAAACACTCAGAATTCTCAAAATACAAAAGAACACTTCAGTTTTCGTTGCCCCTCTTACAAAGCACACACCCTTATTTATAGGGGTCGAAGCTCTATACCGGTTCAGCCGGTTAGTGCTTACCGGGAATCTTTTATACACAGCTCATCAAAGATGATAAGCATAATGTCACATCATCAGAACACGTCATTGGTGTGGATAGGAAGGAATCTACTTTATCAATGTGGAGGGCCCCAATAAACTATTTCCCACCAGTCCCCCCAATTATCAAAATCTGTCGGTGGAGAAGGACGATTCTCTGGATCCCACAGACGGATTTGCCTGTCGGCTTCTTCTGGTTCCTGCTCTGCTTGGGTCTCGAGGGTATTGGACCCAACCGTTTCGGATGGTGTGTCCGGAACATCATCATTTGGTTCGGATGGTGTGTCCGGAACATCGTCATTTGGTGGTGACTCTGGCACCTCTTCAGGTGTATCTGGTACTTCTTCCTCCAAAAACGCCCATGGAGACGCAGGAGGTTGCGACACCGTAGGAATGGAGACCTGCAAACGAAACTTCTTTGCATTTCTATTGTTAGTTTTACATAATTCACAAAAACGCCACCCCACACGTTTTCGGTAGCGCCTGAAAACATCTTTGAAGGTGATTTTCTTCAACATCGGTCCACCATGCTTCTATCCTCAGTCCATCTCTTCTTCTTCAGAAGAGACCTTGACCCGTGCCTGCTGCCCAATAGGTCCAAGGTTCATACACCCGACGAACTCCTGGATCAGTAGATGCTTGAGATCATCTTGTATCGGAATGCTGAGATAATCCGCCAAGATGATGTTATCCTTGATGGTGAGTAAGGTGAGCTCTTCAGGAAGCTTGGCAAATTCTCTGAAAAACTCGCAGGCAGCGCCATGTCGCTCTTTTCTTCATTGAAATCCTCCCGTTTGAACTGGAAAAACTTCAAACCTGGATCTCCCTCGTGTCGTCGGAGCTCCCATATCTGATAGGAGGGAAAACATTTGATGTACCTCCTTTCTTCCCAGATACTCTAGATGGTAAATCTGAACTGCTTCTGGAAACGGCTGGTGTGCGAAAGAGCTGCCTCCCAACAGATCTTCGGAAGGTACTTCTCATAGAGTTCCACTTCAGAGGTGTTGATAAATACCTCATGAATGAGCCCTTTTTTAATCTGTGCCTCAAACTTCACTATTTCTTGGAAACATACAACTAAATGTAGATTTCCATATTTACTACATATAATTTCTTCATTTTCAAAATATTTTATGACGCTTGAATCATCCAAGCGCTTAAAATATGTTAATAGTCGTGATTCTTCAATAAGTCCTTGTTGGTACATGGTAATCATTTTCTGGACCATGACCTCAGACTCAATATTAAGGAGTTTTTCATCCTTTAGATCCAACGTGGTGAAGAAGGTTAGAACATCAGACATTCTAAGATTCACCAAGTCGTGACTATTTATTTGCTTTAATATTTCTTTTAGCTCCCTATGTTCGGAGCAATTTCCCTGAAATAAATCACGCTCCCTAGATATGAGCGCAGAAGATCTTGAAGTAGAGCTATAAGAAATCAACTGAGTGGCCCTATTCCGGACATCAGTTAGCTTGGTATTTAGCTGTATAGCGCTATTTCTCGAGATTATGTATTGTTTCTCGAGCTGAGAGAGCCAGAAACAAGCTCCCTTTGTGTCGTTGGCCTGTATAGCTCTATAGCATCCATTGAACAGATCCCAAGAACCCTTGTCAACTCTCTCGAGATCCTGATTGTACCAATTTTTCAACATTGCTGTGGCAAAAGTTTTCTGAGGAGGCTTTCTTGGTCCTTCCTTTCCTTTCGCCTGCTGCTCTTGTGCGGCAGTTGTAGACTGGCTATTCGCCGGGGCCTGTGGGGCTTGCGGGTTGTTCACCCTCTGGCTATTTGCCTGTGGACCGGTGGCAGTCCCTGGAGCTGGGCTCTTCGCCTTTTGTGCTCCTGAAGAAGAGGCTCCCGCCATGGAAGTCTCTGCTCTGGCTTTTTTGCCAGCAACCTTGGTGAAGGCGTCCTCGGTGCTTACTCTATTACCTAAGGAATTTGACTGTGATTGTCTGTTGGGTATGGACAACCTTCGTCATTATTCTCCATTTAATAAGCATTATATTGATATTGATGGCATGTCTGTCCCTCGTATTCCTTTTAATGTGCATATGGCTGACCTTTATAAGCCCCGCGCAGCACAGCGTGGTGAGGATACCACCACTACCACCACTACGAACGCTGACGCTGAAAAAGTTTGCACATATACGCTACCTACGGAAAATAATTTCCAAAAGGTTATTCATGGAATGTTGGAACCCTTATATTCTGACAATCCATTAAAATGGTTCGATAGAGCTCCTCGCTTTTGCAAGATTGAGCTCTTAGATATACATAAAGGCTCGAAGGTTCGAGTCAATAGCATTATGGTTTCTCCTACTGATAAGAAGGAATTCGCTAAGCAAATTGACGAGTTACTTCGTTTAAAGCTAATACAAAAAAGTTCTAGTACTCATTCCTCCCCAGCTTTCCTAGTTAGGAATCATGCTGAGATTAAACGAGGAAAAGCTAGAATGGTTATTAATTATAGAAAGCTAAATAGCTATACTAAATTTGATGGGTATTTTATCCCTTCAGCTGAAAATCTAATAAAACAAATACAAGGAGCCAAGTTTTATAGTAAGTTTGATGCTAAATCTGGTTTTTGGCAAATTAAACTTGCTGATAAAGCTTCCATTGAGTTAACAGCATTCAGTTGCCCGCAAGGACATTTTGAATGGCTTGTTATGCCCTTTGGGTTAAAGAATGCTTCGCAAATTTTTCAGAAATGGATGAATTCTATATTTGGACATTTAGATTATGTTGTTGTATATATTGACGATATTCTTGTGTTTTCCAAAACTGCTGATGAACACAAGGAACATCTATTATCAGTAGTAAAACTATTATTAGATAACGGTATTATTCTAAGTCCAAAGAAAATCGAACTGTTTAGAACAGAAATCGATTTTTTAGGAAAAATTGTTAAAAATGGTCAAATTGAATTACAGCAACACATATATACAAAAATAAAAGATTTTCCTGAAGACTTTAAAACTCTTAAAGAGCTTCAGAGTTTCTTGGGATTGCTTAACTATGGCAGAAAATTTATTCCTCATCTTTCTGCTAGGGTTGAGAAATTACAAGACAAGCTTGCTGCTGAACAAGCAAAATATAAACGTGATACGGGAGAACAACCCCGTAAGTGGGATACTAGTAGAATCCCTATTTCCCTGTCACCAGATGAAAAGGGTGAAATAGCAAAAATAAAGGAGTTAGTTAAGGATCAAAGAATCCTCTACTTCCCACTCGATAATGAAAAACTGGTTTTGCAAACTGATGCTTCTGATCTCTTTTGGGCAGGAGTTCTCATTGCAAAACAAAAGGAGATAGTTGCATATACATCTGGAAAATTTACCAAAACCCAAATTAAATATGCTACATATGATAAAGAGTTATTGGCGGTAAAATTAGCCATTAAAAGCCTAAGGATATATTTATTATATAGAAATTTTATTATTGAAACGGACAACAAGTCTGTGGCTCAGTTTCTGAAGAAAAAAACAATTAATAATCCTGAAGAAAATCTCAGGAGAATTAGAATAGCAATGTATTTAGAAATATTTAATTATGATGTGATATATATTCCTGGCTATACTAATTTTCTTGCTGATACATTAACCAGGATATGATACATGGACCAAGACGACTTCCTTGAAATGCACCGGGTGTTCGAACAGATGAGCACCGAGGACGCCTTCACCAAGGTTGCTGGCAAAAAAGCCAGAGCAGAGACTTCCATGGCGGGAGCCTCTTCTTCAGGAGCACAAAAGGCGAAGAGCCCAGCTCCAGGGACTGCCACCGGTCCACAGGCAAATAGCCAGAGGGTGAACAACCCGCAAGCCCCACAGGCCCCGGCGAATAGCCAGTCTACAACTGCCGCACAAGAGCAGCAGGCGAAAGGAAAGGAAGGACCAAGAAAGCCTCCTCAGAAAACTTTTGCCACAGCAATGTTGAAAAATTGGTACAATCAGGATCTCGAGAGAGTTGACAAGGGTTCTTGGGATCTGTTCAATGGATGCTATAGAGCTATACAGGCCAACGACACAAAAGGAGCTTGTTTCTGGCTCTCTCAGCTCGAGAAACAATACATAATCTCGAGAAATAGCGCTATACAGCTAAATACCAAGCTAACTGATGTCCGGAATAGGGCCACTCAGTTGATTTCTTATAGCTCTACTTCAAGATCTCCTGCACTCATATCTAGGGAGCGTGATTTATTTCAGGGAAATTGCTCCGAACATAGGGAGCTAAAAGAAATATTAAAGCAAATAAATAGTCACGACTTGGTGAATCTTAGAATGTCTGATGTTCTAACCTTCTTCACCACGTTGGATCTAAAGGATGAAAAACTCCTTAATATTGAGTCTGAGGTCATGGTCCAGAAAATGATTACCATGTACCAACAAGGACTTATTGAAGAATCACGACTATTAACATATTTTAAGCGCTTGGATAATTCAAGCGTCATAAAATATTTTGAAAATGAAGAAATTATATGTAGTAAATATGGAAATCTACATTTAGTTGTATGTTTCCAAGAAATAGTGAAGTTTGAGGCACAGATTAAAAAAGGGCTCATTCATGAGGTATTTATCAACACCTCTGAAGTGGAACTCTATGAGAAGTACCTTCCGAAGATCTGTTGGGAGGCAGCTCTTTCGCACACCAGCCGTTTCCAGAAGCAGTTCAGATTTACCATCTAGAGTATCTGGGAAGAAAGGAGGTACATCAAATGTTTTCCCTCCTATCAGATATGGGAGCTCCGACGACACGAGGGAGATCCAGGTTTGAAGTTTTTCCAGTTCAAACGGGAGGATTTCAATGAAGAAAAAGAGCGACATGGCGCTGCCTGCGAGTTTTTCAGAGAATTTGCCAAGCTTCCTAAAGAGCTCGCCTTACTCACCATCAAGGATAACATCATCTTGGCGGATTATCTCAGCATTCCGATACAAGATGATCTCAAGCATCTACTGATCCAGGAGTTCGTCGGGTGTATGAACCTTGGACCTATTGGGCAGCAGGCACGGGTCAAGGTCTCTTCTGAAGAAGAAGAGATGGACTGAGGATAGAAGCATGGTGGACCGATGTTGAAGAAAATCACCTTCAAAGATGTTTTCAGGCGCTACCGAAAACGTGTGGGGTGGCGTTTTTGTGAATTATGTAAAACTAACAATAGAAATGCAAAGAAGTTTCGTTTGCAGGTCTCCATTCCTACGGTGTCGCAACCTCCTGCGTCTCCATGGGCGTTTTTGGAGGAAGAAGTACTAGATACACCTGAAGAGGTGCCAGAGTCACCACCAAATGACGATGTTCCGGACACACCATCCGAACCAAATGATGATGTTCCGGACACACCATCCGAAACGGTTGGGTCCAATACCCTCGAGATCCAAGCAGAGCAGGAACCAGAAGAAGCCGACAGGCAAATCCGTCAGTGGGATCCAGAGAATCGTCCTTCTCCACCGACAGATTTTGATAATTGGGGGGACTGGTGGGAAATAGTTTATCGGGGCCCTCCACATTGATAAAGTAGATTCCTTCCTATCCACACCAATGACGTGTTCTGATGATGTGACATTATGCTTATCATCTTTGATGAGCTGTGTATAAAAGATTCCCGGTAAGCACTAACCGGCTGAACCGGTATAGAGCTTCGACCCCTATAAATAAGGGTGTGTGCTTTGTAAGAGGGGCAACGAAAACTGAAGTGTTCTTTTGTATTGTGAGAATTCTGAGTGTTTGTGTGCTTTCTCTTTCTTTCTTGTACATCCCATCTGTCTGAATGACGAAGGTTGTCCATACCCAACAGACAATCACAGTCAAATTCCTTAGGTAATAGAGTAAAAGTAAATTCATATGTTTTTGAATTTCCATGTATATCCTGTAGTTGTACAGGTATAATGGCTTTATGATTTACCTGGACTTGTCGTCCCATAAAGTCGTTTAAACGACATGGTCTTTCAACCTTAATTCGTAGGTGCTCTGGTATAAATATTTCTTGTAGTACACTAGCCTCCGCTCCTGTATCTAGGAGTGCGTGGATAGTCAACTCTTTATACCCTGGTATATATAAAGTTAGGGGTATATAAATATGATATTGTGGAGCTGTTTTTAAATCATATGTTGTTCTGATCATTGGTTGGAGTTTTGAGTATTTCCTCTAATTCAGGAATTGAGTCAAGAGGTATTTTAAGCCAATCGATCTCATCATCAATTAGTTCAAGGTCTTGACTCAACATATCTAAAGATGTACTGGCCAACTCAAGGTCCAGATCATCATCAGAAGTAAGATCTATGTGCTCCTCAGGGAGTAATTCAACATTAGAAATTTCAGCCTCTTTATTTTTTAATCTACTAGCCGAGGCTTTAATTCCTCGAATAGTGGCCTTTTCTCTGTCAGCTTTATTCATTTTATGATACATGCGAATATGATCTCTGAGACTTCGTAAGGTATTATCTAATTGTCTCATAACAATATATCTATAGTTAGATTTAATAGGATAATCATATTTTATGAGTGCTTTATATTTACTTGTAATGACAAACAGCTTATAAGCTTCTTTTATTTCGCTAGCATTAAACTCTGTATGTCTAACTTTCTTGGAACTCATTAAGCAAGATCGGAGTTTTGCTCCCGGATTCGGGATAATGGTGTATGTACTGTTAGATTTTCTCTAACTTGCTTTGCCTGATCTATTAATAATTTTGTTCTTCCCTCTACAGGACAATCACTAATACTAGCTCTATGAGAGTATTCATCAATTGGCAGTTGTTGTGTACCAAGATGACTCATGGAGTTAGATCGTGATATTCTCGCTGTATTAGAAGACGAGGATTCTTCATCCTGAATAGATCGGCGATTATTTATAACCGTAGATATCGTATTTCCAGATGCAATGAAGTACTCAGTAGGTACTTCAGGTTTTGGTTTAAGAGATTTAACAAACAACTGCATTTCGTTGTCTAATCTCAAATGTTCTAATTTAACTAGTCTTGGCTGAATAGTTTTACCTACTCCAACCTCAAATAATTTTACCAAATGTTTGGGAGTAATGGACTTGAAAGTAGGCGTATCATTCAAGGCCATACAATGTTCCCATTGTATTCCCAAAACTTTGGATCCAGGCAAAAGTTCTATGCCTTGTAGGTTAATAGATAAAGTACATGTTTTTTGTATATTCTCATCCTCAAGACTGATAGAAAAGTCTGGATGAATATTCATTCCAAATAATCTATTTGCTAAATTGGATTTAGCTCCTCCAATAATACTATTTAGAGGATTATTAATTATTCGCTCATCCATACAGACAACCAATATAGGTGTGTCGATTCCTGTTCGGAATAGGCCTGTTATCTTAACTTGTATTAGGCCAATATAAAGATATCTCAATCTTGGGTACTTCTTTTTCAACTTTTCAATCTTCTTTTTATCTATAAGACAAATAGAAGAAAAGTCTTCTCCTCCACGTAATTCAATATTGCCTTGCATTCTTTCGAACACATATGTATGTTTATTTAAGAATCTAGACTGAAAAGAAACGGGTTTATATACCTCTTTCTTATCTGAATGAGGTATGGCTTCTTTTAGCTTTTCTAAATCTTCATCAGTAATTTCAAATTGCTCTCCCTCACTACGAGAGAGACTAGAATTTGAAGTTTCTTCCGAAGTTATAGTATTCATATATATTCTGAATTCACAGTATTGTTCATGATAATCTCTACCAGAGCTACTAGACTCAGGTGGAGGATCAGTAATAGGTTTCCTATGGGGTGGATCGACTACAATAGGTAGATCCTCGTATTTATGGATTACTAGCAATCCAATTGGATCTCCCCTATTAATGTCATAATCCCCTTCCCAAGTTGTATTTTTGACTGTTATAGTGACATTATGTCGGGATACTGGCTCAATAAAGCCTTGTGTAAGAATTATACCTTTATTGGCATGTAGAGGAATATTATGGATTATACCATAATATCCAAGAGGTATAAATATTCGTAAATCGAGGCTTATTTCTGCACTTCGATATCTTTTTATAGTAACTGCCTTACAAGCATATAAAGTATATCCGGCTGAGATTCCCTCTTTTATGGGGAGGATCCCCTTATCATTAAGGAGGGTAATCCTTACCTGATTGTATGTTTTATTTATGGTATTCATATTAATCTTGAGATGCTCAATAGAGTTACAGAGATCTTCGTCAGAATCTGCTGCTTCTATTGAGGATATGCTCATAGATTCTATTTCATATAATGAAGAGGCAGATGTATCACTGCTCATTTCATTAATAGTGCCTATATGTATTCCATATTCTTCAAGGTCATCGATAATAATGCTGCTAATGTTTTCAGGACAATCATTAGCAAAATGACCCTCTTTATTACATTTAAAACACTTGCATCCCTTTCGGAATTTTTTCTTCTTGATAAATTTTCTTTTTTCAAAATTCTTTTCAGACTTGAATTTCTTTTTAAAATTCGGTTTCCATTTTTTCCGAGTAATTCTATATTTCTTTCTCCTAAAGGTTTTACCCTTTTTATTTTTAAACCATCTCTTTTTAAACTTTTTATATTCGGGCGGACAGCCAAACTGAAAGTTAACATCTTCATCATACTTGGAGCAACACCTATATCCAAGTACAAAATTTTTTATATATCGTTCTATTTGCGTATGTGCCTTAGCCTGATCACAAGTTTCTTCCATGGCACTCATGCAGGCACGTTTAAGCATACCCGTGGAATGTACTCCACCTCTAATTTTATCATATACTTCTTTAATAATATTATTCCAGGGATAGGGAATTTTGGTAAAAAATCCCCTAATCCAGAACTCTTTATGTTCTTTATTCCCTAGATGAAAGATTAAGCCAATATATTTGCTTACAAACTCCTCTAGCATACAAATATCACATAGGATCATTTTATGTAATATTTTATCGTAATCTTTAGTGGCACTGGGATCTTCTCCAGTAAAATCTGCCACAACATATTCTAAGAGTTTATTTAAAGCATCGAATTTGCTTTTCATACCCATTACCCCTGCGGCTGCCTCAGGGTTTAGGGTTTCGAAATTACGTAGCCAGGCAATACTATCTCCTTGCCAATGGCTCGTAGCATAGTGAATAAATCCTCCTGTAGTAATATCAGGAGGTAAGAAGTATGCCATCCCATTTATTCTTTGACACCAATTAGAAATATATTCCCCCATGCGTTTATGAGGAACATTATCTATATTGAATGTCAATCCATCCTGATTAGATGGTTTTTCTGGAAAAGCTTTCTGAGTAGTAGCATTTAACCTTACCCAATCCTTACGTCTATCATCATTAAACATCCGTGTAAATGGGGAAGGTTCATCTACAGGTACATTAGCATCTCGCATGAGTACCTCCGGGTTTGGAGGTATTGATCCTAGATTGGTCAAGGGTTCAGCACGTACAATCAAAGAATCGTCAACGTAGTTGCTTCCCTGACCTTCTTCAATAGCTCTAATATTCAGAGTCTCAGTGTCATCTGAGTCTGAATTTTCAGCATATTTCCATTTAAAGAAATCAATAGCTCTAGAATGTTTTTCATAGTAAGCGTAAACATCCTGGCATTCGATTTCTCCAGATAATTCCTTTTGTTGGAGTTTAAGGAAGGTTTCATAATATTCTTCACTTATTTCATCCAGTGGAATGGTATTTTTTCCCTCGGATGATAGTCTTAGCATATTTATGCTATTAGACCAACGTCTTTTGGTCATCTGAACAACAGGTTTTGCTAGACGGACCGGGGTTGGTCTACTGGTTGCGCTTTCCGCTTCTTTTGGAGTTTTTCCAAAGCTTTTAAGTTCTTGCTTGATATGAGATATTTCCATCCCAATATCATTAACTTCCCTAACGATATTATGCATATCGTTGCTTATACTTACTAACATGTCTGCAAGGTAATTATAGATCCCATTTTCTGGGTTCCTATGAGAAGGTAGATGAACAATGTGTTCGTAACCAGTTAATTCAAACGGACAGTGGTGTCCTGCCGAATGAATAATATTTTCAGCCTTAGCCGAAACGTTTTCTCCCATTTCAAGGGATTGTTCTTGAGTAGAGGGGCTATAGGTGGCTAGATAAATGTTCAACAAAAATATTCTTAGATCTAAGTGTTGGCTCGCTTTGACCCTTATTTCTACGGCTAGACATAGCTCCCCTACGTTCTCAGACTCTTTGTCCAAGAACTACCGTGGCTTTCCGGCAGGGTTAGGCCTCAACAAAAGACCACAAGCCTAAGCTACCGCTTCATAGAATAAGAGCACAGCAGTGGTTCGTTTCCTACACCATGCGTATGAGCCTTTACATAGATCTAAACTTTATTCTTGTTGAAATAATCTAACCACTTTCTAACATCCTACTCAAGAACAAATACTTAAGCTATCATAAAAATTAAAACAAAAAAAAAAATTAAAAGAGAAGGAAAGGACTTACTACCAAACACCAGGATTTTATTGAACTTGGCTCTGATACCAGACAGATGGGATGTACAAGTTAAGGAGGGTAATCCTTACCTGATTGTATGTTTTACCTCCTGAAAAGAAACGGGTTTATATACCTCTTTCTTATCTGAATGAGGTATGGCTTCTTTTAGCTTTTCTAAATCTTCATCAGTAATTTCAAATTGCTCTCCCTCACTACGAGAGAGACTAGAATTTGAAGTTTCTTCCGAAGTTATAGTATTCATATATATTCTGAATTCACAGTATTGTTCATGATAATCTCTACCAGAGCTACTAGACTCAGGTGGAGGATCAGTAATAGGTTTCCTATGGGGTGGATCGACTACAATAGGTAGATCCTCGTATTTATGGATTACTAGCAATCCAATTGGATCTCCCCTATTAATGTCATAATCCCCTTCCCAAGTTGTATTTTTGACTGTTATAGTGACATTATGTCGGGATACTGGCTCAATAAAGCCTTGTGTAAGAATTATACCTTTATTGGCATGTAGAGGAATATTATGGATTATACCATAATATCCAAGAGGTATAAATATTCGTAAATCGAGGCTTATTTCTGCACTTCGATATCTTTTTATAGTAACTGCCTTACAAGCATATAAAGTATATCCGGCTGAGATTCCCTCTTTTATGGGGAGGATCCCCTTATCATTAAGGAGGGTAATCCTTACCTGATTGTATGTTTTATTTATGGTATTCATATTAATCTTGAGATGCTCAATAGAGTTACAGAGATCTTCGTCAGAATCTGCTGCTTCTATTGAGGATATGCTCATAGATTCTATTTCATATAATGAAGAGGCAGATGTATCACTGCTCATTTCATTAATAGTGCCTATATGTATTCCATATTCTTCAAGGTCATCGATAATAATGCTGCTAATGTTTTCAGGACAATCATT
The DNA here is from genome assembly GCA_029216955.1 of Iris pallida. Lineage (NCBI taxonomy): Eukaryota > Viridiplantae > Streptophyta > Magnoliopsida > Asparagales > Iridaceae > Iris > Iris pallida. The sequence continues at coordinate 20,334,976 of JANAVB010011399.1, forward strand.
AGCAAAATGATCCTCTTTATTACATTTAAAACACTTGCATCCCTTTCGGAATTTTTTCTTCTTGATAAATTTTCTTTTTTCAAAATTCTTTGCTGAGCCTTGAAAGCGATAGTCTTCTCCTTTGGTGCAGGCTCTTCAAAGTCTTGTAGCTCCAGTTCATGAGTGAGTAGCTTACCCATGAGTACTTCAAGTGTCATGGTAGTGAGGTCGTTTCCTTCAATGATTCGGAATCCAGTTTTTTGTAAGTGCTCGCAGGAGTTTGCGAATCTTTTCATGGTTACTGTGATCTTTGCCTAGGGAGGACAAAGGATTACCCTCCTTAAAGAAAGAGAAAGCACACAAACACTCAGAATTCTCAAAATACAAAAGAACACTTCAGTTTTCGTTGCCCCTCTTACAAAGCACACACCCTTATTTATAGGGGTCGAAGCTCTATACCGGTTCAGCCGGTTAGTGCTTACCGGGAATCTTTTATACACAGCTCATCAAAGATGATAAGCATAATGTCACATCATCAGAACACGTCATTGGTGTGGATAGGAAGGAATCTACTTTATCAATGTGGAGGGCCCCGATAAACTATTTCCCACCAGTCCCCCCAATTATCAAAATCTGTCGGTGGAGAAGGACGATTCTCTGGATCCCACTGACGGATTTGCCTGTCGGCTTCTTCTGGTTCCTGCTCTGCTTGGGTCTCGAGGGTATTGGACCCAACCGTTTCGGATGGTGTGTCCGGAACATCATCATTTGGTTCGGATGGTGTGTCCGGAACATCGTCATTTGGTGGTGACTCTGGCACCTCTTCAGGTGTATCTGGTACTTCTTCCTCCAAAAACGCCCATGGAGACGCAGGAGGTTGCGACACCGTAGGAATGGAGACCTACAAACGAAACTTCTTTGCATTTCTATTGTTAGTTTTACATAATTCACAAAAACGCCACCCCACACGTTTTCGGTAGCGCCTGAAAACATCTTTGAAGGTGATTTTCTTCAACATCGGTCCACCATGCTTCTATCCTCAGTCCATCTCTTCTTCTTCAGAAGAGACCTTGACCCGTGCCTGCTGCCTAATAGGTCCAAGGTTCATACACCCGACGAACTCCTGGATCAGTAGATGCTTGAGATCATCTTGTATCGGAATGCTGAGATAATCCGCCAAGATGATGTTATCCTTGATGGTGAGTAAGACGAGCTCTTCAGGAAGCTTGGCAAATTCTCTGAAAAACTCGCAGGCAGTGCCATGTCGCTCTTTTTCTTCATTGAAATCCTCCCGTTTGAACTGGGAAAACTTCAAACCTGGATCTCCCTCGTGTCGTCGGAGCTCCCATATCTGATAGGAGGGAAAACATTTGATGTACCTCCTTTCTTCCCAGATACTCCAGATGGTAAATCTGAACTGCTTCTGGAAACGGCTGGTGTGCGAAAGAGCTGCCTCCCAACAGATCTTCGGAAGGTACTTCTCATAGAGTTCCACTTCAGAGGTGTTGATAAATACCTCATGAATGAGCCCTTTTTTAATCTGTGCCTCAAACTTCACTATTTCTTGGAAACATACAACTAAATGTAGATTTCCATATTTACTACATATAATTTCTTCATTTTCAAAATATTTTATGACGCTTGAATCATCCAAGCGCTTAAAATATGTTAATAGTCGTGATTCTTCAATAAGTCCTTGTTGGTACATGGTAATCATTTTCTGGACCATGACCTCAGACTCAATATTAAGGAGTTTTTCATCCTTTAGATCCAACGTGGTGAAGAAGGTTAGAACATCAGACATTCTAAGATTCACCAAGTCGTGACTATTTATTTGCTTTAATATTTCTTTTAGCTCCCTATGTTCGGAGCAATTTCCCTGAAATAAATCACGCTCCCTAGATATGAGCGCAGGAGATCTTGAAGTAGAGCTATAAGAAATCAACTGAGTGGCCCTATTCCGGACATCAGTTAGCTTGGTATTTAGCTGTATAGCGCTATTTCTCGAGATTATGTATTGTTTCTCGAGCTGAGAGAGCCAGAAACAAGCTCCCTTTGTGTCGTTGGCCTGTATAGCTCTATAGCATCCATTGAACAGATCCCAAGAACCCTTGTCAACTCTCTCGAGATCCTGATTGTACCAATTTTTCAACATTGCTGTAATTCAATTTGACCATTTTTAACAATTTTTCCTAAAAAATCGATTTCTGTTCTAAACAGTTCGATTTTCTTTGGACTTAGAATAATACCGTTATCTAATAATAGTTTTACTACTGATAATAGATGTTCCTTGTGTTCATCAGCAGTTTTGGAAAACACAAGAATATCGTCAATATATACAACAACATAATCTAAATGTCCAAATATAGAATTCATCCATTTCTGAAAAATTTGCGGAGCATTCTTTAACCCAAAGGGCATAACAAGCCATTCAAAATGTCCTTGCGGGCAACTGAATGCTGTTAACTCAATGGAAGCTTTATCAGCAAGTTTAATTTGCCAAAAACCAGATTTAGCATCAAACTTACTATAAAACTTGGCTCCTTGTATTTGTTTTATTAGATTTTCAGCTGAAGGGATAAAATACCCATCAAATTTAGTATAGCTATTTAGCTTTCTATAATTAATAACCATTCTAGCTTTTCCTCGTTTAATCTCAGCATGATTCCTAACTAGGAAAGCTGGGGAGGAATGAGTACTATAACTTTTTTGTTTTAGCTTTAAACGAAGTAACTCGTCAATTTGCTTAGCGAATTCCTCCTTATCAGTAGGAGAAACCATAATGCTATTGACTCGAACCTTCGAGTCTTTATGTATATCTAAGAGCTCAATCTTGCAAAAGCGAGGAGCTCTATCGAACCATTTTAATGGATTGTCAGAATATAAGGGTTCCAACATTCCATGAATAACCTTTTGGAAATTATTTTCCGTAGGTAGCGTATATGTGCAAACTTTTTCAGCGTCAGCGTTCGTAGTGGTGGTAGTGGTGGTATCCTCACCACGCTGTGCTGCGCGGGGCTTATAAAGGTCAGCCATATGCACATTAAAAGGAATACGAGGGACAGACATGCCATCAATATCAATATAATGCTTATTAAATGGAGAATAATGACGAAGGTTGTCCATACCCAACAGACAATCACAGTCAAATTCCTTAGGTAATAAAGTAAAAGTAAATTCATATGTTTTTGAATTTCCATGTATATCCTGTAGTTGTACAGGTATAATGGCTTTATGATTTACCTGGACTTGTCGTCCCATAAAGTCGTTTAAACGACATGGTCTTTCAACCTTAATTCGTAGGTGCTCAGGTATAAATATTTCTTGTAGTACACTAGCCTCCGCTCCTGTATCTAGGAGTGCGTGGATAGTCAACTCTTTATACCCTGGTATATATAAAGTTAGGGGTATATAAATATGATATTGTGGAGCTGTTTTTAAATCATATGTTGTTCTGATCATTGGTTGGAGTTTTGAGTATTTCCTCTAATTCAGGAATTGAGTCAAGAGGTATTTTAAGCCAATCGATCTCATCATCAATTAGTTCAAGGTCTTGACTCAACATATCTAAAGATGTACTGGCCAACTCAAGGTCCAGATCATCATCAGAAGTAAGATCTATGTGCTCCTCAGGGAGTAATTCAACATTAGAAATTTCAGCCTCTTTATTTTTTAATCTACTAGCCGAGGCTTTAATTCCTCGAATAGTGGCCTTTTCTCTGTCAGCTTTATTCATTTTATGATACATGCGAATATGATCTCTGAGACTTCGTAAGGTATTATCCAATTGTCTCATAACAATATATCTATAGTTAGATTTAATAGGATAATCATATTTTATGAGTGCTTTATATTTACTTGTAATGACAAACAGCTTATAAGCTTCTTTTATTTCGCTAGCATTAAACTCTGTATGTCTAACTTTCTTGGAACTCATTAAGCAAGATCGGAGTTTTGCTCCCGGATTCGGGATAATGGTGTATGTACTGTTAGATTTTCTCTAACTTGCTTTGCCTGATCTATTAATAATTTTGTTCTTCCCTCTACAGGACAATCACTAATACTAGCTCTATGAGAGTATTCATCAATTGGCAGTTGTTGTGTACCAAGATGACTCATGGAGTTAGATCGTGATATTCTCGCTGTATTAGAAGACGAGGATTCTTCATCCTGAATAGATCGGCGATTATTTATAACCGTAGATATCGTATTTCCAGATGCAATGAAGTACTCAGTAGGTACTTCAGGTTTTGGTTTAAGAGATTTAACAAACAACTGCATTTCGTTGTCTAATCTCAAATGTTCTAATTTAACTAGTCTTGGCTGAATAGTTTTACCTACTCCAACCTCAAATAATTTTACCAAATGTTTGGGAGTAATGGACTTGAAAGTAGGCGTATCATTCAAGGCCATACAATGTTCCCATTGTATTCCCAAAACTTTGGATCCAGGCAAAAGTTCTATGCCTTGTAGGTTAATAGATAAAGTACATGTTTTTTGTATATTCTCATCCTCAAGACTGATAGAAAAGTCTGGATGAATATTCATTCCAAATAATCTATTTGCTAAATTGGATTTAGCTCCTCCAATAATACTATTTAGAGGATTATTAATTATTCGCTCATCCATACAGACAACCAATATAGGTGTGTCGATTCCTGTTCGGAATAGGCCTGTTATCTTAACTTGTATTAGGCCAATATGAAGATATCTCATTCTTGGGTACTTCTTTTTCAACTTTTCAATCTTCTTTTTATCTATAAGACAAATAGAAGAAAAGTCTTCTCCTCCACGTAATTCAATATTGCCTTGCATTCTTTCGAACACATATGTATGTTTATTTAAGAATCTAGACTGAAAAGAAACGGGTTTATATACCTCTTTCTTATCTGAATGAGGTATGGCTTCTTTTAGCTTTTCTAAATCTTCATCAGTAATTTCAAATTGCTCTCCCTCACTACGAGAGAGACTAGAATTTGAAGTTTCTTCCGAAGTTATAGTATTCATATATATTCTGAATTCACAGTATTGTTCATGATAATCTCTACCAGAGCTACTAGACTCAGGTGGAGGATCAGTAATAGGTTTCCTATGGGGTGGATCGACTACAATAGGTAGATCCTCGTATTTATGGATTACTAGCAATCCAATTGGATCTCCCCTATTAATGTCATAATCCCCTTCCCAAGTTGTATTTTTGACTGTTATAGTGACATTATGTCGGGATACTGGCTCAATAAAGCCTTGTGTAAGAATTATACCTTTATTGGCATGTAGAGGAATATTATGGATTATACCATAATATCCAAGAGGTATAAATATTCGTAAATCGAGGCTTATTTCTGCACTTCGATATCTTTTATAGTAACTGCCTTACAAGCATATAAAGTATATCCGGCTGAGATTCCCTCTTTTATGGGGAGGATCCCCTTATCATTAAGGAGGGTAATCCTTACCTGATTGTATGTTTTATTTATGGTATTCATATTAATCTTGAGATGCTCAATAGAGTTACAGAGATCTTCGTCAGAATCTGCTGCTTCTATTGAGGATATGCTCATAGATTCTATTTCATATAATGAAGAGGCAGATGTATCACTGCTCATTTCATTAATAGTGCCTATATGTATTCCATATTCTTCAAGGTCATCGATAATAATGCTGCTAATGTTTTCAGGACAATCATTAGCAAAATGACCCTCTTTATTACATTTAAAACACTTGCATCCCTTTCGGAATTTTTTATTCTTGATAAATTTTCTTTTTTCAAAATTCTTTTCAGACTTGAATTTCTTTTTAAAATTCGGTTTCCATTTTTTCCGAGTAATTCTATATTTCTTTCTCCTAAAGGTTTTACCCTTTATATTTTTAAACCATCTCTTTTTAAACTTTTTATATTCGGGCGGACAGCCAAACTGAAAGTTAACATCTTCATCATACTTGGAGCAACACCTATATCCAAGTACAGAATTTTTTATATATCGTTCTATTTGCGTATGTGCCTTAGCCTGATCACAAGTTTCTTCCATGGCACTCATGCAGGCACGTTTAAGCATACCCGTGGAATGTACTCCACCTCTAATTTTATCATATACTTCTTTAATAATATTATTCCAGGGATAGGAAATTTTGGTAAAAAATCCCCTAATCCAGAACTCTTTATGTTCTTTATTCCCTAGATGAAAGATTAAGCCAATATATTTGCTTACAAACTCCTCTAGCATACAAATATCACATAGGATCATTTTATGTAATATTTTATCGTAATCTTTAGTGGCACTGGGATCTTCTCCAGTAAAATCTGCCACAACATATTCTAAGAGTTTATTTAAAGCATCGAATTTGCTTTTCATACCCATTAACCCTGCGGCTGCCTCAGGGTTTAGGGTTTCAAAATTACGTAGCCAGGCAATACTATCTCCTTGCCAATGGCTCGTAGCATAGTGAATAAATCCTCCTGTAGTAATATCAGGAGGTAAAAAGTATGCCATCCCATTTATTCTTTGACACCAATTAGAAATATATTCCCCCATGCGTTTATGAGGAACATTATCTATATTGAATGTCAATCCATCCTGATTAGATGGTTTTTCTGGAAAAGCTTTCTGAGTAGTAGCATTTAACCTTACCCAATCCTTACGTCTATCATCATTAAACATCCGTGTAAATGGGGAAGGTTCATCTACAGGTACATTAGCATCTCGCATGAGTACCTCCGGGTTTGGAGGTATTGATCCTAGATTGGTCAAGGGTTCAGCACGTACAATCAAAGAATCGTCAACGTAGTTGCTTCCCTGACCTTCTTCAATAGCTCTAATATTCAGAGTCTCAGTGTCATCTGAGTCTGAATTTTCAGCATATTTCCATTTAAAGAAATCAATAGCTCTAGAATGTTTTTCATAGTAAGCGTAAACATCCTGGCATTCGATTTCTCCAGATAATTCCTTTTGTTGGAGTTTAAGGAAGGTTTCATAATATTCTTCACTTATTTCATCCAGTGGAATGGTATTTTTTCCCTCGGATGATAGTCTTAGCATATTTATGCTATTAGACCAACGTCTTTTGGTCATCTGAACAACAGGTTTTGCTAGACGGACCGGGGTTGGTCTACTGGTTGCGCTTTCCGCTTCTTTTGGAGTTTTTCCAAAGCTTTTAAGTTCTTGCTTGATATGAGATATTTCCATCCCAATATCATTAACTTCCCTAACGATATTATGCATATCGTTGCTTATACTTACTAACATGTCTGCAAGGTAATTATAGATCCCATTTTCTGGGTTCCTATGAGAAGGTAGATGAACAATGTGTTCGTAACCAGTTAATTCAAACGGACAGTGGTGTCCTGCCGAATGAATAATATTTTCAGCCTTAGCCGAAACGTTTTCTCCCATTTCAAGGGATTGTTCTTGAGTAGAGGGGCTATAGGTGGCTAGATAAATGTTCAACAAAAATATTCTTAGATCTAAGTGTTGGCTCGCTTTGACCCTTATTTCTACGGCTAGACATAGCTCCCCTACGTTCTCAGACTCTTTGTCCAAGAACTACCGTGGCTTTCCGGCAGGGTTAGGCCTCAACAAAAGACCACAAGCCTAAGCTACCGCTTCATAGAATAAGAGCACAGCAGTGGTTCGTTTCCTACACCATGCGTATGAGCCTTTACATAGATCTAAACTTTATTCTTGTTGAAATAATCTAACCACTTTCTAACATCCTACTCAAGAACAAATACTTAAGCTATCATAAAAATTAAAACAAAAAAAAAAATTAAAAGAGAAGGAAAGGACTTACTACCAAACACCATGTATCATATCCTGGTTAATGTATCAGACTCAGGTGGAGGATCAGTAATATGAATACCTCTTGAACTAATTGATGATGAGATCGATTGGCTTAAAATACCTCTTGACTCAATTCCTGAATTAGAGGAAATACTCAAAACTCCAACCAATGATCAGAACAACATATGATTTAAAAACAGCTCCACAATATCATATTTATATACCCCTAACAGTTGACTATCCACGCACTCCTAGATACAGGAGCGGAGGCTAGTGTACTACAAGAAATATTTATACCTGAGCACCTACGAATTAAGGTTGAAAGACCATGTCGTTTAAACGACTTTATGGGACGACAAGTCCAGGTAAATCATAAAGCCATTATACCTGTACAACTACAGGATATACATGGAAATTCAAAAACATATGAATTTACTTTTACTCTATTACCTAAGGAATTTGACTGTGATTGTCTGTTGGGTATGGACAACCTTCGTCATTATTCTCCATTTAATAAGCATTATATTGATATTGATGGCATGTCTGTCCCTCGTATTCCTTTTAATGTGCATATGGCTGACCTTTATAAGCCCCGCGCAGCACAGCGTGGTGAGGATACCACCACTACCACCACTACGAACGCTGACGCTGAAAAAGTTTGCACATATACGCTACCTACGGAAAATAATTTCCAAAAGGTTATTCATGGAATGTTGGAACCCTTATATTCTGACAATCCATTAAAATGGTTCGATAGAGCTCCTCGCTTTTGCAAGATTGAGCTCTTAGATATACATAAAGACTCGAAGGTTCGAGTTAATAGCATTATGGTTTCTCCTACTGATAAGGAGGAATTCGCTAAGCAAATTGACGAGTTAGAACTTAAAAGCTTTGGAAAAACTCCAAAAGAAGCGGAAAGCGCAACCAGTAGACCAACCCCGGTCCGTCTAGCAAAACCTGTTGTTCAGATGACCAAAAGACGTTGGTCTAATAGCATAAATATGCTAAGACTATCATCCGAGGGAAAAAAATACCATTCCACTGGATGAAATAAGTGAAGAATATTATGAAACCTTCCTTAAACTCCAACAAAAGGAATTATCTGGAGAAATTCCAGGATAACTTGGGACTCATAATAGCAAGCCGTAGGAGTTGATTGGCCGTTCAAGATGATTTGTTTGTGCACTGTACTCTGTTACCTAACTGGGATGATCAGAATGTCAGGACATGACGGGCCAACTTCTGTCCTTGTTTGGTTGGGAGGTTGGTTCGAAGTGTCTTGATGTGATGTGAGTTCTAGTAGCAAGCAGAGATCTATTATTATATTCTCTTACTTATTGGTTTTAGTTCTCATGTCGTGCTCCCTTGTGGTACTTGCTATTAGAGGTCTAACCTCTCTGGTTTTGCATGGCCAGATTTAGAGCCAGTCCCCGAGGATCCAGCTTACTTCTACCTCCAAGATGGTCAATACTAGAGGAATGATCGCAGGAGGCCTCGAGTGGGTTCCTTAACTTCACCACTCGTTTTGTTATCTACTTTATACTTTGCCGTTTGGCACCGACATGTTAGTCGGATTGTCTTGTACTTACTTTTGCATAATTGTAATTAAGTCAGACTGCAGCTGATAACAATTGTGTATACTTACTATATCATCTGGCTATGTTTTGTAAAGCCAGATCTCAAGAACATTTTGACTGAGCGTTTGGGACGCCTTACTGCTTTACCTTACATGTCCTATATTTCTGTTTCTTGTTTGAATGATTGAGACAATAGATGTGTAATGACCATAGTAAGACTTTTATGTAGTATGCACCCCCTCGTCTGGTTAGACAGCATTGATCGTATTATACGGTATTCATCTACCCGTAATACGTAGCTGGCTGAGTCACTCCCCCGCTCTCCAGTATTCTGGTTCTGGGGCGTGACAATTAATTTCTTTAGCATCCAACCAGCCTTGGCCTCTTCATCAGTTGGATGTCAAAAATGCATTTATCCATAGAGATACTTAAAGAGAAACATATATGCAACAACCTCCTGGATTTCAGCGTTAGGGGAGCAATTGGTATATCGCTTGCATAAGTCTCTTTGTGGTCTCAAGCAATACCCTCGTGTTTGACTTGTTATAAATTCAACAAAGTTGTTTGCTCATATGGATTCAATCGCAACATGGCCGATCACTGACATCATGGTCCTTTGGGATAGTTTTTATTAGACGCAACACGGAGTGATTCAAATCGAACAATATTTGGCTTCTAAATTTTAGACGAAGGACTTTGGTCATCTTGGTTACTTTCTTGGGATCGAGGTTGCAGGATCAAATGATGATATTTATCTTTCTCAGCAAAAGTATTAGATTTACTATCAGAGACAAGTTTTCTTGGTCCTAGTGAAACACCCATGGATCCAAATTTGTGCCTCTTGGCCTTTACCTCATATACTCTATTCTCTGATCGTGGCCAGTATCATCATCTAGTTGGCAAACTCATATATTTGACAATGACTCGACATAACATAGCCTTTGTAGTTAGTTATATTAGTCAATTTATGCATGCACCGGCTACCTTTCACTGGGAGGTAGCTATTCACATATTACAGTATCTCAAGAAGTCTCTAGGCCAGTGACTTTTGTTTCATCCAGGAAGCTCCCTATCTTTAGGAGGCTTCTCTGATGCTGACTAAGTTGGCTCTATTGATGATGATCGCTACTATCGATTATTATATCTTTTCAGTGATAATCTTAATTACATCCTGGAAGAGCAATTCATCGTTGCTTGTTCCAGTACTGAGGCCGAATACCATGACATTATACACCTAGTGTCAGAAATTTTGTGGTTGCGGTCTCTTCTTTCTGATTTGGAATTTCCTGCCTCTTCGACTGTTCTATTGCACTGTGATAATCAGGCAGCAAATCACATATATCATACTCCGGTATTTCATGAGAGGACAAAACAAATTGAAGTTGACTGCTACTCTGTTACGCGATGAGGTAAGGTGTTTCCTTTCTCATTCCCTCTAGTTCTTAATTGACTAATATCTTTGCAAAAACATTGCCACCAAAAGTATGCATCTCTTTTCTCGACAAGCTGTGCTACACTACTCTCTACGCTTCAGCTTGAGAGAGAGTGTTAGAGAATATATTATATAATTATTAATTAGAGAACATTGTAATTATTCTCCCTTTTTTCAGCCGTCTATGACCATCTTTCATTGTATTCTCCTTTTCTCTAGTCTTAAGTCTCCTTTTATACAGGTCTCATGAATAATACATAACACCAATATATTTTCTCCCTACTTTTTTCAGGCAGGCTAACTGGTAAAAAACAAATAACAGAAGATGGATTTACCTTTCCATTGGCAGGTAATGCCAAAGCTGTTGTAAGGAGCGAATAGCCTGTGAATACCCCAATTTCTATAGTTCTCTTTGCATTCATAAGCTTTAAGAGAATAGAAAGAAGTTGGCCTTCCTCAGGAGGTACACTTATCGAACCCCTGCATGTAATGAAGTAAAATAAGAAAATAAATACATAAATGGTGAAGTTCACATAAACACAGGTTACTGGTAGGGGTGCATTCGATGCAAATACGGATTGGGTATGCGTATTACCATATTTGTATGTATTTTCTAATAACGAATACGAACATATTTATTTTCTAATAATGAATACGAAACATATATTGAAATCAATAACCATATCCGAAAACAACATGCAGATCAGACATGGTAAGAAAGCGATAGAGGTGAAACAAATAGGAACATGTCGAATATAATAGGGTTTGGAGAAATTAAAGTTTGCATTCTTAAGAGGATTGATGATTTCAAATAAGTTGAGTACTAACTAACTTACGTTTGGGTAATGATATATACTTCAAACATAAGAGGTTTAGTCATAAATAGAATGTTCCCTACTGTTAGAAGCATAAATATATTAATAATTTAATATAATTTATTTATATATATATATGCATATCTTGATATTTGTATCTTGATTCGGTTAATGGAGTGGAATCTCATATCCGGATAAATTAAATTCAGATAAAGCAAATCCGACTGGATCCAAAAATAATTGATCAATCCGTATCTGCTTGTGATCGGATCTAGATCCGAATCGAATAATCGTGCTCCGAATGCACCGAAGCTACCACTATTGCACGATTTTGGGCGATCAAGTTACGATAATCTTACCCCAACATATACACATTTGTTCCCATGCCTCAAATCTGCATCGTCGAGGTTTAAAACTTCAAACCTTACCACTATGCCAAACGATGCCCTCATTATAATGGAATAGCCCGTTTCTTTAGAAACATCGTGGTACATATACATTAAGGACCCATTGCCCGTTTGACAAACATAAACTATTTGACAGTTAGAAACATAGTTTTTTTTTTTTTAGTTTGTAGATCACTGTGGAGAAAACAGTTCTCCAAACTAAAAATATTGTTTGTTTGCAAAAAATTAAAATTAAAAATAATGTAATAAAACGTTACTATTAAAATAGTATAAATATGGATCATATTAATTAGAATGGTCGCCTTTTAAATAAAAATAATAATAAATATTGTCCTTCATTCCCCCTTGATGGAAAACATATTAGTCCTTTTTTTTTGACATGACATGAACTATGAAAAATTAACGTACGCATTGTTTTGACAATTAACGTACACATTGTTTTGATGTGTGGCAAAATGAAAAATCCTTCATTTGGGTACTTTGAAGAGATGAAGGTTAGAATTGGAAAATCTTAAAGTTTTGTGTTTGGATGGTTGTTGAAGTGAGTTGGAAAGTGTAACTTTTTGTAGTTCCTCTTTTTGGATCATTTAATGAAGTGAATGGATAAGTGATATGGTGGCCACTTTTATAACATGGTGAGGTTACCCCCAACTACTATTATTCATTGGTTTTTTTTAATTAAAAATTGAAGACTTTGATATAAAAAATTAGAAAAAATATGTATTTAAAATTAAAAGTTAACAAATTATTTTTTGAGCTTACACTAATTATTTGGCATCTAAAAATAAGTATATTATAAATTATCAAATTACACATACAAATTGTACCAAAAATCCCATGTTTCTTTATCAATCCTTTGTTTAAAATTATACAAACAAATTGTACCATAAATTAGCATACCATAAATAATTAGTATATTAAAAATTAGCAAATTATACACAAACCAAAAATCCTAGTTACATTTTTTATATCTGCAGCATCTTCTACAAGAGCTGGAAGAAGAAGCATGATTAGAAACAGCAAATAATTGGCATGATAATAGTCCGCTATCCATATTGTTATCAGTTCCGCATTCCATGAACGAACGAAACACATTGAGATTGATATTCACTTTGTCCGTGATGAATATCAGAAATGGATGATCACATTTCACCATGTGAGAACTGAAAATCAAATAGTTGCTATATTTACGAAGTCTCTTTTGGATTTTTCTGTTCAGTTCCTTTGTAACAAGCTGGACATGATTGACATATATGCTCTAGCTTGAGAGAGGATGCTAAGAGTACTAATCATATATTAGTTATGTGCTTTAGTCCCACATTGGGTAGAGAATAAGGAGGCTAGTCCTCCTATATATATGTAATTCTTCCTTCAATAATGAGATAAAAATAATTCCCACTTTACAACATCAATACTTTACAGCATCAATTCTCCTTCATCATCCCTGTCCCCCATTACTCACCACCAAGCGCCACCCCTCCCCGAAGCCCCGCCGCTTTGCTGTCAGAGCCAGCGGCAGCAGAAACATCCTCCGTGTTGAAGTCGTGGGTGGAGGCCATGCGGGCGCCTCTGTAGGCCCTCGCCTCAGCCAACATCGAGACCTACGTCATCAAGCGCAACCCCTCAGGCGCCAAGCCTTGCGGCGGTGCCATCCCCCTCTGCATACTCGAGGAGTTCTCTATCCCCTCGTCCCTCATCGAAACCCTCAAAAAATCGGCAAAGAAAAGCTTACAGTGGTGTTCTTCATGGCTGACAGTAGAGAGGAACCGAAGTTCGGTCCACTTCAGTTTGGATCTATTTGAGGAACTTCACAAATCCTTTCTCCCAAATCCAATTGAAAAAAGTGGATGTCGAAATGAAGATTTTGAGGAAAAATTATTCAGTGAGTCGGACTTATTGTGCACCTTCCTCCTCGTTCCTATGCCATCAAGTGCTCACTGAATAATTTCTCGATTTCTCAAAAAAATTGGTAAATTCTATTGGCACCTCAAGTTTTACTTGAGGGCATCCCATTTTTTTTTCAATTTATTTACAAGTTTGTCACTCCAAATTTTTACTAGGGCAACCCACATATTTAGATTTGGATTGCCAACTTTGTTGGGAGTCCTAAAGGTTTTGGATAGTTTGGATTTGGGAGTACTAAAGGATTTGGATAGTTTGGATTTGGACTGTCAACAATAACAGTCTTAACATAAAGTATGACTGCCAACTCTTTGGACAATCCTACTTTATGTTAGGACTGTCCAAAAAAAAATGGAACTGTCCTGAGTAAAAATTACACCAAGTTGGGCTGTCCTGAAGTAAAGATTGTCCTGGAGTAAAATGTGGTGTGCCTATAGAATTTGTCAATTTTTTAGGGAGAGGATTTACTGTAGAGGTCACTTCAAGTGACTTCTCACTTTCCTGGCTGTTGAACCAAACAGAGGAAAGTAGAAAAAAGTCTACACATTAGGTAGTTTTCAAGTCTTAAAATCGTAAGATCGGGGTCCACTTCAGGTCCCATATCTCTGAACAAAACAGGTCCTACACAAACCACACATCGTCTACACATTAGGGTCTGTTTGGTAAATGGGAAGTGGGCTGTTGATTTCGGATTCGGGTGGAAGTGGCCCACTTCCGAAAGATCCGTTGTTTGGTTATTAAAGGGAATTTGGGGGGTCGGTTTTCTCTCTCCTGATAAACTCTCTCATCTCACTTTCCGTCTCCATACTTGGAGGTGGGACTTCGGTTGTGGGAGAGGCTGTTGCTTTCCTTTGGATCCTTCCCGCGCTGGAAGTGGTGTTGCAACTGTTGGTTTGTGGTCACCTCTTCCTCCATTTCCGCCACCTCCACTGTATGCTTGTCTATACCCCTTAAATCTCCATTATTTTCACATATTTTGTAGATCTATGAATCTTTTCTCGGATTCTAGTGTAGATCTTGCAGATCTTGTACTTCTGTACAAATTTTTCTCCATCTGAAATTTTTTCTATTTTATTTTGTAGATCTATGAATTTTTTAACGGATTAGAGTGTAGATCTTGTAGATCTATACATATATTTCTCCGATATGTGGTATTTTACATTTTTTTTAGATATATGAATATTTCTTGGGAACTGAGTGTAGATCTACGAGATCTTTACATATTTCTTTCCCGATCTGAATTTTTTTACCTAATTTTCGTAGATCTATTGATAATTTTTCGGTTTTCAGTGTAGATCTTCTAGATGTTTACCAAATTTTTTAGATCTAAGAATATTTCTTCGGATATGAGTTGAAATGTTGTACATCTTTACTTGTTTCTGATTTTTGTTTCCTGATCTGTTTTTTTTACGTATTTTTTTTTTAGATCTTAGGTAGTTTTCGGTTGGCAAACATGCCTTAAATGAACTACAGCAAGGTGATTGAAACACAAGAAATAGGGACACCGTCTTCCTTAACTATTAGATGGTGCCCCTCAGGGAGATCGAGGTTGGTAGGGCTAGATGGATATTCAATCATTCAAGATTGCCACAATTAATAAAAAAAATATAAAAGTAACTACACAACCTTTCAAGGATCTCATCTATCTATTCCATTTCATATATTTTCTATCGGCATATCAAATATAAAAATGAGTGACCAATTAAGAACAGAGTGTTGCCTTTCATGCTTCATAGTCTCCTCTCTCAATTCCTTGAGTTGCTCATGCTCTCTTGGATAAACACTCGTCTCCAATATGTACTGCAAACATGAAACAATATATATAGTTAAAGAAGGAAGAGGAGGAGGAGGAGGTGGTGGTGGTGGCTGACCTGATAAAGAGTATCACTCTTCAGAAGGCTCTTGTCACCCATTGAAGGAAAGTTGTTCAAGTTTGCAATGGAAGAAGACTGAAGATAATGGAGAAGGTGCTTCACTCACACGCATATAAATGAAGAAGACTCTCCAATAATATAATATATAATACAATATAATATATAATACTTGGGGAATCGCAATTGCAAAAGGTTACAATAATGGAGAACGTGCTTTTATATATATATATATATATATATATATATATATATATATACAGAAATTTTCATAGGGGGTAAAGAAGTTTACCAAAATTTTAAAAAAAGTAAGAAGTTTGGAAAAATTACGTATTGGGTAACGAGGCTCCATCAGCGATGGCGTTCTGGTGAAAAGGGATGGACGGGTTGATGACGCGCCACCGTGGATGGCGCGTGTTCTAAGGAGCGCCATCTGCTCCAGTCCATGGTTGCTGACAGGGAGGGGGCAAGACAAGATGGCTAGCTGACAGCTGACAGGACAAGATGGAGCGCCATCAATGATGGCGCGTTCCTAGACGAAGCTCCATCAGTCATGGCGCGCTCCTAGCACTCCCTGCCACCCGACTGACTCCCTTACTCCCTGACTAGACTCCCTTACTCCCTGACTAGACTCCCTCTAGACTCCCTGACTACTGCTACTATCAGTGCAGTAGAGTGCGCCATCATTTGTGGCGCTATTCCAATTTTCATCCTAACGGCTACATTTCAACGGCTACATTTTAACGTCTCAACATTTCAACGGCTACATTTTAACGTCTCAATTCTCAACGTCTATTTATGCAATGCTAATCCTCTCTCTCTATGCACAAACACATAACTCTCTATCCTATCTCTCACAGAAAACATTACTCTTTCTCCTATCTCTCACACAAGCACTCCTCTGAAGCCTGGAAGCACAACTCTTCAAAGAAGCTAGTATCTCCCTCTTACAAGCTTTCAACTCCTCACGGAAGCTAGTATCTCCCTCTGAAGCTTCTCTCCCTCTTACAAGTTCTCGCTCCTTATTAGCTAAACGTTCTCAAACAACTTTTTATTTCCATGGATCATAATATAAAAATAGTATGCTCACATGGTGGTAGAGTAAATTGGTTAACTTACGAAGGAGGTGACACCCAATTTTTTACAACTTATCGCCATATTACTTTAGAAAATTTACGAAATTTAATTTCAGCGCATTTTTCTATTAATTATCAATTTATTTTAAAGTCTGTTTTTGGTTCCACATGTTTATTGATAGATGGTGAAGAAGCATGGAATTTTATTCTTGAGATTAATTCGCAATCGCCTTATATTAGTTTATATGTTACTCAAGTTTCATCATTTGCTAATAGAACTAATGATAAATTTGTTTCTAATTACCCACATGTTAACATAGGTGCTAGTTCTTCTCAAACGATTGCTCCCTTACAAGATGAACATAATGATGATAATGATTATGCTGATGATGATGATGATAATGATGATAATGATGAGAAAAATGAAAATAGTGATGATTTAATTGAAAATACTGGTTATGAGATAGATGATGATAGTACTGATAATTCTAGCACTCCTGAATTATTTGTAGGACAAACATTCGACACTCGTACAAAATTTAGAAGTTTTATAAGTAGTTTAGCAATTCAGCATAATTTTAGTTGTTCAGCCAGTGCTATGAATAATTCCCATGGAATTATATATAATTGTGATAAATAGAATTGTCATTGGAGAGTATATGCCAAAGCCATAGGAAAAGGACAAATAGTTAAAGTTAGTACACTAGAAAGTCGTCATTCTTGTTTAAGTGGACTTACGACAGGACGTCATCGACTAGCTACCGGTGCATGGGTTAAGATAAAAATAGTTGATTTAATTAGAGATAATCCGTCATATAGTGCATCACAAATTGTGAAGGATATATTTAGGGAACATCGTATACATATTACATACTCAAAAGCATGGTGAGCCCGAGAAATAACATTACGTGAAATAAATGGTAGTTATGTTGAGGCATATGCTGGCCTTGAGGAGTATGGTTTTAGAATTATGGAGTCGAATCCAGGTAGTAGATGTTTTCTTAAGACTTCCGAAAGCAACAAATTTGAGAGAATATTTATTTGCTTTAAGGCGTGTATTGATGGATTTTTAAGGGGTTGTTTACCTGTTATTAGCACTGATGCCACTTTTCTTTCATCTAAATATCAAGGTATTTTATTTATTGCTTGTGCTCATGATCCTAATTATCAATTGTATCCTATTGCTTATGTTGTTGCCGAAGGTGAGAATACTGATTCTTGGTCTTGGTTTTTAAATGCTCTTAGACTATCATTTGAAAGTTATTTTAATGATTGGAGTAGAATTTTATTTATATCTGACAAGCAAAAAGGATTAATACATGCTAT
Source organism: Iris pallida (assembly GCA_029216955.1). Classification (NCBI taxonomy): domain Eukaryota; kingdom Viridiplantae; phylum Streptophyta; class Magnoliopsida; order Asparagales; family Iridaceae; genus Iris; species Iris pallida. The sequence continues at coordinate 20,353,139 of JANAVB010011399.1, forward strand.
GCGAAATATATTTCCAGAATCGCCTTATTTTTTTGCATTCAACATTTTAAGCAGAATATGAAGTCTATTGTAAGGGAGAAAAAATTTCATCGGTTGTTAGACTCGCTTGCTAGATCGTATAATGAAACAGATGCACAGTACTTGTTCGAAATAATTAAAGCTGAGAACATGACGATGTACAATTGGCTTATTGGTACAAATGATGAAAATCGTCATTTTGCACATTGGATTACAGCATATGCTCCTTATCCTAGATTAGATATTAACACTTCTAACCTTGCTGAATGTTTTAACAATTGGATTAAGAGTTTGCGTGATAAACCAATAACGACACTTCTTGATGGTATTAGAGCAAAGATTATAACACTTCATGACAAAAACAGGAATCATGCTCAAAATTTAGACACGAGTTATTGTCCGAAGATGTTAAAGACTATGACATCTATTACCAACGAGAGACATCAATTTCAAATATTACGAATTGATAGTTATTTGTTTGAAATATTAGACCGTGCATCAAGTAGAACATATGTTGTACGGTTAGATGAAAGATCTTGTACATGTTTAAGGTGGTATCATACTTACATGCCATGTATACATGCATGTTTTGCTTGCCAATATTGCAGTGATGAGGTTGAACATTACTATCCGATAATATTTTCTACTGACAGGTTGAAAAGTGTGTACGAGCCACAGATGGAACCAATTCCCGTTCCTTACAACATTCAAGCGGTTTTGGTTAGAGGAGAAATCGGAGTTCCAGATGTCAGACGCAAAGCTGGAAGGCCAAAGAAAAACCGCATCAAACTACGAGAATTATCGACAAGAGAACTTCGTTGCGGCAACTGTGGTTTGATAGGACACAACAGAAGAAAATGTACAAGTCAACCAAGAGAGTAAAATATTGTAGTTTCGAAATATTAAATAAAGACGCATTTAACATTTTATTGAGAATACAAACATTCTACTAAGAATACAAATATTCTGATATTACTAATCATTACCCCGTCGGGCAATTCGTTTGTATTGCCGTCGTAGTACTTGTCTGAGGCCGAGTCGGGCTCTTCTTTCGTTTGTGGTCTCCCCCACTCTTTTTTCACGCTCTTCCACTATTGTTTCGTCTCTACTTTCTTCGTCGACCTCCTGAGTAGGCTGAGTAGGCATCGGGGCCGAGGGGGACGAAATCAACTGTGAGTAATAAGGCATGCCTTCAAACGAATACGCTGCGGCAGTATTGATTTGCTTAGTCGTTGTACGACGATCATATGGCTGGAAGGCTGAGAAAGTGCCCATGCCCGTATACTGCTGACTGAGACCTTCTCCAGCGTACTGCTCGCTAGTGTACTCTGGAGGGTACTGCTGGCTAGTGTACTCTGGAGCGTACTGCTGGCTAGTGTACGCTCCAGCGTACTGTTGGCTGTTGCCCTCTCCATGGTACTGCTGGCTTGTGTACGCTGAAGCGTACTACTGGCTGCTGCCCTCTCTATGGTACTGCTGGCTTGTGTACGCTGGAGCGTACTGCTGGCTGCTGCCCTCTCCATGGTACTGCTGGCTAGTGTACGCTCCATGGTACTGCTGGCTGCTGCCCTCTCCACGGTATTGCTGGCTGCTGCCCTCTCCAGCAGCGCCCTCATCCGCCTTGTCCTGTGGATCAACCGCCCTCTGACGTCGTGAACGTCTCAGGGGCACAGTGGCACTCGGATAATCGGCCGGGATACGGGTATGCAATGGAGGCATATCAGGATCCCGACCAAGACTCAGTGAATCTACACGAGTTAAAATATCGTGCATCCACTCCCGTCCATGCGGCCACAAATGGCTCTCTGGTTCTTGGTAATATTGTCGTCCCGTAATTGCCTGAAATTTAAAATCTGAAAATGAAAATTGTGATCATATAATTCTCATTTTGGATTAGTGGTAAAGGCGTACCGCTTCAGATATGCCATCAGCAAAAGCTCGCAGAGTAGGTTCATCTACGGCTTTAGGCTTGAACCGTGGCTCCTGGAATATGTACGCTCTGTTAGTTATACGAGGCGCTCCCCACCAGTGCCTATAAGAAATGTTGCCTTCATCTGCATTATATTGGAACAATAGTAAGACAAATATATTTGTGTACGCTATCTGTCCAAGTATACTACTAAGTTGGAACTTACATTCATCTGCGTGCCTTATCCGGGGAAGATTTGCCACACTATAATCCTGGAACCGCCTAAACCAGGAAGCTCTAGCAGAATCAATTCTGTTTCTTGCATTAGCTATATCATAACTCATGCATGGAGGGTCAGGCGGGATTATCTGACAATAACCGAATTGTCGTAGAACGCGGTCTGCTGGATGATACATAGTATAGCGATCATATATAATAAAAAATTTGTGTAGGCTTAGCTCGAACGCTGTCCTTCTTATTTTTGGACCGTTTTTATCATCCGAGTTGGGTATCCATATAACCTATTGAAAGACAATTATTCATGATAAATTTGTACCAAATTATTAACTGGAATGACTATACTAAATTTATTAGTTACCTCATTCCACTGCAACGTATCAAATTCTCTCCGATACAGTGAAACATCTCTGTGTAAATTATGATATGGGTCCACTATATTTGTGGCCCATCGCGTAGCAAGCGGAAAAATTCCAATATCACTTGGAATGCTGGTTACAGGTCGACCAATAAAAAAATGTTCGTAACACCATACCTACGACAGAAATAATTCGATATTCAAGAAAATATATATAATTGAAATCAATTTAGATATTGATTTTCCATTACCTGAACCAGCGTCGCGCACCCACACAAATTTTTGGAACCATTCGATCTTGCAAATTCCGTCAAGCTGGCATATAGATACGCTAATGTAGCAGCTCCCCATGCATGACGAGTAGGTACTTTAAGATCATCTAAGAAAGGTAGTAGTCGTACATTTATTCTATTTCCCTGTCCGTCGGGAAATAACATTGCCCAGGACAAACAGAGCAAATATGCTCTAGTACAGCAAAGTATCTGCAAATTATGAAACTAACATATTAAAATTAACTCGCTATTAAAATTAATAAATATTAGCCAAAATTACCAAAGAGGGACATACCCTGTAATCATCGACCGCGACTGGACCGTCGATAGTCCTATCTAAATCCATAAAGTTACCCCGAAGCCAAGTTATCGTGACAAAACTCCTTGCTCCTAGGTCCGCAGGGAGTGTAATGCCTAGATATCTCCTGACTATTTCACACGGATTTAAATGTGTATCAAAATATATTGGTTCACCTGTAATAGGTAATCTTAGAATATTTGCGACATCCCAGAGTGTGATTGTCATTTCACCAACAGACAACTGAAATGTGTTGCGTTGAGGCCACCAACGCTCAGCGAGACTAAATATGAGGTGAACATCGTGGACTAAAATTTAAATTTCATCCAGATAATGAAATCCAAATGAACGCACCAACTGCTTTTGATCATCAATTAACTCCCATGTCTGATACCTTCTCTGATTCCTCCAACTTCCATGCTCCCGTGTTCGAGCCTCGGGAGGATAATCATATAACTACAAGCGAATTTTATTTGTTACATTTATGTAAAATAAATAAATGATATAGAATAACGAGAGTTACCATTTTAAAATTTAACTTCCCCTCAAAAACTAACTTAGATATATGAATTTCTCTTTCCTGTTTCACGACTTCTGTAATCGGTCCTCCGGGAATAAATCCGTCATTCGGTTGAGCCATCTGTTATATTTTTTCGAAAATACAATTAGTAATACAAATATTCAAATAAAATCAAAATTTAATTTTGTTCAAGAGTTACTTACATGAGAAAGAGGAGGATGAAGATGAAGATGAAGATGAAAATGAGGATGAAGAACAAGAGAAAGAGGTGCTGTCTAAATTATGTGAAGAAGAAGAAAGAAGGAGAAATTTATAAAGAAGAGGGAACGAGAGAAAGAGGTGCTGCCAAAAAATTTTCCTCCAAAACTCTTACACAAACCCCAACGCACACCCTGCCACCCTGCCATCCCAAACCCCAACGTTGACCCTGATGGCACGCCATCATTGATGGCGCACGCTTCCCCACCATGCCACCGCGCCTTCATAAAGCCTTCTGCCTGCCAGCTGCCAGAGCGCGCCATCAGTCGCTGCCAGAGCGCGCCATCACTGATGGCGCGTTATTCGACGTCAGCACGTGCGCCATCAATGATGGCGCATCTTTTGGTGACTTGACACCGCAGAACACTTTATACAGAGCACTTTATACAGAGCAGAGCACAGAATATAGAGCAGAGCACAGACCACTTTGACCAGCAGAGCGTGCCATCAATGATGGCGCGTCCTTTGACGTGCTGTATTTTGTTTGTTTGGAAGTATTCTTTGGCACACAGCGCGCCATCGATGATGGCGCGCACTTCCATCCTTCTACGACTTAGTACTCTCGCGCCATGTCCCATGGCGCTTCGTTACCCAATACGCAATATTCCCAAACTTCTTACTTTTTTTAAAATTTTGGTAAACTTCTTTACCCCCTATGAAAATTTCTGATATATATATATATATATATATATATATATATATATATATATATATATATATATATATATATATATATATATATATATATATAGCAACAGTTACCCTAAAATTATTTGCGGCGTGTCACGCACAAAAATTTACGTTCCATCGTGACAGATTTGCATAACTCTTTACGGAGGAGTTATTCAGGAAACTTCCAGAGTATTTCATAAGATGGTGAAATCTTCCAAAGATCTGAAAATCTTTCAGAAGGCCCGATACCCTTCCAGAAGACCCGATTATCTTCCAGAAGGTCCAAAATCTTTCTAGATGGACCATGATCTTTCTGGATAGACTTGATACTTCCTTATAATTATCTAATAATAAAATAATTCTTGAAATATTTTATTTGTAGAAGCTTCTTGTAAGCCTTGGAGGTCCTATAAATAAGTGGGAGGCTCATTTGTTCCTCACCACCCAAAATTGTAATCTCTTTCTAGTATAGTAAAGTTTTAATCTTTCAATCTCTCTCTTTTTTGCTCTACAAGATTTTCAAAATCGCCTTAGTGATCTAGCTAGGCGGATTCAGGAAGGCTGGCACGGATCTTCGAGAAGGAAGCTGATGTGTTGTATGTGTCAAAGTTTAGCCTAAAACACTCAGTCCGTTGCAGTGGTATCAGAGCGAATTGGTTGATTTCATGTCGACGTCCGAGAACGTCTAGGAGGGACTCACATCGCCTAAGGAGGGGCATGCCAAGACCAACAAGAGGGACAAGAGCAAGGAGTCTACGGTGGAGCGTAGCCTTGCCGATCTCGTCGAGCGTGTTGGAGTTTTGTAGACGAGTTTGATGGACATAGAGATGCGCATGGGCTCCATGGAGAAAATTAACACGAGACTAGAAGAGTACTTTGATGGGCTGGAGAGCGACATCGCTTCGTCCATGGCAATCTTTCGGGAGTAACAGGAGATCTGATCCGCACTTGAGGAGGAGCTCAAGAGGCATCGTGCGTAGATTGAGGACTTGTGCAGGAACGTCCAAGGCTACGAGAAGCTAAAGATCGTGGTCGAGAGTTGCGGTGAACTAAAGACCAAAGTTGCCATCTTGAAGAAGGTCATTGCGAACAAAGGACCTTCGAGTAGGGAGGCACCGAAGAGACAGAAGATCCCTGAGCCAAAATCTTTCAACGGGGTACGAGATGCCAAAAAAGTTGAGAACTTCTTGTGGAACGTGGACCGATATTTCAAGGCATTGCACATCGATGATGATGCCGAGAAGGTGGTATTTGCTATCAACTATGCCTTACTCCGTGGACTAGGAAACAATCTAAGTACAATTGTTTAGTTTTGATTCTGGGGGGTGACGGTGGAGGCTCGGGAAAGTGCTATCAACTATGCCTTACTCCGTGGACTATCTGATGCAGTCTCTAGCTTGTGAAGCTATTGCTTTTCTCCTGAAGGTTGCCAGCCTTTGCAGGGAGTGGCACCCTGCTATTTATAATAGAATAAATTTTGAGCCGCATGGTCGACTTGCGGCCACGTGGCTGATTGGCGCACAAAGACCCGCTCCCGGGCTGCCATCTGTCAGTTTGTTGGGATTCTGTTACAGCAAATCTGGGTGGTTAAGGAATCGGTCAGATTGTCACGTGTCCCGTTGCGTATGGTGTTCTCAGTCTTTGATCTTGTGGGGTCGCATGAGACACATGCGGCTCGGATCACAGTCATATGAAGTCTGGAAACTTTGGGGCCACATGAGGTTCATGCGGCTTGGATGACGCTCTTTTGGCCACATGGAGGCGTACGAACCCTGCTTTTGGGCGACGTCTCACGTCTTATCTTTCTTGTCAAAGTGTTAGAACTGTCATATTTTTGCCAATACTTGTCAGCTTTATCAGTCGAACTGCTCCTCCTTGGTCGCATATTTTTCTTCTACAGCTGTTCGTCGATGAGCCGCATATATCTTTGAACAGTCATGCGGCTTTCCTTCATGCAGACCTGTTTGGTCCAATGTACCTATACAGCAATTTGTAATCCGCATGAACTCCATATTTTTCATGTTTCTCCAAGACCCCCTTCAAAAATTTCTAAATTACAAATATTGGAATATGTCACCCCCAGTTTCCATGAACAGGGGTATTTTGGTAATTTTCTACTTTAAAATTATTTTGGAAATTATTTATTTATTTATTGTATTATTTTGGGGTTGTTTGAGTCGGGTTCGAATTTCAACTCATTCTGACTTGTATCGGGGACCCGGGGTAGTTTTGACTCTAGCGGGCCCACACACTAGTTAGCCATGGCCCACATGTTAGTTATTTTAGTTAGTGACTAGACTAATTATTTTGGTTAGTATTAATTGAGATTAGCGATTTAGGATTGACCAAACTACCCCCGACTTAACCCCTTACCAATGTATTAGCAAATAGATTAGTGTAGGGGCTTTTGGACTTTTCCCTAATAGGACAAAACACCCAATATGGCAGGCCACCTTTTAGTGGATAGGCTCCTCCACACTTTATTATTTCCTCTTTCATTCTCTCTCTTGTTCTTCCCCAAATTGATTTGAGAGCAAATCCCTAATCAAACCATCACCAAATCTTCTCATTTCTTCACCAAATCTTCTTCCTTCCTTCTCCATTCTAGCCAAGGAAGGAGCTCCCCAAGTTTGAGAGGATTCGGAGCTTGTTCGTGTCCGTTTGGGATTTCTACGTGTCGGTGGCATTTCGGGATCGATTCGAGTCACCGGGAGGTATAAATCCCTTCTCCTTCTCATTCTTTTCATGTATTAGGATGGTTTTGACCCATAGGAATGACCTCCTTGGTTTTGTGTCCATTTGAGTCTATTTCGTGTCCATTTGGACACTTGTAGAGGTGTCCAATGTGTAGGATCGTGTCCTAATGGGGAAAACCCTATTTGGACACTTGTGGAATTATTGGTATATTGATTTGATGCTATTCTAATATTTATTCCAGATTTTACTATGTGTTAGGAATAGTTTTTCCTATGTATCATAATGTATCATATTCCTAATATATATATATATATATATATATATATATATATATATATATATATATATATATATATATATATATATATATATTGGTTTATATATATATATGGTTATATGTCATAGTGGGAATGTGATACTTGATGTTGGATGGGGGCATACAAGGGTCGGCCTAGTGTGTATGTGTTAGTATAGCAGGTGTTTGAGAGATTGGTTGAGAGGAGGATGGGTGTTGTCTAAGAGTGTGTGTGTATGTGTTTGATAGAGTGAGTGACATGAGGATGGAAGGGGGGAAACCAATGTCCAGATTTCCTATTGTGGCTGTCCAAACCCTCTTCAAACAGTCCCCAAACACCCACCAAATTTCTGTCCAGATTTCCTTATAGTTGCTGTCCTTTAACTCCTCAAACCAGTCCCCACATTTGCCTCAAACCTGTTCCCCCAAAACAACCACAAACCCAGCACCATAATAGTCCCTTTGACTGTCTAAAACAGTCCATTATTCAGCCCATAATAGGCCTAAAAACTGTCCTAACTAACCCCCACAAACCTGTACAAACCTGCCCCCATATGACCCCATATCAGTCCCTTATATGGCTGTCATTGCACCCTACATTCAGTCCATGAAACATCCCTATATGATGTCCTATTTTGCCACAAGACAGCCCCCAAACATGTCCAGATTTTGCCCCATTGCTCCATACATTTCTGTCCAGACTTTTCCCTTGTGTTGGCTGTCCTAAAACTGTCAAGAACAGTCCATGTAGACCCCTACTTGCTGTCCTGCACATCCTAGTAACAGACCCCCTTATTTCCATGTACACCCCCTTGTTAACCCCCATGAAACCATCATCAATACCCGCCCATATAACTGCCATAACAGTCCTTAAACCCAATATGTTGGCTGTCAACTTCATCCTATTTTAGTCCCCTTGTTACCCCTTAACACCACCACTAAAACACCCACATGGTTGTCCTTGTTTGCCCTCTCAAAACAGTCCATGGTTAGTCCACATTGCCTCACAGTTCAGTCCCCTCAAGTCTTCAAAATCAGTCCATAATATGGCTTTGTGTGTGTATTATGAGATATTGTGTGTGTGTATGAGAGCCTACAAATGAGTGTAGTTAAGTAGCCCATAGGATAGCCTATATCTAAACCAATAGGAAACCTATAGAGGAGCCTACGAGTGTGATATATATATGAGTGTATCATGTGAGTGTTGTGTGTGGGTGAGTGATAGAGTTGTGAGGGAAATTCATGATATGGGTTAGGTAATAGGGTAAACCAATACACATGTCCTACAAATAGCCTAGATACCTAGGATACCTATTTTCCTTGGTAGGTAAACCTTAGATAGGTTGGTATCTAGCTACCTTAAGAAGCCTAGGCTAGTATCTTGGGTATTAGCAGGGTTTTCTTGGGATTGGACAAGGTATCGGAATTTACCTTGGTAGGGTAATGTGGGTGTTACCTAGGAATAGGGTATTTGTGTTTGGAGTCTAAGATAGGGTTAGGACTTGATTCCTTTGGTTGGTAATGATCAAATATGGTGCTCATAGACTAGTTTTGACGTCGGTTGACCTTTTTGACCAAAAGTCAACAAAAGTCAACCGAGAGTCAAACGTAGCCTTTAAGCGACCAGATTTGACCGAAACTAAACCAGAGTTGACCAGTTGACTGAAAGTCAATAGTTGGTCAATATTAGACTAGTTTGACCTAGGATTGACCTAGAGTTGACCAAAGTTGACCAGAGTTGACTTTTTGACCAAAAGTCAATTGTAAGTCAACCTTTGACCTCGTTTGACCTAGTTTGACTTGGATTGACTTCCAGTAACCTAGTATGACCTAGTATGAACCAGTATGACCTAGTATGACTCAGTTTAACCTAGATTGACCTAGTTTTGGCTTAGACTTGCATTCATGACTTATATTAGTTTTCTTTTTAGTATAAAGTCCTGTTTGACTCATAGTATCTTATTTTAGGTCTGTGATTACTCTGAGCGTCTGTTCACCCTATCAGCTCAGGATCACAGGCGAGTACATTCACTGATAGTTTTCATTGTCTTGATATCTACTATATCCAATTCAGTTGTAGTGTTTTACATGATTCCCGACACGACGGTTCACGGACTAGTATACGTCGGATCCTGTCATGAGATGTTATTCCTGGAATCCCTTGGTATATGAGTATATGATATTTTTGTGTTTCTGTACTTATATAGACATTAATTTGGGAGTGGGCTGGCCCCCTGCTCTCGAACCCTGTGTCATGACGTGCCATGTACGGATCCGTGATACTATTCGGGGATAGGGGAATTATTAGGGGTTATGTGATCAAAGCCTCCATGTAACTATATTTTGCTAGCGCCACCCTCACCTCACGTAGGGTGTAGCAGATACCCCATTGCCAGTTATCCAGGTTGGACGGTATGACTCTCCGTTGAGGACACCGCGGATTGCCGGGCCAAGTGGATAACCATCTCTTGCATCCCTAGCCGATCACATATCGCTCTAATAGTTCAAATCACCTTTTACATTTATTAGCGTATCTTATATTCCAGTTCAGCTTTACTTTCTGTACTTCTTACCATGCTATGATTTCTATTTCTCACATGCTCTATCTGTCTTTATACTATACCATGATTTGAGACTAAGTCCTATTTGAAAGAAGGGTTACAACTCCGGTCCTTGTTTGGTTCAGGGGTTGTAACTCGGCTTTCAAATGGTTCCCAAGTCGCCTATATCTTTGTCTTGTATTTCATTATTGCTGTCTCTTATAGTATTTCTCAATTCATATGGAACTGCTGTTGGTGTTTGTACTTGCTCATTTTCCTGACAGGATACGTTGACAAATTTTACAGATGATTCAGAGGCTGATTGCCCGACCTACTATGGGGTTGAGTCTGATGGACTAGATTTAGACCGTGGCTTGTTGGTAGAGCCACTAGACTTTGCTCACCCTGAGTAGCATAGTTTAGTTAGGTTTGCCTGGCCTGCGAGCCAGCTAGTACATTTCAGTTGTAGTATCTATTACATATATTTTTTGAGACTTGGATGTTTGTGTTTAGCTCTGACTTGTGGATTTTGGACTCATTTCCTGTTTTATCTATCATATCTCTTTTCCATGCTATCTACCTTAGTTTGATATATGTGATTGAGACTGTATTTCTATGTCACCTCCATTCGAAGTGTATATACTGTACAGGTACATTTATCTGTTTTAGTCGTAGTATTTACAGACCCTATATACAGCGTTCTACCACCGATACTGCGGCGTAGGCTGGACGTAACCACGTGCTCGTGCCCCTCTTCAGGGTACGGGTCATGACAGAATACTTTGAATAAGAAGCATAAAAAATATGCCAAGCTGTAGGGAGTCTTCATGTTGCAAAGAGTGGCTTTCGAACTGCAAAGAGATCTTGAGTTTCGCAGAGAGATGCTGAGCCGCAGGGGGACCCTGTGTCGTAGAACGAATCTTGAGTCGCAGGGACGCTTTGAGCCGCTGAGAGTCTGCCAGCTGTCACTGCTGTATTTAATTCTTCTGACTCGGTTGTGGATCTATTTTCGAGATAAAGCCGACGGTTACTGGAGATAAAGTTCCCAAATGTCGACTCTATCTTTAATGATCTCGAAAACCGAAGAGACGCTCGACGGTTATTGGGGATAAAGTCCCCAAACATCGTCCCTATCTTAAATGATCTCGAGAATCGAAGAGTCTCTCTTCATCAACTCTATAAATAGGAGTCATTTAGATAGAGTCTTTCCTCTTTTACCTTTTCCTCCTTTGTCTTTATCCTACTTTTTGCTATGGCTCCAAAAGCTTCAAGGTCGATTGGTACGGCGGCCAAAGGAGAAAGATTTGCTTCCCCGTCGAGAGCGGTAGACACTCCTTCCATTTATTCCGATGTGCAACCTTCTCCCAAGGGTAAGGACGGTGAGCAGATGATGACTGAAATTTTGTGCATGGGGCTGTCATATATTGTCTCTGCTATAAACTTGTTCGATGTATGCCCTATCTCGTTTGGACCACATATGTTCTATACGATAGGGCTGCACAGACTGAGTCGCATAACCGCTGCTTATTCGAGCTTGAACTGGCTGAGTACTTCAAGATGAGTCTGTATAAACTTTTCACGACCGAGCCGCATAGGTGCCGCATGAGCACTTTATGGTTTGGTCGCATAAATACTGTAAGGTTGGGTCGTATGATCGTCCTGTGACTGATTGGGCCGCATGAGTTTTTCATGACTGAGCCGCATGATAATGACTGAGCCGTATAAATGCTGCATGAGTGCTTCATGAAGCCGGCCTCATAACTGTAGACTGTATGAGTTCTGTTTTGGCTGGGCCGTCTAACTGGCTAGGCCGTATAACAGAGATCTTTGTTATATGACTATCTCCTCTTCTTTGATTTTTTTGTAGCATCCGTGCTAAAGGCTGTGACTACTGTGAAGGAGGAGGTGCTGTCTCCTTTCATCAAACAAGAGTCACCGTTTGTTAAAGAGGAGGTGATACCCAAAATTGAGGTGAAAGAAGAACCGACGTCCATCGGGGAGGGGATTGCTCTCAAGGAGGAGCCCAAGTCTGAGGGCAGTAGTATCGGGAGTTCTGACCCTGCTGCCCCCACCGAAGACTCTGGTCGAATAGATCTTTCCTATGCGAAATGGCTAAAGGAATGGTATATACCTCAGTATGGCTATGATCCTTTACTATCGGGATCCATGGGCTACCATGTACTTATTGTTTCCAGAAATACATGTAACTAGACGTTCGTATTTGCCTCTGTATTTCTGACTATCTATAGCTGTAGCTTGCGTTTTGCTTCTTTTGCAATCCTTTACTGGAGGTATAGCCCTGTGAATGTAACTGATTTTGAATAAACAGGGTATGCTCACTCCATACTTTATCTGTGATATTTTGTGGTGCTTGTACTAGAGGGCCTAATACAGCATTTGTAAAGGACATTCTACTGGAGGATTTTTGTGGGCCTATTGCCCTTTTGTGCATCTGAAAATACGAGCAAATAGATTTTAATAATATTTTGTGGACCTACTACTCTTTGGTACACCGATGGTGTGAGTAATAGATTAGGATAATTTTTTGTGGACTTATCATCATTTTTGTGTACTGGCGATGCGAGTACTGATAATAAGTGGAGAGAAAACCAACGTAATGAGGACGTGATAAATACGGGTCAAAACAAAGCCTTCCTACTCAGAGGTAATGAGGACATGTTAGGGGTAGGCATGATAGGGGTACACAGAACAACTCAGAGGTGTTATCAACGTGGAAGTTCTATGCATTGGGTGATTTGTTTGTGGTGGACGGGAAAACAACTCAGAGGTAATATGGATGTGGTTGTTTTTCCCGTTGGGAAATTTTGTGGACCTATTACCCTTTTTGTGCACTGGCAGTGCGAATAATAGATTAGGATAAGTTGTATGGACCTATTACCCTTCTGCGCACCGGTGGTGCAGGCAATAGATTTTGAGGCAAATTCTTGGCGGTAGAAAAGCTATGACCAGGGGGTACATAGATACGACCAAGAGAATTCATTCAGAGTAGTCAGAGAGTAAGTTCAGTAGTACCTGAGGGTACGTAACTCAACAATATGGGAGATTTGAAGTCAGAGTGTAAGTTCAGCGATACCTGCGGATATATAACTCACAATTCGAGAGATTGTTGGAAGGTGTCGTTTAAACATAGTATTTTTTGATGAACTTGTCGTTGATGGGCATCATGAGCAAGTCTCCATTTTGTTTTGCGAGGCGGTATGTGCCATTGGAGAATACGGTCTCGATGACGAACGGACCCTCCCACTTAGGCTGGAATTTGTCGGGGTCTTGTGAGTCATGACCATTGGTCTGCGAATGGCCAAGACAAGATCGCCCACTTGGAATATCCTCTACTTGACTTTCTTGTTGAAAGCCCGAGAGATGCGCGCCTGGTAGAGCTCTATGCTTTGTTGAGCTTGTAAACGCTTCTCATCTAATGCTTCTAACTCATGTAGCTGTCGGCGATAGTTATCATCTGCCGTTAACCGGTAGGTGAGGGCCACTCGAAGTGAGGGGATCTGAGTTTGCAATGGGAGGACTGTCTCGCTCCCGTAGACCAAGGAGAACGGTGTATTTCCTGTAGCCGTCCGAATCGTCGTCCGATATGCCCATAGGCACTCACCAAGCTTTTCATTCCAGTCGCGTTTGTTTGTAGACATGAACTTTTTGAGGAGTTTGATTATGGTTTTGTTGAAGGCTTCAGCCAGACCATTGGCCGAGGGGTTATATGTTGTCGAAGCCATGTTCTGGATCCGATTCTTATCACAAAATCGATAGAAGGCGTGGCTTGCGAACTGCGGACCATTGTCGTGGATAATCCTCCGAGGTAGTCTAAAACGGTAGATGACGTGATGTTTTATGAAGCTAATCACGTTCGATATCTTGACCTCTGCCAACGAAACAGCTTTCTCCCATTTGGAGAAGTAATCGGTGATTGTAAGTATAAACCGATGCCCTCTAGACGATGGCGGGGTGATTGGCCCAATGACGTCCATTCCCCATGCTTCGAATGGCCAAGAGGCCACTGTCGGGTGCAAGAATTCAGATGGCAGATGTATAAAATCTGCATGGATCTGGCAAGCCTTGCACTTCTTTGCATAATCAACTGCATCTGCGATCATTGTGGGCCAGTAATAACCCATCCGGCGAAGGCGATCTTGTAATTTTGAGCCAGGTTGATGAGCCCCACAAGTACCGTCATGAGCTTCACGTAGGGCTTCTTTGGCTTCTGTACTTGACATGCATCTTAGTAGTAGCCCATCGTAGGATCGTCGATATAACATTTTCGTCTCCGTATCGTAGAAGAATCTGAGGGAGCGTCTTCTGATTGAGGTAGCTTCCTTCACATTCTCTGGTAGAATTCCATAGGCTGCAAAGTCGATGAGCGGGCGTCTCCAGTCTTGTATGTCGTTGGTTATCTGGGCGGAGCAACTCATACCCAGTTGAAGATTGTTCCTAGGGCAGACCAGTTCATGGCCTATTACGTCGACTAGATGATGAGCATTATTTGGTAGTACAAGGAAGCGACGAGACAGGACAGGGCATCAGCTTCGATGTTTTGAAGTCTAGGAACGTGCTCTATAAAGAACCCCTCCAAGGTTATAATGATGGCCACTGCGGTTTGATGATAGGGAATCAGGTCCTCATTGCGAACCTCGTATGAACCTCGGATCTGGTTAACAACCAACTATGAGTCACCATAAGCTTCCAAGTATCTAATTCCCACTTCTTTCGCAAGTTGGAGTCCAATAACTAGAGCGTTATATTCGGCTATGTTGTTCGAACAGGGTTCTGTAAGAGAATACGCCCGATTGACTACTAGTCCGGAGGGAGAAATTAATACCATTCCGACTCCAGCGACGATATCACCTTGTGGTCCCGTTCTTGAAGCACCGTCGAAGAACATCCGCCAAATGGCGTCGTGCGAAGTCATGTTCGAGGCAACGACTTCATCAGGAATTTTTTCATAAATCCTGGCTGCTTCTGAGCCTGGATGGGCTGCTAGGAAGTCAGCCAGGGCTTGACCCTTGATAGCTTTTTGCGGAACAAAAACTATGTCATAAGGGGATAGTAGTATCGTCCAAGTGGCTAGACGAGAACTGAGTGCGCCTAGCTTGGTCATGAGAACCCTGAGGGGATTGACTCGTGAAATCACATGGATGGTCTGCCCTATCACATAGTGTCATATTTTCTGAATGGCGAACACTAGGGCAAGGCACTCCTTCTCCACGGCAGTGTACCTATGTTCAGGTCCTACCATCATCCGGCTGAGATAGTAAATGGCTTGTTCATGTCCCGCGT
The DNA here is from genome assembly GCA_029216955.1 of Iris pallida. Classification (NCBI taxonomy): domain Eukaryota; kingdom Viridiplantae; phylum Streptophyta; class Magnoliopsida; order Asparagales; family Iridaceae; genus Iris; species Iris pallida. The sequence continues at coordinate 20,368,514 of JANAVB010011399.1, forward strand.
TTTGGGCTAGTAGAGCGCCGAAGGAATGTTCTATCGCCCGTACATAGAGCAAGAAGGGCTTTCCGGCGACCGGGGCTACCAGAACCGACGGATTCATCAGGTACTCCTTAATATCGTCAAAGGCACGCTGACATTCCCCGTTCCATACAAAGGAGACACCTTTTCTCATGAGTTGAGTGAAGGGTTGGCATCGCCTCGAGAGGTTAGATATAAACCTCCTGATATAGGCTAGTCTTCCCTGAAGGCCGCGGAGTTCGCGGAGGTTCTTTGGTGGGTTCACCTCCAGGATTGCTTTTATTTTGTCGGGATCTATGTGAATGCCTCGGGAAGTAATGACAAAGCCCAAGAACCTTCTACTGGACACCCCCAGAAAGGACTTGATGGGATTCATCTTCAGGTTGTGTGCCCGCATGAGGTCGAACACTGTTCTCAAGTCATGTAAATAATCATTTTTGGAGCGGCTCTTGACGGCGATGTCGTCTACGTAACACTCCACCGTCTTGCGCAAATGATCTCTGAAGATGATACTCATAGTCCGTTGATATGTTGCACTGGCATTCTTCAAGCCAAAAGGCATGACCGTATAGCAATATACGTCGATCGGCTTTCGGAATGATGTATGCTTTTCGTCATCAGGAGCCATCTTGATTTGATTGTATCCTGAAAAGCCATCCATAAAGGATATGCGCTCAAAGCTGCATGTATTATCGATCATTATATCGGTGATCGGGAGAGGGAATTCATCCTTAGGTCATACTACATTGAGATTACGAAAATCAATACAGATTCGGATTTTCCCGTTCTTCTTGATGACTGACACTACGTTGGCTACCCAGTCTAGGTGCTGCTCTTTACGGATGAAACTACTAGCTATAAGCTTGTTCACTTCTGCCTCAATAGAATTCATGATGTCTGGACGAAATTGCCGCTGCTGTTGCTTGACTGGTTTTGCGTCCGGATAGATGTTGAGCTTATGGAGTACAATCTCGGGGTTCAGCCCTGGCATGTCTTCATAGCTCCAGGCAAAGACGTCGATGTATTCTCTGACGAGTTGTAACAACGACTCCCGCTCGTCGTCTGTCAGACTTTTACTGACGAAGATTGGCTTTGGAGAGGATTCATCGCCAAGGTTGACTTGCATAACCTCATCTTCAGTGGGAGGATCACGAAGTTCGAAGCGTTTCTCCCATTGTGTATCTAGTTGCTGGACCCACGGATCCAACTCAAGAGGTTCAAGTAGGTCTTCGTCTTCTTCTTCGACATCAGCGGATGTCATATTAGCAGATAATGTCTGTCTGAATATATCTCCAATACCGCTATCAGAGTCGTAAGTGGGTGACTCGGATGAATGGAAGTGCCACTCGTATTCTTCGTCAGAACTTTCGGGCGTTGTGGGTGGAGTAACATACCCGAAGCCACATCTGGATTTGTGATAATGATCCTGAGGCTTCCCTACCAGTGCCGACGGCTGTAGAGGCAATCGTCGACCACTGCCATAATTAAGACCCGGAGTAGCCTCCATGTCATACCCCTGCTTTTGCATGAAGTACTTGGCTTGAGGACTATACAAGTAGAGCGGTAGCCTTCCAGTCTCGGGTCCAAGGTCAGACTATTATGGCGTGAAAGATTGAGGACCTTCTTTTTGGCCAAAGATGATTGTGTGATCCCATCCTCTTCTGTTTGAGACTGAAAAGTAAGCACCTTTTATGGGAGTAAGTCGATTTGGGGTATAGACGGTTGTCACCTGCCTGTGCAGGCTAATATCTAGACAGTTCCGTGCGACATACGTTAGATTAGGCTTATCATACTCAGAATAGTCTAACGACAGCCACTTATTGATAAAATAAAAAATTTTGTCCATCGGGATTACATCATCCAGAGAGGGGCTATCTGCCTGTGTAACCACATATTTGGCGAGTTCTCCGTCTTCCTTGGCTACCCCCTGCGAGCTCAGAGTGTGGGCCGCTATCTTGGGTAACTTGACCACTAAGGGGTCTGCTTGAGGTATTGATCTGCCTGGGGGTGTTGGGTCAACACTTGGCTGCTGGCTCGTCTTGGGAAGACGGATGACTATCGGCTCGGCAAGGGACTTTGTGTCTTCTGGTCGCCTCGGAGTAGATTTTGGCAATCGGATTACCATTGATGTTACATAGGGCTTTACATCTTCCTGTTACCTTTGATTGGACTTTGGCAGTCGGATCACCATTGATCCTATAACAGGTTTTGGCTTCTGACTGGATCTCGGAAGACGGATGACCATTGGTTCCAACTGCGTAGGTAAGGCAGGAGAACCGAGCACCTCTTTATGCAAGGTTACGACAAGGGGTGCGGCCTTGCCCGGTTTGTGGGGTTGGAGATGGATTCTCAAGGGTTCCTCTAGCACTGTAATGGCCTCCGGCTCGTCCGTTATGTGTTTCCTGGATTCGTCATATAGACAAGCCTCTGACTAGTAATAAGATTCAACCCCTTTGAAGGGATAAATGTCGGCGAATTCGATCTTCACGGAACCGTGTTTATTGACATATTTGAAATACTGGTGAAGGGTGGATGGCACGATCATATAGTCATGTATCCACGGACGTCCTAGGAGGATGTTGTAGGAGGTGCCTGCATCTATGACGTAGCAGGTAACTTCTGTCCTCAGGTCACCAATCTGGCACTTCAATCGGATCTTCCCTAGGGGTAGCTTCTTCCTGAGTTAAACCCGCTAATGGCAGTGTTGGTTGCCGCTAGTCGGTGCATAGGGATGCCAAAAAGTTGGAGCAGGGTTTTCGGGATGATGCTTATTGACGATCCCGGGTCGATATGCATCCTATCCACCTTGATGTCGCCTATGTATCCAGTGTAGTACAAGGGGCAATCAAGCAAGTTGGTCTTGATCAACATGTCCTGCAGAGTAAATACGATGTTGGGCATTGCATCTGTGCTACTGTCGTTCTGTAGATCTGCTGACGGGTCTTCCCCTGGAGGCTTGACCTGAGCTAAATAGGCGTCAGCATTCTAGAGTGCTTCGCTTAATGCGACACGAAGATCCTTGGAGAGCCTTTAGAGCTCGTATAATGACAACTTTGCTGGCGTATTAGCCAATTGTGCTAATATATCGAAGTTGTAAGGTCTCTCCAGTCCCTGAGGTACATCATTGCGGAGTGGCCTGTCGAAACGGGTCTCCCTTGTCTTGGACTTATCCGCCAGTGGAGGCTGGGATGGCCTTGGAACATCGGGGGGAGGCAACGTTGCTGGCTGAGGATCTTCAGTTGGGCTATCCCGTGCGGGCTGGACTTGTACTCCAGACCGGGTAACAACATTTGCGGCTTCTTCAGCTTCAGCTGAAATTGTGTGGCAAGCTCTAGACTTCCTGCCCTTCTTCTTGTTGGAAGGAGATGACATCCCCTGGGTAACTTCGGGCACCAAGTCTGGATGCACCCACATGATCTCCCCTCGCGATGTGGTCAGAGGTACCAGTCCAGATGTCTGGTTCTGTAAGCCCACTGATTTTTGGATTTTATTTTTAATTATTTTTAATTATTTTATATGAATACTTTAAATTATTAAAGTTAATGATGACTATGTTAGTAGTTTACCGTAGCTTTGATTTTTGAAGAACAACAAAAATTATTTTCTCAAATCCAGTTCCATATTTGAATTTTAGACTCGTCCACCTTCAGTTTGATATATCATGTCCCATCCAAATTTACTTTTCAACATTCTTTTGACTTCGCGCAACTTCGGGCCAACTTAGGCCAATTTGAGCCATTGACGTAATTTTAAGCCAACTTCCAATTTAATTTTTGGACTTGACATGGATCGAAACCGTATGACCCAATATAAGGTTTGATCCATTTTGATTCTATAATGCACATTCCTAGGGTGTACCATCTAATCGAGTTCTCATGTGCTACTTATTTGCAAATGGCACATGAGACTCATTAAATTGATTTTCGGGTCCAATTTGACTAGTAATGCTACTCGGACCCAAACCTAGTCAACCCTACTAGTTAGAGCCTAACTAGGAGTACCAAAACTAAGTATACATATATTTAAAAGAATATTAGAGGTTTAATTGCAGCCATATGTAATATTCTCTTATATATTTAGCTTGGTCAAACATCTAACCAAAATAGGAAACCTATTAATAATAGTATGATTTGGAGAACCAAATCATATCCAAATTAGATCAAACCAAATCCCATGTCCTAATAGTATAAATACAAACCAACCCTAATCTTTTTCTCTCTCTTCATAACCATCCACTACTCCACAAAACACCCCAAACCTAGCGGCCACCACTCCAAAACCGAAACCCTAGCCGATCCTCCTTGCTTCACAAAATATAATTTCTTCTCGATTTCTCCGCCAACCACCACCACTTGTACGTCCCTCTCAACATCCTCTTCCACCCTACCAACTATAGAAGCAACCTTGCGGCCGTTAGAGAGGTGCACGACGCGCTACTTGGGCCGAAACTCCGTCGAATCGAAGTCTGAAATGTCACAGCAGGTTAGTCGAATTGTAGATGATATTTCATCCACATTTTCTCATCTTTTTCTCCTCAAACCAAATCTGAGAGTTACCTTTGTGTGTCTAGTCCAACCTCTGATCGCCGGATCCCCTAGTTCCAAGCGGTTTGTCCGTGGCATTGATTCTACGACAGGGTATCCAGAACTGATGAATTATGTTGTGGACCACTTTTTGCCTATCTAATGTTAGTTTATAACCTTTTAATATTTTTATTCAGAATCTAGACGTCGATACCTTTCCGACGCATATCTGAAAGTTAGGTTTTGCATCCGTTTCATATTTTTAAAAATTTATGACATTTGTCATGTCTCTGAACTCCGAAAAATTCTGTTTTCCTTGTGTCCAAAAGTGTCAAAACTCCATGAATCCATATTAAACTTTATTTTGTGCAAGATTTAACATTATAAATACTATTTTAACTAATTTTTGGTATTTTTATAGAATTTAGTAATTTTACTTTAATCGTTGTTTCGGGACTAAATTAATGGGTCGATTTGAGGAAGTTATATGTGGCATTGACATAAGACCACTTGTGAAAGGGTTTTTCTATTGAAAATAGCATTATAGAAATATATAAGTATTTATAGATAAATTTCAGAATTTAAATATATTAATTTATTATAATTGTAAAGTATTTACGAGAGGTTGTTACCTATATGTACTTATATAATAGATGCAGTGTCGTAACGACGTTATGGCAACTAAGAGACGTAGATACTCATATAATTTATATATGGTATGTTGATATAGAATATTAAATATAGTGTATTATTATAGGTGAGCTTGGGAGGATCGACAAGGACACCGGAGTTGGACAGGCTTACCCGCAGACAGCAGTTACAGGCAAGCGTGCCTTGCTATCGTTACAGATCTTTCTTTTCTGTCTTATTTTTTTATTAGCATTGCATGACATAGGACGTTGATACTTAGTGTCCGTTTATAGAACGGTGCCGATATCATGATAGTGACATCGAGTATTGACATTAGGCATTACGTACATACTGATGTGTCTATTGACACAATTGACCACAGGACACCGACACATTCATGATGCGAGGTTGTAAGCCCTCTGGATTTTTAGGATTATTTTAAATTTTAAAATAATTTATTTTCGATAAATATTTTTATTATATTTAGTTTTGATAATTAAATATATTATTCGTGACTTTAATTTTTGGAGCGCCAGAGATGTCATCCCCTCGAAACGCTATTTACTATTTTTGTTCTAGACAAATTTATCTTCATGTTGATATATCATGTCCCACCCAAACTTGTTTCCTTGTGCTCTATTTTTATCGTGGAACTTTCGGGTCAAATTAGGCCATTTAAATTATTATTAAATTCCCACTTTTATTTTTGATCATTATCGACACGTTATCGTGACTTTCAATTTAGAATCACAAGACTAGTTATTTTCTCCAAACCAATTTGTCATACATGATCTACTCGAGACACTCTCCGCCTATGACCTTCATGTTCCACTCAGACACACTCTCTTGTGTTTCATTTTTATCGCACAACTTTTCGGACATTTGACCCAGTCTCGATTTATCCCATCGAGTCGCATTTAATTCCAACTTGTATTGGAGACACCATTTTGATCCAAACTGGTCGACCCAAGTTATGGATACGGACAATTCTGAGCCTACTACACACGTGCCACTGGTATCCCATCCAATTTAGTCCCCGTGTACTATTTATTTATCAATGATTATAATCGACTAATTTAAGTTATTTTAATTACCGGGACCCAATTAGACCCAATTGTGACCCAACCCGACCCATTGGGACTCAACTCAAGCACCATGACAATACCCCTTCATCATGCCCCCACACACACAACACCAATAAAGTAATTCTATAAAACACCCAAACATCACTATCACCCTATAATTAAATACACACACTCCCATCACTATCACCATACTATCATTACTCTCTCTCTCTCTTTTCTCTCTCCTAAACACCCCCCTATAACCAGCCGAACAACACACTCCCCCCTCATTTCCTATGTTCTCTCTCCTCTCTCTAACTTTTTCCCTATATTTAATACACACACAATCACCACCATCACTCTTTTCTCTCTCTTCTTTAATTTTAAAACACTCACCATCACCATATCTCTCTCTCTCACTCCTACACCCTCTCCCTACCCGACAGCCAAGCACTCCCCCCTCCCTTTCGGTCCACTCTCTCTCCTCTCATCATCATCTCTCTCTCTCCCAAACACACTTCTTCACACAACCACCACCTCCTTAAAAACCGAGAGCACCCCACTTCTCCTTCTTTATCATCAACTCCTTCACCACCACCACTCCCTCACCCTCCATGGCCAACCACCCCACCACCATGGCCGGCCACAGCCTCCTCTAGGCCGGCAGCACCCCCTTGGCCGGAGCACCACCACCCCCTTCACCATCAACATCACTCCATAGTGAGCTCCTCCACTCCTCCTTCTTCATTTTATTATGCATAGGGATATATACATATATATTCTTCTATGGATAAATATGCAAATGTGTATGAATGTGCTAGTATGTGAATGTGTGATTAATAGGGGTGTTCCATTTTATGTGGGTTTATGTGTAATTTAATGTAGGAATTAATTTCATAAGTCTTGTTGAAATGAATCAATGTATATACAATATTGTGTATATATATATGTATTTCTTGTATGAATATACATATATATGAATATATACTCCTACAAGTATAAGTGTATCAATGTAGTTTATACATATAAATTATAATGTATATATATACCCCTTCTAAATACATATGTAAAAATATACACTTTTTCAAATATATATATATGTATACTCCTTATATGTATATATACACTTTTTTGTATATATATATATATATATATAAATATATATATATATATATATATATATATATATATATATACTATTAGTCTCTTTATGTATATATACATATACTCTTCCATGTAAATAAACTTTATTTCTTCATGTACAAATATACATATATATACTCTTAGCCTCATTATGTATATACTCTTCCATATATACAAATGTATATGTACATGTATATACTTACTTTTTCATGCATGTATGCAATATCCTTATATATATTTTTCCTTCACATACATATACTTGTATATATATGCTCTATGTGTACTCGTGTATGTATATATATGATTTCAAATATAGACTAGTGTACATAAATTCCTACTTGTATATGCACGTTTTATATATACAACTTGTATATATATTTTCTTACAAGTAAAATTATTGGATATAATCTCTTTATAAATATTCTTGTATATATTCATGTATATATATATGTCCTCGTATGTATATACTTATGTATACATTCTTTTTATATGTAAAACTTGTGTGTTCCCTTGCAAATAGGTAACTTTGTATACATATATATTTTCATGTACGTATATATATGTATAAACGTAAGTACGTATATACGTACCCTCTACTTTGTGTGTGAATAAATTTAAATCATGGATGTTTGTTTAACTTATCGTAAATCGTGGTTGTTGTATTTGTAGGTACCCCAGACGATACGATCTTGATTGAGGAGCCCGGATCTTCGCTTGCGACTCCCGGAGTTTCAGGCAAGTATACCTTGCCTTGTATTACTGGTTTATTCATTCATACTTATATTGCGCACTTGGTAGAGTGGACGTAGTTGTGTGTCCGAGTGATACCTCGGATACAGTCGATGACGACATTGTCATCGAGCTTCATGTACTTGACTTAGTCTTATGTGACCTTCCTTAAGTTGTGGAATCATAGTCATGATTTCCATGACCCTGACACGTGTTACGATACGGCACTGAGTGAGTTCATACCATGGCACGGGCTTACGCATTCGACTGATCATCGATGCAAGGGTTCGTGTCCTGGTACATAGAATGGTTAGGTTGTGTCTAGTTATTGGGACCTTGCATTTAGAGTCGGAATATTCAAGTGGTGGATATGACTTGTACATTTCCGAGGGGCTGGGGAGGACAATTAATAGGCGTATGGGACAGCCAACATTCAGTAAGGGCCCTTGTAGGCTCCGTGTTGCCCGGATGAGTGGGTCCTCGGCTCGTGATCCGACGTCGGCCCGTGCTTCAACGCCAAAGCCTTATTACCTACCCATACGTACTAGGGTTGTCTTCAAAGTGCATCCACTTAGCTGGTTAGTTCACCCTTTGCAGTTATTCAGTATTACTTTATGGCCTGTTTCCCCTGTATCTTGCTATGTCCCCTGAGGACCTGGTTGCTTTCCAGATTTAGATGAGCACTTGCAGTTGACTGGGTGCGAACCGAGACTTGAGACAGGACTTGCTGCAGAAGACGACGAGGTGCTTCCTGAGGAGTTTCCTTGACACAGGGTATGGTGTTGTTTAGGTTATGAGCATCATTATCTAGTTAGTCGATGCTCATGACTAGTTATCTTTCTGCTTTCAATATTTTTTATTCAGTGTTGTACTCTGTGGGCTTGTACCCACCAGACTATTCAGTTGTATTTATTTCAGACTCCATATTATTTCCAGTTTTATATTTCAGTATTACTTTACTTATTCCTGTGGATGAGATCTAGATGTTACCACTTGCCTGTGTAGTATAGTTATTTTTACAGCGTAGTACGCCTAAGTGAGTCCATTAAATTGGGCAGCTCACTTTAGGTCGTATCAGCTGGCCAGGTTATGCCTTAATCCCAAATGTTTTAGGAGCTGGGCGTGACAGAGGTTTACATGACTATTCGTGGTATTGACCTCGTGTTTGCATTCTAGATTTCTTTATCAGTATTGCTTTTCCTTTCGAGATGACTGTACAGACTTGACATTGCTAGATTCTAGACATGGGGATTGGGGAGAACTTGACTACAATATCAGACTTATTGTTGTGTGGTCCGTTGTTTAGTGACCTTTATCTCTGTAGCAGAGTAGAGGATTATCACTGTCGAGAATTGATTGTCCTTGGTGCCACGACACGGGTACTGGAGACAATACCCTGCTGAGGTGCTAGTGAGCCTTAGTGGAAGGGGTCTGGTATTCTAGAAAAGTATCTCACTTGCATAGCACATAGACGGATTTAGTAGATTGCCTTAGTTCATATTTTTATTTCTGTACCTTGGCATGTATATTATGCACCTTGCTAGTCCTCTGAGGACCTGGCTATTTCCCAGGCTTAGACGAAGCTGAAGGCTACCCAGAGGTTTACGGTTCGGGAGCTGAGACCGGAGGCGTACCGGTACAGGAGGACGAGATAGTGCCAGAGGATTTTTCATGATCATGTTATAATCATATTTAGTCTTGCTACATTATTTCCTTTTCTTTTCATCATACTTGTAGTTGATTTGTAATTTCTTTCTATTTCTATGATTTCGGGATGATTTATCCGCACAGACTTCATTACTTTTATTGCTGGATATTTGAGACATTTCTTTATTTATTCTTGATCTCTTTGTGGACTCTGTTGATGTGATTAGATGTATATACCTTTGGACTGTTTTGTATTTCTGGGTGTTATCATGATTTACAGCTTAAGTATTTCGCTAATGGACTTATTGTGTAGCTTGGCCCATTAGTGAAGTGCTGCTGGCATGTATTCGTATTCCTGGTCCTACGTATTTTGGGACTGGGGCGTTACATGTTTTTGTGGTGGCCCATGCAGGTCTTCGTTAATCACTTCGGTTACATAACTGTACCGATGTGAGCCTGCAAATAGAATAGGAAAGACCTATAGGATCACATCCACATGCTTGATACCTTCCTTGACTTCGTTTTAAACTCGTACTTGACTTTTTGATTTGCATCCAGTTTGATATGTTCTACTGTAATCCTTATATATTCATGCTAGTAAGATGAATCTTCATAATGGATGTATCTTCTCTTACTATCACATTAGGAAAGCAGGAGCACAGTCATTAGAAGTCATAAGTGCAGGTGGAGTCTTCACGAATTGTGCGATGTCATGGTGATATCTATACTATTAGCCCGCAATAGCTTGAGGAATAGGACTTGAGGATACATCCACAAACAAGATTATAGACTTCTCTCCGACTCTTCAGCATGAATGTTTCCATGTTATCTTCTTTTTCAACATGATTGCTTTTGTGTTCTTTCCTACTCATTTGACTAAACCCTTCCATGTTGACTTCTTGAGTAATTCTTCCAGTTCTTTTTGTGCTAAGTTGTTGGAAAGTGTATTATGGATTGGTCTAAGGAAAAGTTTGAGAAATTATATTTATCCTTGTATTACGGAATCAAAGTTTTTGCAGCCAGAGAAATACTGGCGAGGCAAGACTTCAGATAACGGCATCATGGCTACATATGTTTCTCAAATTCTACTTGAATCATATCCTATGCATGTTGACATTTTTCCTGTATTTTCGTAAAAAGTTAATTCGAAAGTATTTCATGGATTTGGCCAAAATAAAGCTCAAGAACCTGTATTACTTGGCATGGTAGATGTGCACTACAACCATCCGTCGTATTATGGAATAAGAAAGTTATTTGCAGCCAGATGTACACTGGCGCGACAGTAACTTCATGTGACATAATCACGGAGATATATGGTTCTCGAGTCTTACCTAGACTATGTCATATGCATCTTGTTTGGCTTCACATCGTTCTTGGAAATAATTCGACAAACCTTCCTGCTTTGCTTGACCCTATCGTTGTTTGAAATTGGTATATAGGTTTGTTTGACCCAGTTTTAGTTTCCCATTACCTTCTACTTATTAAATAACTAAAATCGTTAAACCTTATAGTTATATTATAGAATATAATTAAGCTAGATTATTGGTGTAATTGTGAGGATTGGTAGCTAGAAATGGATAAGTTTCTTAGAGATGGATCCTAAAAAAATTATGAGTCGAGTATGAGTGTCTGGATATCGGATGCATAGAGCCTATTAGGAGAAATTGCTAGGAGTGAAATGACGAGTATCATTGAATAGATTATAATACTATACCTACGATAGAATGGTACGATTAGTGATATTAGAAATCTTCTGCAGTAAACATTTTAATCCTTTTTTTTTCCTAGCTTATTTTCGGGAAGCATCTTAGAGTTGTGTGGGGAGTATTAGGGAAGGAGAGATTGTATGCTAAGCTTAGTAAGTGTAAATTTTGCCTTGATAGAGTTCCTTTCCCTGGATACATTATCTCGGAAGAAGGACTTTTAGTTGATCAGAAAAAGAGAGCTACCGTAGAGTCTTGGTCGACACCAACATCGGTTGCAGCAGTTAGGAGTTTTCTCGGACTTGCAGGGTATTACAGCAGGTTCGTAGAGAATTTCTCACGGATTGCAGAGCCGATGACACGGTTGACCCGTAAGGATCAGAAGTTCCAGTGGACAGAAGATTGTCAGAAGGCTTTTGAAGAGTTGAAGAAGAGGTTGACCTCAACACCTATTTTGACGCTTCCTTCTGGATAGAGAGGATTCGTAGTTTATAGTGATGCGTCAGGTAGTAGACTTGGATGTGTTTTGATGCAACATGGAAAGGTCATAGCCTACTCATCGAGGCAGATGATGGTATATGAGAAGAATTACCCTACTCATGATCTGGAGTTATCAGCGGTAATCTTTGTACTAAAGTTATGGTGGCATTATTTGTACGGAGAGCGTGTGGAGATATTTACGGATCATAAGAGCTTGAAGTATGTTTTCACGCAAAATGAGTTGAATATGAGACATAGGCGGTTGTTGGAGCTTATGACAGACTATGATATAGACTTACAGTACCATCCTGGCAAGGCGAACGTAGTGACAGATGCTTTGAGTAGGAAGCCTACTGCATATTTCTTGGCAGCTCAGTCACAGTTATTAGAGGATCTTCAGGAGCTTGGAATAGAAGTCATTATACTGGGACAACAATGAGTACTTGCCAATCTTGAAGTATATTCGTCACCTGTAGATAGAATCAAGGCAGCATTACCTACAGATGCAAGATTTTGAAGACTTCGCGAGAGGATAGAGGTAAGAGCGACAGATACTTGGACCAGAGCTTGTGACGCAGACAGTCGAAAAGTGAAGCAAATTCAGAGTCATCTTCAGGAAGCTCAAGACTGACAGAAGCAATAGGCCAATACGCATAATCGACCACTGGAATTCAACGAGGGAGAGCATGTATTTCTGAGGATCTTACCGACGCGGGACGCTATTAGATTCGGAAGTAGAGGGAAGTTGACTCCAAGGTATATAGGACCGTTCGATATCATTGGGTGTGTAGGCGAGGTGGCATACCGTCTTGTATTACCCCCATCACTAGAGGGAGTGCATGATGTATTCCATGTCTCACAGCTGAGGAGGTATGTGACTAATCTCAGTCATGTGGTCGATCACTCTGAGATCACGGTGGGACCCAGTTTTTTTCATACGAGCAGTCGGTAGGTATCTTGGATACAAGTGTGAAGATGCTCAGAGGGCAGGCGATTAGACTGGTTCGTGTTGCATAGAGGCACCATTCTCCGGAAGAATCAACTTGGGAGCGTGAAGATTCTATGCGTGAGCATTATCCCCACTTATTCGTAGATACCGGTAAGTCTTAGCTTAATTATTCTTATGATAAGTTTTTTTTATAATTGTGTTATTTTTAATTTCGAGGACGAAATTTTCTAAGGTGGGTAGGTTGTAAGCCCCCTGATTTTTGGATTTTATTTTTAATTATTTTATATGAATATTTTAAATTATTAAAGTTAATGATGACTATGTTAGTAGTTTACCGTAGCTTTGATATTTGAAGCACAACAAATATTGTTTTCTAAAATCCAGTTCCATATTTAAATTTTAGACTCGTCCACCTTCAGTTTGATATATCATGTCCCATCCAAATTTATTTTTCAACATTCTTTTGACTTCGCGCAACTTCGGGCCAACTTAGGCCAATTTGAGCCATTGACGTAATTTTAAGCCAACTTCCAATTTAATTTTTGGACTTGACATAGATCGAAACCGTATGACCCAATATAAGGTTTGATCCATTTTGATTCTATAATGCACATTCCTAGGGTGTACCATCTAATCGAGTTCTCATGTGCTACTTATTTGCAAATGGCACATGAGACTCATTAAAATAATTTTTCGGGTCCAATTTGACTAGTAATGCTACTCGGACCCAAACCTAGTCAACCCTACTAGTTAGAGCCTAACTAGGAGTACCAAAACTAAGTATACATATATTTAAGAGAATATTAGAGGTTTAATTGCAGCCATATGTAATATTTCCTTATATATTTGGCTTGGTCAAACATCTAACCAAAATAGGAAACCTATTAATAATAGTATGATTTGGAGAACCAAATCATATCCAAATTAGATCAAACCAAATCCCATGTCCTAATAGTATAATTACAAACCAACCCTAATCTTTTTCTCTCTCTTCATAACCATCCACTACTCCACAAATCCCCCCAAACCTAGCGGCCACCACTCCAAACCCGAAACCCTAGCCGATCCTCCTTGCTTCACAAAATATAATTTCTTCTCAATTTCTCTGCCAACCACCACCACTTGGACATCCCTCTCAACATCCTCTTCCACCCTACCAACTATAGGAGCAACCTTGCGGCCGTTAGAGACGTGCACGACGCACTACTTGGGTCGAAACTCCATCGAATCGAAGTCTGAAACGTCACAGCAGGTTAGTCGAATTGTAGATGATGTTTCACCCACTTTTTCTCATCTTTTTCTCCTCAAACCAAATCAAAGAGTTACCTTTGTGTGTCTAATCCAACCTCTGATCACCAGATCCCCTAGTTCCAAGCGGTTTGCCCGTGGCGTTGATTCTACGACAGGGTATCCAGAACTGACGAATTCTGTTGCGGGCCACTTTTTGCCTATCTAATGTCAGTTTCTAACATTTTAATATTTTTATTCAGAATCTATACGTCAATACCTTTCCGACACATATCTGAAAGTTAGGTTTTGCATCCGTTTCCTATTTTTAAAAATTTATGACATTTGTCATGTCACCGAACTCCGAAAAATTCTGTTTTCCTTGTGTCCAAAAGTGTCAAAACTCCATGAATCCATATTAAACTTTATGTTGTGCAAGATTTAACATTATAAATACTATTTTAACTAATTTTTGGTATTTTTATGGAATTTAGTAATTTTATTTTAATCGTTGTTTCGCGACTAAATTAATGGGTCGATTTGAGGAAGTCATATGTGGCATTGACATAAGACCACTTGTGAAAGGGTTTTTCTATTGAAAATAGCATTATAGAAATATATAAGTATTTATAGATAAATTTTAGAATTTAAATATATTAATTTATTATAATTGTAAAGTATTTACGAGAGGTTGTTACCTATATGTACTTATATAATAGATGCAGTGTCGTAACAACGTTATGGCAACTAAGAGGCGTAGATACTCATATAATTTATATATGGTATGTTGATATAGAATATTAAATATAGTGTATTATTATAGGTGAGCTTGGGAGGATCGACAAGGACACCGGAGTTGGACAGGTTTACCCGCAGACAGCAGTTACAGGCAAGCGTGCCTTGCTATCGTTACAGATCTTTCTTTTCTGTCTTGTTTTTTTTATTAGCATTGCATGACATAGGACGTTGATACTTAGTGTCCGTTTATAGACGGGTGCCGATATCATGATAGTGACATCGAGTATTGACATTAGGCATTACGTACATACTGATGTGTCTATTGACACAATTGACCACAGGACACCGACACATTCATGATGCGAGGTTTACATGACTATTCGTGGTATTGACCTCGTGTTTGCATTCTAGATTTCTTTATCAGTATTGCTTTTCCTTTCGAGATGAATGTACAGACTTGACATTGCTAGATTCTAGACATGGGGATTGGGGAGAACTTGACTACAATATCAGACCTATTGTCGTGTGGCCCGTTGTTTAGTGACCTTTATCTCTGTAGCAGAGTAAAGGATTATCACTGTCGAGAATTGATTGTCCTTGGTGCCATGACACAGGTACTGGGGACAATACCCTGCTGAGGTGCTAGTGAGCCTTAGTGGAAGGGGTCTGGTATTCTAGAAAAGTATCTCACTTGCATAGCACATAGACGGATACAGTAGATTGCCTTAGTTCATACTTTTATTTCTGTACCTTGGCATGTATATTATGCACCTTGCTAGTCCTCTGAGGACCTGGCTATTTCCCAGGGTTAGATGAAGCTGAAGGCTACCCAGAGGTTTACGGTTCGGGAGCTGAGACCGGAGGCGTACCGGCACAGGAGGACGAGATAGTGCCAGAAGATTTTTCGTGATCATGTTATAATCATATTTAGTCTTGCTACATTATTTCCTTTTCTTTTCATCATACTTGTAGTTGATTTGTACTTTCTTTCTATTTCTATGATTTCGGGATGATTTACCCGCACAGACTTCATTACTTTTATTGCTGGATATTTGAGACATTTCTTTATTTATTCTTGATCTCTTTGTGGACTCTGTGGATGTGATTAGATGTATATACCTTTGGACTGTTTTGTATTTCTGGGTGTTATCATGATTTACAGCTTAAGTATTTCGCTAATGGGCTTGTTGTGTAGCTTGGCCCATTAGTGAAGTGCTGTTGGCATGTATTCGTATTCTTGGTCCTACGTATTTTGGGACTGGGTCGTTACAGGTTCCGGACGGGTGGAAGATTAGTAACCTCCATCGTTGCCCGGAGGACAGGTATTACCCCGTCTGGAGTGCTTGTTGGAGGAAAGTCGCCAAACTGAATAGATACCATGTTCGCCGCCACAGTAACCTCTTCAAAGTCTATCAACAGAGCTTTAGAATCGATAAGTCTCTGGATGTACCGCTTCAATTGGAAGCAATCCTGGGTGGCGTGATGGACATAGCGGTGGAAGTGATAGTACTTCGGGTCCTCTATTTCTGCTGATCGGGGCTCCCGTCTTGGTGGAGGGAGCTGGATCCTACCCCCTTTCAGGAGCATATCGAAGATCGGTTTGACATGACTATCTTCAAATGAGTAGTTGATCTTGGGCTACGAACCTTCCGCCTGTTTTTGGTCGGGCTTCTGAGTCGCATCAGTGACCATGGCCTGCTTGCCCTTGTTGTCCCGGTTGGTGGTGGTGCCACTGTTGTTGTTACTGGAGGTAGGACCAGGACATCTGCCCTTATCTTCTCCGTCTGGGATATGTAACCCCAACTGGCGGGCCTTCTTCAATTTTGCCTTCGCGTTGGTAGCGCTTATGATGAAAGTCGTCCAGTCTCTGAACTGATCGTCTCCCATCCAGAGGCTGATTGCAGGGAGCAGCTTCTTCTGGCAGATTTTAATTAGGGAGCTCTCAGGATTGCCCTGAGGCAATCTCATCGCGGTTTGGCGGAACCGCTCGATATAGTTCCTTGTCAGCTCCTTTTCTTCCTGAACAACGTCCATGAGAGATGACATTGTCACGTCATGCCCCACTTCGTAGAATCTCTCCAGGAACATGTGCTTGAAGCCGTCGAAAGAATGGATACAGTTGTCGGGGAGATTGCGGTACCAGTCGAACGCGATCCCTTCCAATGTCCCGATGAATAATCGTGTGAGGATGGCGTCACTATGCGGTAGGTGGTCGATAGTGACTTCAAAGTAAGTCATGTACCGACTAGCAGAGGTCTTCCCATCATAAGAATCGATATGGAACGGCTTGTACCATGGTGGAAAAGGTACATCCCTCCATGCGACGGGATAAGGCTGCCGTATTCTGAGATCTCGAGAGGAGTCTCGGGCATTGAACATCGCTCGGAGCTCCTGGACTTCTCTCCTAGCCTCCTTGGCTTCATCAGCAGCTGAAAGAACGGATGGTGCTACGGGATCATCACCCAAAGGAGGGGCGGTCGTGTTGGAGTCCGCGTTGACTGCGGGTCCCAAGCTTGTTTGTCAGGGCGTCCTCGTCGGTTGAGCTGGCAAGGCGGCTTTGATCTCATCCACCGACTTGACTAAGGACAGGAGCATGGCTTCGAGCACTTCTAGCCGTTGTCGGTCGGAAGGCACTTCATGATCATCGTTAGTCATAAAGACTGTTCTCACGTGGGTAGAGGTAGAAGGGATTGTGGCAGAGGTACTCTCGGTGCCGTACCCTTGTATAGAGAAATCGTCAGGAAATGTCAGAATATCATCTTCGTCAGACTCGGCAGGGGTGCTACCCCTGTGCAAGAAGCCGCATCGTCTTGGTGAGGGTGGTGGCCCTTAGGAAAACCTGATTCTATTACAGAGTTCTGGGGGCTCTCTACCTCCTGCGTGTGTTTTTGGTACACCGGGTTGTCGCATACATTGAGGGGGCTGCTACCCCCAGTTTCATCTACTCTCAAGGAGGGTGAAAATGCACCCCCAAGTGCCAGAAGCTTCTTCTTGGATCGAGTGCCTAAATAGACACCCCCTGTGGTTGATGGAAACCCCCCCAGATGAGGGTCTCCTTGCAGTACTGGCCGAGATGGCCGGGTTGGAAGAGCCTGTCTTCTTTCCTCCCATACCAGGAGGAACTTTTTGAGTTGAGTTACAGGAGGCGAAAGAAAATTCTTCCTCCCCTGGAATTTGCACCTGTCGGACAGGTACTGACTGCTGCAGTCGTTGGAAAACGGACTGCCGATCTTCAGGTACTGCTGATTTGTTACAGCAGCAGTTGATAATGACTTGAGTGCAACGACGCCCCGAGAGGGACTCGCTGCATGCTGACGCTTCCGTCTTGCATTTGTGAGTAATCACGTCACGTAAGTCGGTAGGAGGCTGCTCTGCCTTCGCACCAAACTTGCGAACTCGGGGATCCCGAGCGCACGAGTGCTTAGGCATCATGTTTGCTCCCTGATCCGTGGCTAGTAAAAGTACTTGTTCTGGATCTTTAGAGGGAGACTTTAAAGACCCACCCCGTCCGTTAGCCCTGGGGGACTGGACGCGGGTGGTTCTGTATAATTTTCTGTCAGGAGCCCGTGTAATAGTTAACGGGGCCCACTGACATTCAGCAACTTGGACAGTTGACTGGGCTGGTTGAGCCCGCACTGCCCTAGACTTTTTTGACTTAGCACCCAAAGGTGCGTAGTAAAAAGAGTCCAGATTGATACATTCCGCATCTTTAGTGAGCCGCATGGCGTCGGGCCCGTATGAGAGGCGGTCGAACACGGAGCTTCTGACAGGACCGCATGAGACGTCTTATTTGAGGCTAGGATTGGTCGTCGTATGGACCATCTTTCTGCGGCTAGCGTTGGTTACCATATGGATCATTTTCCTGCGGCCACAGTTGGCTGTCGCATGAGTCGTCTGTCTGCGGCCAGTGTCACGACCCGCACCCTGTATAGGGGCACGAGAAGTGGGTACGTCCAGCCTACGCCGCAGTGTCGGCAGTAGTAAGCTGTCCTAGGTTGCTAACTAATCTCATACAGTGTATATAATGTACTTGTCTAGATATCAGCTCCGAATGGAGGACAAGTAAAGGATATGATATACTCAATCACAGTCTAAAGCACGATAAGATAACACAGAAGTTATACCTAAGGAATTAAAGACAACAACAACTAACTACTAAAATAATACAATAATATCTCAAACAAACTAAATACAAACTCAATATCTTAACTTCAATACAACAAGTCAAAACATGAAAGCTAAAGTAGTCTACTAGCTAATCTCATGAATCACTCCTGAGAGTCGGGACCAAAGGTAGCTAATCCCTCGTCAGGTCCATGGTAAGTAGGGCATGTGTCCTCAGGATTATCATATGTAATATTTTCAACAGGTCCAATCAGGACAGAAACGAGTACAACTCATCTAGAAAATCCAAGTAAATGACAAAGAACTATAAAGCAGTTATAGACAGTTTTATTGATGAGCATGGCAGTTTTATACAGGTAATGATGGCATAGAGAAACAGTAAGATACAAGAAAAGAAAGGTAACTAAAACAAAAGAAGAATCATGGTAATGAAGACGGTAATAAAAGTTAACTAAACTAGAATAACATGTATGAGTCCAGACAGTACAATATAAGTCTAATGTAATCCCAGTGTGAGTCCAGTCCATATAATCCGATACCAGATGATTTCCGGTACAAGATGAGTCCAACAGTGATCAATGAATCCAGGGTGAGTCCAACTATGATCTAACAGTATGTTTTAAAATATCGAGGTCGACATGTAAACGGCTGTAGGTATCAGGCACATCTCTCACGGATCAGGCAAGAGATGGCTATGCTTCCGGTAGATTCCAGTGGGAGATTCCAGATTTGGGGTATGTCTACATGTCTTACTCAATATTTCCCCGTCCAGCAAGTGAATCCAAAATCGACAAAAGAATCGAGATGAGTCCGGCCAATACATGATGATTCCAGAAATGATTCCGGAATGATTCCAATAACTCCAGTAATAGAGGCCAGCAAGTAAGGTATGTGTCACATACATGAATCCAGAAATATCCATACGTGTTGATACAGAGAATCACATAGAACTAACTAGAACTGAAATACAGTAATTGACAAATAAATGAGAGAACTATCAGAGAATGTACTCGCCTGATACTCTGAAAAGAGTAGTATAATATCAGATGTCTGTACCAGGGTCACAATGTCCTAAAATAGAGTAATACAGTTATGACATGTCCAAAATGAAGGTAAATGAAATCTACAATGCAATCTATATAAATTCTAAGCCAATCTAGGTCAAAGTCAAACTTGGTCAACACTACAGTCAAACTAAGTCAAATCAAGTCATATTAGGTCACAAGAAGTTAAACTAAGTCATACAAGGTCAAACAAGGTTAAACAAGTCTAATCTAGGTTAAAGTCAACTCTTGGTCAAACATTCTAGCCAAACTAGTCAAGTTATCTAGGGTTTAGTTAATAATGGACAGACCAGTCAATATGGTCAAACTTAGACTAACTAAGGTTTTGGTTAAACAAAGACTAGTCAACAAGGTAATTAGGTCAATGGTCAACTATCTAAGTCAAACTCTACAAGGCTAACTCAAAACCAAACATAGGCTAACATGTCTTAGGATACCTAAGATACTATACCACAATGTTAAGGTATAACCAATTATCTATACAAAGTATATCACACATAAATACATATATATAATACCAATCTTAATCCTATAATCAAGCTAATCCCATACTCAAACTCAAGTCATGACTCAACTCTAAGTATCTCACTTAACCCCATACATATCTTAATCTACTTAGGACTATCCACATAACCTATATGGTCAAACCTAAACCAATTAGTTAGGGTTTAGTCAAACTTAAGTCATCAAGTCATCTAAAATCCATCTAAGTCAATTCTAGGTCAAGGTTGACCTATAGTTGACTTTGGTCAACAATGGTCAACAATGGTCAACAAGGGTCAACTTGCTAGTCAACCTAGGTCTACTAAGCCTATTGGTCAATTCCAAACTCACTAACCATAAGCTATAGGCTAGTGTATCTAGGACACTACCATATGTATACAATATATATAGCCATTATATATATACAATATATCTATATCAAATATATTTATACATAGGCCTATACCATATATATATATTTACTATTCATAAATCATAAGGTCTATATCCAATACCAAATATATATATAGCAATATATATATAACCCACCATATATATACATACATATATAACCAAATATATCACATATATATCATACACTATATATATATATATATATATATATATATATATATATATATATATATATATATATATATATATATATATATATATATATATATATATATATATATAATAATAATAATCTATATGTAACATATATATATTTTTTTTCTATATGTAACATATATATATATATATCATAACATAGATATAGAGAGAGAGTGAATGAGAGGGTGAGAGTGTGTGTGTGTACAAGAGTGAGTGAGGGTGTGAGGGTTAGGGTTAGGCAGTGGTGTGTGTGTGTGAAAAGTGTGTGTGTGTACACAGCAGGGGGGGTTAAACTCAGGAAAAACTGAGAAATTGGACCACACAACACACACACACATATATGCATATATACATAAACCTATATACATCCATACATACAATATATATACCCACATACATACATACACACACATATACATATATACTTACATATACAGTATATATATACATAAATACGCATGTATATATACATAAAAATCAATTTGAAATTCATTTTAAATACTGAAAAAACCCAGGAATTACTGTTCATTACTGAACATTGGGGGTAAACCCAAATCCGACACAAAACCTAGCTAAGACTCGAGTGCAGTGGTTGGTAAACGTGCCCCCCATATGTACACATGTCGTAGGTGTCCCTAGGTGTCCACAACGACACGACACGACGTGTCAAACACTAAAAATCCCAAATCGGGTAACTAGACAGTGCACTGTGTCGTGCAAAGGTGCACACGCCTGTAGGACACGACACACGTGTCCATGTGTCTCGTGGTCGTGTTCCTAGGTTCGCCTAGGGTCAGGCTATACACCTAGGATACTGACACGATCCCACGTGTCGCCGTGTCTAAATGGGAAGCCCGTATCAGTCGAGAAAACTTGACTGATGCACACTGCTACGCGCAGCGCCGTGCAGTGAGTCGAGTGGCTCGTTGACACGACACGAGCCATGTGGGGCCTCGTGGTCACGTCCACGTGTAGCCCACGTGTTGGGCTACATACTCGTGTCAACACGAGGTGTCCTCGACTCGTGTCCATACGATACGACGCGCGTGTCAAAGTGCTTTGTGCACCCGTGCACAGTCAGTGCAAGACCAGTGCACTCGTGTTTTCGTGTCCGACATGACACGAGGTGTCACAAAACTCGAGGGGGGGCCTGTCAGTGGTTGCCCCCACCTCTGTGCCAAGTGGCACGTGTCCACGTGGCATGGACACGAAGAAATCCGTGTCGGGTAGCAGGGCACAGTGTATGTGCATCGTGCAGTGAGTTTGTGTCTGTTTTGGATACGGATACGACTCGGATTCGTGCTCAGTCCTATTGTCTCGTGATCAGCATGCCAAGGGCTACCCAAATGTGTTATTTGTTTTGGAAAATAACAACTTTTATTCCTAAGTGGCATTTCACCAAACACTGTAATTAAAACACAGATACGTGTCCGATACGGACACCAAACCAAATCTATTTCCTACCAAACTTGACCTACAGGTCCATGGTACCTAGATACATGCAACCATGAAGAGAAAACACAATATTAATAGGTTTTTAGGGAATGTTACCTATTGAGTGGAAAACCTCAATAATAGGCCTATTTGAATGAAAACCTCCTTCAACTCCCAATGTCCAAAGCTCAACAAATCTTTGTTAGCAAGCCATAACTGGTATCCTCTTGTGTAGGGGAGTCCAATACAAGAAACTAGGCTCAATTTGGTGTTGAAATGGTTAAATGGTGAAGGGTTGAAGTTGTAGGAAAAACTAGTTTTTAGGTGTAATGAAAGGAGGCTTTTGATGAGGGGGTGTGATTATATAGAGGGGGGGGGCATGGTGGCTGGCCATGGGGGTATGGGGGTAGACTTTAAGGTTCCCTCCACCTTGCTAACTTAGTTCCTAAGGCTTTGACTAGGTAGATAGATATTTAGGTTTCTAGGAAATATCCTTAAAGGTAATATCTAGATATTATCTAACTAGATATTTATACATAAAGCTAACATCTAACATTAGTCTTCTAGGTTAGTTTCTAACCTCTAGATTAGTGCTAAACTAGGTTAGGAGCTAACATGACACTTAACAACTAATTAAATAATAATAAATTACATAAATCCAAATAAATTCTAATAAATTACCAAAATACCCTTGAGACTAAAAAGTGGTAATTTGATATCCTAATCACATGGTTAGGCTCATATGGTCATAGTTAGTCTCTAAGTCATATAATCTCTAGGGTTACATTAGGGTTACACTAGTAGTTAACCAAAGTCATAAGCCATGACTTAGAAAATAGTTTTAATTACACTAAAATCACCAAAAATCATATCATGACTAAGACACCAATATTTAATAATAAAAATAATAAATTTTCAAAATATCCTAATTTCAGAAAACTGGGTGTTACAAGTCTACCCTTCTTAGAAAAATTTCGTCCTCGAAATTAAGATGGTCGTACTCCTCTTAGGTCAAACCCCAGTCAATCAAAGTCAAAAGATAACACGCAATCATAGTCCTACTGGTCGTGATTCTACAGTCTCGAACAGGGTAACTACACTATCTAGTATATCACAAGCATATCCTGACAGGTACTAATGGAATCACACAACAAGATGGAAAAGGAAGGACAGGAAAGACAAACCTGCTAACCCGTCACCTGCAGCGTTGGTCTCCTCAACCGTCATCGCAAAAGCTCCACCCCTCTGGTGCTGAGCTACAGGTGGCCTAGCACCCTCATAAGGAGGTACAATGGGACAATTCATCTTCTGGTGGGTATCAGACCCACAGGTATAGCAAACCTTCAACCTCTTCCTACATTGCTCCCTGGTGTGTCCCTGCTTCCTGCAGTATGAACAACTGATCGTCTTCGGGTCCTGACCCCGATACTGATGCTGCACCTGCTGAAATGGCCTCTGCTGCTGATGCTGAAAGTGTGGCCCCTTACAGTATACACACAAAGCTCCCTTCTGCTGCTGCCGGGGTCCCGGGGCTCTAACTGGCGGGGTCGAATGATGTGGTGTAGGAGGACGATATGTCTACTGGTGTGGCGTCGGCGCTTTCAGCTGGAAAGCCTAACGCTTGGAGGGTCCCTCAATGTGTACAGAAGCCGGCCTCTTGCAAGATAGAAGACGCTCCTCGATACTCCTGGCTAACTCTAAGCTCTGGTAGTAGTCAGTCATACCGTTCGCCACTATAAGAATGCCAATGTCTGGAACTAGACCATGGCAAAACCTACGCGTCATCTCCTCAGGGTCAGCAACCAGACTAGGAGCGAAACGGCTCAGGCGACTAAACTCTGTCGCATACTCGTCGACAGAACGGTTCTCCTGCTGGATATTCTGGAATCATAGCCCCATGGCTACCCTAGCGGTGGTCGAGAAGAATTTCTTCTTGAACTGGGTCTTGAACTGATCCCAAGTGGCCCTCCCTCTCGCAAATAACGGCTCATTTCGGAACCAGACTCCTGCCAAGTCTATCAGCAGAAATCCCGCTGCCTCGACCTGGAGGTCACCCGGCATCCTAACTCCAAGGAGCTTCCTCTTTACCGAGTCTAGCCAGTCATCTGCTACTACTATGCCCTCAGTCCCTAAGAACTCCTTGGGGTTCAGACCTATGAAGTCCTTGATCGTTCTCGCTCTCTGCCGCGGCCCTACAGGTGGTGGGACCACGGTACGTTCCTCAGAATGCTCTATGCTCTGACGGAGTAGGGTGGTCTGCTCCTGATGGGTTGTTAGGAACCCCTGGATCAGAGTGAGCAGTTGGTTCCCGTCGAGTGTGACGGAAGCCTGGGTAGGTATAGTGATAGGGGATGGTGGAAGTATCGGGTCCTGCTGGGACTGTGAGGTGGAAGGTGGTGGAGGCATCTGGGTTTATGGATTTGTGGAGTGGGGGAATGTGGTAGGTGGAGGTATATCAGTCAACTGGTCAGCTGACTGGATATGGAGTGCGCCATTCTCAGGTGTGACATACTGGGATGAACGAGTAAGCACCATCTAATTACAATAAAAAGGACTTATAAGGACTCTTTAAAGCAAAACAATCATAGACAAAAAAATCTAATTATAATAGCAAGCATGTGATGTATTTTCTATGTTGCAATCCTAGTATTCCTCTAGGTGTTCTAAGCGTCATTCCTAATGTTGTCTAATTACCTTAAGTTTCTAATTGCAGGCATGCTTGGTACAATAACGTAACCAAATAATTTAGTCTCGACCTGCATGGGCCACCACTAAAAACGTGTCACGACCCGCACCCTGTATAGGGGCACAAGAAGTGGGTATGTCCAGCCTACGCCGCAGTGTCGGCGGTAGTAAGCTGTCATAGGTTGCTAACTAATCTCATGCAGTGTATATAATGTACTTGTCCAAATATCAGCTCCGAATGGAGGATAAGTAAAGGATATGATATACTCAATCACAGTCTACAGCACGATAAGATAACACATAAGTTATACATAAGGAATTAAAGACAACAACAACTAACTACTAAAATAATACAACAATATCTCAAACAAACTTAATACAAACTCAATATCTTAACTTTAATACAACAAGTCAAAACATGAAAGCTAAAGTAGTCTACTATCTAATCTCCTGAATCACTCCTGAGAGTCGGGACCAAAGGTAGCTAATCCCTCGCCAGGTCCATGGTAAGTAGGGCATGTATCTTCAGGATTATCATATGTAATATTTTCAACAGGTCCAATCAGGACATGAACGAGTACAACTCATCTAGAAAATTCAAGTAAATGACAAAGAACTATAAAGCAATTATAGACAGTTTTATTGATAAGCATGGCAGTTTTATACAGGTAATGATGGCAAAAAGAAACAGTAAGATACAAGAAAAGAAAGGTAACTAAAACAAGAGAAGAATCATGGCAATGAAGACGGTAATAAAAGCTAACTGAACTAGAATAACATGTATGAGTCCAGACAGTACAATATAAGTCTAATGTAATCCCAGTGTGAGTCCAGTTCATATAATCCGATATCAGATGATTTTCGGTACAAGATGAGTCCAACAGTGATCAATAAATCCAGGGTGAGTCCAACTATGATCTAACAGTGTGTTTTAAAATACCGAGGTCGACATGTAAAAGGCTGTAGGTATCAGGCACATCTCTCACGGATCAGGCAAGAGATGGCTATGCTTCCGGTAGATTCCAGTAGGAGATTCCGGATTTGGGGTATGTCTATATATCTTACTCAATATTTCCCCGCCCAGCAAGTGAATCCAAAATCGACAAAAGAATCGAGATGAGTCCGGCCAATACATGATGATTCCAGAAATGATTCCAGAATGATTCCAATGACTCCAGTAATAAAGGCCAGCAAGTAAGGTATGTGTCGCATACATGAATCCAGAAATATCCATACGTGTTAATACAGAGAATTACATAGAACTAACTAGAACTGAAATACAGTAATTGACAAATAAATGAGAGAACTATCAGAGAATGTACTCGCCTGATACTCTGAAAAGAGTAGTATAATATCAGATGTCTGTACCAGGGTCACAATATCCTAAAATAGAGTAATACAGTTATGACATGTCCAAAATGAAGGTAAATAAAATCTACAATGCAATCTATATAAATTCTAAGCCAATCTTGGTCAAAGTCAAACTTGGTCAACACTACAGTCAAACTAAGTGAAATCAAGTCATATTAGGTCACAAGAAGTTAAACTAAGTCATACAAGGTCAAACAAGGTTAAACAAGTCTAATCTAGGTTAAAGTCAACTCTTGGTCAAACATTCTAGCCAAACTAGTCAAGTTATCTAGGGTTTAGTCAATAATGGTCAGACTAGTCAATATGGTCAAACTTAGACTAACTAAGGTTTTGGTTAAACAAAGACTAGTCAACAAAGTAATTAGGTCAATGGTCAACTATCTAAGTCAAACTCTATAAGGCTAACTCAAAACCAAACATAGGCTAACATGTCTTAGGATACCTAAGATACTATTCCACAATGTTAAGGTATAACCAATTATCTATACAAAGTATATCACACATAAATACATATATATAATACCAACCGTAATCCTATAATCAAGCTAATCCCATACTCAAACTCAAGTCATGACTCAACTCTAAGTATCTCACTTAACCCCATACATATCTTAATCTACTTAGGACTATCCACATAACCTATATGGTCAAACCTAAACCAATTAGTTAGGGTTTAGTCAAACTTAAGTCATCAAGTCATCTAAAATCCATCTAAGTCAATTCTAGGTCAAGGTTGACCTATAGTTGACTTTGGTCAACAAGGATCAACTTGCTAGTCAACCTAGGTCTACTAAGCCTATTGGTCAATTCCAAACTCACTAACCATAGGCTATAGGCTAGTGTATCTAGGATACTACCATATGTATACAATATATATAGCCATTATATATATACAATATATCTATATCAAATATATTTATACATAGGCCTATACCATACATATATATATTTACTATTCATAAATCATAAGGTCTATATCCAATACCAAAAATATATATAGCAATATATATATAACCCACCATATATATACATACATATATAACCAAATATATCACATATATATATCATACACTATATATATATATATATATATATATATATATATATATATATATATATATATATATATATATATATATATATATAATAATCTATATGTAACATATATATATATATATATATATATATATATATATATATATATATATATATATATATATATATATATATATATATCATAACATAGATATATAGAGAGAGAGTGAATGAGAGGGTGAGAGTGTGTGTGTGTACAAGAGTGAGTGAGAGTGTAAGGGTGTGAGGGTTAGGGTTAGGCAGTGGTGTGTGTGTGTGTGTGAAAAGTGTGTGTGTGTACACAGCAGGGGGGTTAAACTCAGGAAAAATTGAGAAATTGGACCACACAATACACACACACATAAATGCATATATACATAAACCTATATACATCCATACATACAATATATATACCCACATACATACATACACACACATATACATATATACTTACATATACAGTATATATATACATAAATACGCATGTATATATACATAAAAATCAATTTGAAATTCATTTTAAATACTGAAAAAAACCAGGAATTACTGTTCATTACTGAACATTGGGGGTAAACCCAAATTCGACACAAAACCTAGCTAAGACTCGAGTGCAGTAGTTGGTAAACGTGCCCCCCATGTGTACACGTGTCGTAGGTGTCCCTAGGTGTCCACCACGACATGACACGACATGTCAAACACTAAAAATCCTAAATCGGGTAACTAGACAGTGCACTGTGTCGTGCAAAGGTGCACACGCGTGTAGGACACGACACACGTGTCCATGTGTCTCGTGGTCGTGTCCCTAGGTTCGCCTAGGGTCAGGCTACACACCTAGGACACTGACACGATCCTACGTGTCGTCGTGTCTAAATGGGAAACCCGTATCAGTCGAGAAAACTCGACTGATGCACACTGCTACGCGCAGCGTCGTACAGTGAGTCGAGTGGCTCGTGGACACGACACGAGCCACGTGGGGCCTCGTGGTCACATCCACGTGTAGCCCACGTGTTGGGCTACACACTCGTGTCAACACGAGGTATCCTCGACTCGTGTCCACGCGATACGACGCGCGTGTCAAAGTGCTTTGTGCACCCGTGCACAGTCAGTGCAAGACCAGTGCACTCCTGTTTTCGTGTCCGACACGACACGAGGTGTCACAAAACTCGAGGGGGGGCCTGTCAGTGGTTGCCCCCACCTCTGTGCCAAGTGGCACGTGTCCACGTGGCGTGGACACGAAGAAATCCGTGTCGGGTAGCAGGGCACAGTGTATGTACATCGTACAGTGAGTTCGTGTCCATTTTGGACACGGACACGACTCAGATTCGTGCTCAGTCCTAGTGTCTCGTGATCAGCATGCCAAGGGCTGCCCAAGTGTGTTATTTGTTTTGGAAAACAACAACTTTTATTCCTAAGTGGCATTTCACCAAACACTGTAATTAAAACACTGATATGTGTCCGATACGGACACCAAACCAAATCTATTTCCTACCAAACTTGACCTACAGGTCCATGGTACCTAGATGCATGCAACCATGAAGAGAAAACACAATATTAATAGGTTTTTAGGACATGTTACCTATTGAGTGGAAAACCTCAATAATAGGCCTATTTGAATGAAAATCTCCTTCAACTCCCAATGTCCAAAGCTCCACAAATCCTTGTTAGCAAGCCATAACTGGTATCCTCTAGTGTAGGGGAGTCCAATGCAAGAAACTAGGCTCAATTTGGTGTTAAAATGGTTAAATGGTGAAGGGTTGAAGTTGTAGAAAAAACTAGTTTTTAGGTGTAATGAAAGGAGGCTTTTGATGAGGGGGTGTGATTATATAGAGGGGGGGGGCATGGTGGCTGGCCATGGGGGTATGGGGGTAGACTTTAAGGTTCCCTCCACCTTGCTAACTTAGTTCCTAAGGCTTTGACTAGGTAGATAGATATTTAGGTTTCTAGGAAATATCCTTAAAGGTAATATCTAGATATTATCTAACTAAATATTTATACATAAAGCTAACATCTAACATTAGTCTTCTAGGTTAGTTTTTAACCTCTAGATTAGTGCTAAACTAGGTTAGGAGCTAACATGATACTTAATACTAATTAAATAATAATAAATTACATAAATCCAAATAAATTCTAATAAATTACCAAAATACCCTTGAGACTAAAAAGTGGTAATTTGATATCCTAATCACATGGTTAGGCTCATATGGTCATAGTTAGTCTCTAAGTCATACAATCTCTAGGGTTACATTAGGGTTACACTAGTAGTTAACCAAAGTCATAAGCCATGACTTAGAAAATAGTTTTAATTACACTAAAATTACCAAAAATCATATCATGACTAAGACACCATTATTTAATAATAAAAATAATAAAATTTCAAAATATCCCAATTTCAGAAAACTGGGTGTTACAGCCAGAGTTGGCTGCCGTATGGACAGACTGTCGATCTCCTCTATGCGGCTTCTTCTTTGTCCGCATGGAGTTCCCTTGTGTCCCCAAAAACTCAACATCGTAGTGTTTTCCTCTGCTCGTTTTGGGGACAGTGGGGTCCTCTGCGGTCGGAAGTAAAGCCGCAGGAGAGCTTTGGTCACCGTCTTGGGCTGCAGAAGGAGCTTCTTCGATAACTTGGTCGGGGGTAACAGTTTTGTGCATCGACACCTTGCGAGTCCTCTTCGGGTTAGCTTTCTTCTGAGACGGGCTGGCGCTCCCTTCAGAGAGCCATTCTTCGAAGGCATGTTGGTCGAAGCGGACCACAAGCATCTGCTGTGTAGAGCCGAGTTTGGACGCGTCAGATTACATCATCAACTTCTCATCGGAAGAGAAGGATGTTCCCAGCAAAGTCGCCATCATGTTTGCCATAAAAATCAACAACAGGTATTACAAAATACAGGAATTGATTGCAAACTCGCTTGTACAAAGAAGAGCCTAGAAAGAAAGCCTAGGAAACAATCTAAGTACAATTGTTTAGTTTTGATTCTGGAGGGTGATGGTGGAGGCTCGAGAAAGTGCTATAAACTCTGCCTTACTCCGTGGACTATCTGATGCAGTCTCTAGCTCGTGAAGATATTGCTTTTCTCTTGAAGGTTGCCAGCCTTTGCAGGGGAGTGGCACCCTGCTATTTATAATAGGATGGATTTTGAGCCGCATGGTCGGCTTGCGGCCACGTGGCTGATTGTGGCGCAAAGACCCGCTCTCGGGCTGCCATCTGTCGGTTTGTTGGGATTCTGTTGCAGCAAATCTGGGTAGTTAAGGAATTGGTCAGATTGCCACGTGTCCCGTTGCGTATGGTATTCTCAGTCTTTGATCTTGTGGGGTCGCATGAGACTCATGCGGCTCGAATCACAGTCATATGAAGTCTGGAAACTTTGGGGCCGCATAAGCTGGGCCGCATGAGGTTCATGCGACTTGGATGACACTCTTTTGGTCGCATGGAGGCGTACGAACCCTGCTTTTGGGCGACGTCTCACGTTTTATCTTTCTTATCAAAGTGTCAGAACTGTCATGTTTTTGCCAGTACTTGTCAGCTTTATCAGTCGAACTGCTCCTCCTTGGTCGCATATTTTCCTTTTATAGCTGTTCGTCGATAGGCCGTATATGTCTTTGAACAGTCATGCGGCTTTCCTTCATGCGGACCTGTTTGGTCCAATGTACCTATGCGACAATTTGTAATCCGCATGAACTCCATATTTTTCATGTTTCTACAGGTGGATATTACTTCACTCTTTTACTGACGATGCTATGTTGTGGTGGCATCGAAGGTACATGGAGGCCGAAAAGGATTTGTGCTCGATAGAGACTTTGGAGGATCTCAAAAATGAGATCAAGTCTTAGTTCTATCTGGAGAATGTGGAGTTTGTAGCAAGGCGGAGCTTGCGGCAACTCAAGCATGCCGGGTGATCAAGGAGTATATTACAAAGTTTATACGCTTGATGCTCGCTATATCTAGCATGGACGAGGAAGATCGTTTATTTTTCTTCCTCGATGGACTCAAATCGTGGACGGCTCAAGAATTACAGCGACCGAGGGTGCAAGACTTGAATACCATCATGGCAGCAGCCGAGAGTGTAGCTCCCCATCCCGAAAATTTAGAAATATTTTATTATTATTTATTTCATTTATTATTATACTGTTATTATTATATTATATTATTCTTAAATAATATCATTTGAAATTATTTATTCTAATAATTCATTTTTTAAATAAATTATATATGCATAGGTGCATATTTTTATAAACTATATACAAGGATAATTTGGATACTTTATTTAGAGTATGGAAATTATTTTATATAAAGCAAATATGGATACCTATAGTTGGAGAGAGAGCCATATATAGGTGTATATGCATATGTAAATATGGTAATATAAATATATATATATATATATATATATATATATATATATATATATATATATATATATATATATATACATACATATGTATAAGTGTATACGTGTGTGTATATATAAGTGTATATAAAAATATGTGTATATGTGTATATATATAAATATATATATATATATATGTAGGTATACAAATATGTGTATATATCTAAATATATATATATATATATATACGATTTGATGGCTAAATAAGAAAGGAGGGAACCCCAGCCCAGTCGGGCCAGTGGCCCACCAGCCCTTGAGTACTAACCAGTACCCAACCCCAGCGCTCGGCCTGAGCAATCCGAACCCAGCCCATAGAACAGAGCCTTTAGCTAAGCCAGCAAACCACACAATCCCGAACTCAGCTGTAACCGAACACAATATATAGGTTCGTATAGAAAAAGAACAAAGCCCAGCCAAAGCCAAGCCAGGCCAGCCCACAGGAAAGCCGACCCAGCCCAGCCACCACTGTGGCCCAAGCCAATGGAACATGGCTCAAACCGAGCCCAGGAGATGTGCATATAAGCACTCGTTCGATCAGAGAATGGATCGAGAGAGAAGTTCGAGATGAGGAGCAAACCCTAATCCCGATCCTAACCAACAACCCTTCGACCCATGGCGGCTACCTTGGCGACCTTCCCAGTGCTAGGCGCCGCCGCACGCACGGCCACTGGCCGGCCGAACACGTCGGAGTGCGCAGGACAGTCAACAGAAATGACAGTAGCAGTGGTGCGATCACCCATATTACAGGTACTGTATCTCGCTCATCGCTCCTCTATTTCTCGATCCAGTTATTTCGTTGGACAGACAACATAACCAGAAGTAGACCCCCATCGACTAGATTTAAACGTAGTCGCATAACCTATCAGGAAGATCGACACAAAGTTGGTCGAAATCTGTCCAAAAATAGAGTATTAAAACAGCCCCTGAACCCATGTTGGAGGATCGATTCCGATCGATCCAGCGACTGATTTGGTCAACCTTCTGAACAATATTTTAAACAAACTATAGAACTCTAGAACCTTTTTTTGTAGATTGTTATTTGACCGACTATCGGTCGAGGAAACGGAATTCCAAAACTGTCAAAAACCTGTTTTCAAAATATTAAAAGTTACGAAAAATCTTCGATACGACGTGCGTTCCGCCAATCCGGGCGACGTGGTCGCGAACCGAAAGCATCGAAAGGTGCGTAATGGCTTCGTGGACGTGTGGGCTTTGACAAAATTTAAATTGGTCGCGTGTGCGCGACGAATTTGATGCGTATCCGTCAAAATTCACCGTATCGGCCTCTGTGCAAATTTCCCAATTACTTTGTTCATGCTCGTCAGATCGAGACGAAACTTATGCCAACAAGACCATATCATTTTTCTGGTCCTGTATGCCAAGTTTGGTCCAATTCTGAGACATTTGAATCGGAACGCCGTTTTGCGGGCCCCACGGTCCGACTCAACGGGCGAGTTTGTGCATGGCCCGCCGAAATCTAACTTTGGACATACGGTTGGGTTCGTATCGGAAAACTGGACCTGTTGACATATAGTTTGACGACTTTAGAGACCGTTGACTCTGGCACGCTTTTCGGTGCAAAGCGGGTCCAACAACGGACACCGTTTTGGCCCGAAATTACCGTTTTACCCCTGTGTCCAGAATTGGGCTTAAGGACAGGCAATTCTAGCTAATTTGACTATTCTAAGAATGTTGGTACTGTTTATTTCAGCATCTGGAGACTTCTGTATGTGTTGACTGAATGTGGCTCATTGAATGGTATAGTATTATTGATTTCTCCAGCTAAGGACCTCAGGCAAGTGTACTTTCTGATTGCTTTCGATTCATAGTAGTCTTTTTATTTCATATCTATACATATATCTTACTGTTTGTTGACACGCTCGCCACACGAAGTAGTCGGGAGGGGAAATATCTTAGTAGACATGTGGACTACCCAGAACTATCCTCCGTGTCTTTCGTGGAGAATAGCAGCTGCACACGACACGTGCAGGGTGCCGAATTTACCCCCTAGCCGTTCATATGTCGAAACAGATATTTTATACCACATAGGCAGTTGTCTTTTATTTATTTATTTTTTCTTTTCTTCTCCACCGTGCCATGTCATCAGTACTTTCCAGTTTTTACCTCTTATATGTTATTTTCATGTCTTGTTAATTCTATTATATTTTCGCATTATCGTCGGTTTGTGTACTTGTTCCATTCCTGACTGAAAACTAACATTTTTCAGGTTTAGCCGCGATCATTCTTAGTACTGGAAAGACATGGATATGCTGAGGTCAACCTAGAAGTAGATAGCCATTGTATCATTTTCATAAATTGTGAGAACTTGTATTTCCTTTAATTTAAGTGTTGTAACTGTTGTAATAAACTTAGAAATGTGAATGAGCAGCAAATATTATATTTTGTGATTTTGAGCATTTATTTCTTACGGGCTTGACAGCGTTCTACCGCCGATTCTGCGGTGTAGGCTGGCTTGGACACGTCTCGTATCTGAAAAAGCGGGTACGGGTCGTGACAGAGAGACTCGTAGAGTACATGTGGGACGACAACGATGTCAAGGCCAAGCCAAAGTCTACTAAGGAGAATAGTGAAGGAGAGCGAGAGAGCTCTCCTAAGGAGGGTCCGTCCGAAGGGAAGAAGCACGAGAAGGCACAACCTGAACGAGTAGTTTCGTATTTCATATATGGAGAGAATCACTTTGCTCGGGATTGTCCGATGAGAAGCATGCGTGTCAACACCTTCCGAACCAATGAGGTAGAGGACGAAGAGTGCGAAGTGGGAGCGTGTCACGCCCCGCTCCCGTAGGAGCGATCGTCCTCGCTAAGGCGTGATACCGCACGAGCCTATATTGCACTCGTGCCAGGCAGTTCCATAACGGCCGATTTCAGGCTAAGCGACGGGGTTGTTGCATAGAAATTCTAAGCAGAAACATTAAATAGTCAGCAGCAAAAGTTTAAATATAAAACACAAGTCATACAAAATATCTTTTATTGATATTGATCAACGATTACAATGTGGGCACGAGGCCAAATTACAAGTCTCTCAACCTCACTTTCTCTCATATTACAAGTCACTCTGCTCTCTCTCATTTCTCAATACAAGCTTCGAGGCGACGAGTGGCAGATACTACGGAATGGCGATGTCCATACATTATATCCCGTATAAGTTTTGACTCCATGCGGCCGTACGCCTCAAAATGCCAAGAAACTCTGTGCCTCAACGCATCCAAGCGAGCTCCGCGCCATCGGGCTTCTACCTGTGCCTGTACATGAAAACTGTGTGGGTGTCAGTACTCAACTGTACTGGTAGAGTGAGCTCCTCGCCCACCCATACAAAACTGACACGTTCATTTACTTTGTGCAGCTTAATCCCTTTTGATTGTCTTTCTAGTCTTGCCTTAGGATAAATTTTAGGATAGAGACACATTAGCCTATACTTGGCAACGCAACGACATGGTCGTGCTATACTCTATTCGTGGCTTCAATATATTCGAGGCAGTACCTCACCGAGTAAAAACTTATGCAACTCGGTCGTGCCAAGACTTTCACTTGTTTTTATGTGCCTATAGACCATTCTCGTGCCAATGACGTCAAGGGGACGACTCGTACTGGTCGTGCCAATAGACTTGATCGTGCCTTAAGATCGAAGTCGTGCCTCCCAACGATCAAACAGACTTAACCAACTTACCCTATGGCCCTTCCTGACTTAACTCGAGACGACTCGATGACGATGCCACATTCATGCCGAAGTACGTGTCCTTGATATAGCCAAATCTTAGGCTCTAGAATGGTATTGCAACCGTGCACACCTAACCTGTACCGATTCAAGGTTAGCATTTGCTATTAAGTATACATTGTTAACCCAACTCGTAACTTGTTAGTACTCGACGCCATACAAAGTCATACACGCGAATAGTCACTCTTATGCAAACACATCTATATGAGTGGCCACTAGCAATGTCAAGCTATACTGGATCTTTGCATACAGTGACCATTTGAGTGCGAGGTACGAGCTTCCACCGAATGACCTGCAGCCTATATTGTAACGGTTCACTTCAATCGAGTCGTACCGTCGATGAAGGCCGTACAATATCTGTAATTTCTCCTAGGCCGATACGAACTCGGTGCCCCAGGATCGTTCGAGGAATTTCCCTTACGCATAAGTTGTCCAATGACCATGCAAGACTCAACTCGATCTACCAAGTCCTTTCTTATTCTTGACCATGCTTTTCAACTTTCTATCGAGACTCCCAAGTAGCGGGACCGATCTAGTGAACTTCCTTATCGAGACTTCCAAGTAGCGGGACCGATCTCGTGTACTTCCTTATCGAGACTCCCAAGTAGTGGGACCGATCTCGTGAACTTCCTTATTGAGACTCCCAAGTAACGGGATCGATCTCGTGAACTTTTTTATTGAGACTCCCAAGTAGCGGGATCGATCTCGTAAACTTCCTTATTGAGACTCCCAAGTAGCGGGATCGATCTCGTGAACTTCCTGATCAAGACTCCCAAGTAGCGGGATTGATCTCGGCGACAAATAGTCGCATAAACTTCTATCCATTGAAATCCAGGGAACAACTACTAAGTAGTCTTCCATCTTAACTTGAACATATGTGTTCCTTTGTCCGTGGTATACTTTTCCCTAAACCAACCGTGGCTCGTGCCTTAGACTGACTTGTTCTCTAGGCAACACTATCGTTCAAGTCACATAATTTATATGATGAGCCTGGTTCTCGTGGGACTATATGACTTGACAACCGCAGACAACAGGGGATAGTGCTTGTTATGACTTCGATAGCCCAGTAAAACTCTTGTCTAACTTATTCGGGCAACGACTTGACGAGCAAAGGCTACGCCAAGCTACGCATCATGGAAACGTATCGTGCACGCGTTCGACTTGAAAAACCAAGCTCTTTGGGTGCCAGACTTAAGCCACAAGCTGTACAATATGACTTAAACCACGGGACAGGCGAAGGCTATACCAAGCCTTGGACGACGGGACCGTGCATGCTTATCAAGCATATACGCGGGCGACGCCTATGACTTAGGCTAATTCCAACTTTGTGGCGAATACCAACTCTCCTTCTCTCAAGCCACGGGATGAAGGACCGAGTACCATTTTGAAAGCACGCTGAGCAACACTTCTAAGACGACCGTGGGACCTCTTTCCATATTCTAACACATTCTGACCCGACTTGGGATTATTCCCTTAGCTATGTGGATGCATCTCTTTTATTATCAAGCCTACTTGTGCTTTTGAAAAATTTTATTTGATTATTGTGAAGGCTAAGCTGAGGCAAGTTCATCGAAAGCCACCCACCTGAGCGAGTCTTCGAGCAAGCCGTTGCGTGGCTAAGTCCGAACGCCGTCGGCGTTTCGATTCCTCCGATTGACTGAGCGGGATGAGACACTACATCATACACCACTCAGAAAAAGTTTTGTCCTCGAAACTAACTGATTACTTACTCATCGACTTATCATTTTATTCAACATTCTATAACTCTCGCACACACCACGCCTATGCGTTTCTTCAATCCGAGCCACGCTCGCACTATCATCAATCTTTCCTTTAACAACACAATTTCAAAATCCTCGACACTTTTTCATTCCTCAAGTCTTACTTAAATTCAACTATCACTTGGTTGGGTCATGCACATATCCCAGGCGTTCCCAAAATACATGTATTTCAGCCAAGCCGCGTGATAGAGAATTCGGCATTCTCACTTGAGTCGCATCGTGCACATATTCAGGCGTCCCTGAAATATATGCATGTCAACCGAGTCTCGTGAGGGATATTATCATGTTCTAGAATCATTCTATCCATACTAATCCTCAACATCAATCATTCCAATGCTAACTCTTGCAACATGGACGTCTCGCCTAACTCACTAGGCCATCTCTCAAGACTAAAGTCAATGTCAGGATTGTAATCATAGTTCCCAAAGAATAATGTCAACACTGACCCCAATCCTAGGGTCAAACCAAAGTTAATCATACAGGATTTTCTACCCAAGCTCGCATCACTCAGATTTCTAAACATCGAGCATATATATCTCCTATTCGCACTTGCAACACTTAGTCCAAGGGGTCTGAGTCATTCAGCAAAGCCATCCTACACTGAGTCATGTTCAACCATTTTTTTGACATATCAATATCGTTCATCCAACAAGCAACTTGCATAGTCTACCTTTTTCAAACATATTCGATATAATCCGCCTATCTATTCCCTTAAGTCACTTATCCCAATTCGCGTAATCGATCACAAGGTCATCTGACTTTCACAATATGTCACGCCCCAATCTCACGCGAGTCCGATTATCCACGGTAGGCATGAAATCACCATGCAACGCTCCCGCAGGATAATCATCCTCATCGGAGCGTAACTCTTGCTTTGAGTCTAGACTAATTCATTCTCGATATGCATATTAGATGTCCTTAATCCTCAAGTTTACTCAATCATCAATCACAAGTCCGATCAATCCTCGAATCCACCTTCGCCTCAAACCACAAGTCAAAACAATCTAAATTGCAACATGTTGATTTCCCGTGTTCGATCGTTCCCGCGACATGAATCACCATGTCCATGCTCATGCGAAACGGTCGTCCACAAATCCGACGTGACGCATGGGCGAGGCTAGAGTTGCGCTCGCGCAAGACAAGAACGTCGACATTATGGTTATCGGTGTAACCATCAAGACATGATCACTTTCATCCAACATTTATTTTATCAAAATCCCAAGCATAACATCCATCGGAACAATAACATTTTGTACGATCGTTATTCCTCGAATCAGAGTACCCATGAGTTATCGCATATCGATCTTTAATACGCCTCAATACCATCGATGATATACGTAACCTGACGATCTTCATTTGCAACGAATTTTGAGTCGTGCGACTGATGCTATCGTACGAACTGGATAATCTTCTCGACATTCAAGTTCAAGTTCGATCATTATTCCTCGAACTAGCTACATGTTCAATTCGTTCAAATCCAAAATTACGTACATTCCTCCGACTATCTTAAGTCATCGAGCAACATATTTCCTCAAGTCGTACCGTTCTATGCTAGCTCAATCATCGAGCAATATCATCTATCCCAATTTCTTTGAGTCATTGTGTAACTTCCAAAATCAATACTTTTCATGCACGCTATCATCCAATCGTGCTAACTTTTTGCATACGATTCATATCGATTTTCTCGATCAAGTCATTCGTTCGTACACCTTAACTTTTCCTCGATTTTAATCTATCTTTTTCCTTATCGCTTGCATTTCGTGCTCAATGTAAATTCCAATCCCGTGCGCGTCGATTATACTTCCGTTCGCATCAACTCGTCGAAATCTTCAAGATTATAACTTACTCAATGATACTCGATCTAAGGCTTTGCATACATACGATGATTGCTGATAGACTCATTGGGACCCGCATCCTCAATCGACTAACATCCCCAAGACTACCCCATACACCACTCAGGGATGAAGTCATTCAACAAATCCTCGAAACAAGTTTCGAATCATACTCCGGATTTTCGTTCGAGCCCAAACACGCTCATCTATATCACATCGACGATAACATCGTCGGATAGCACCCCTATCGATAGTCATCCCGTATACTCAATCGAGTATAACTCATTATCGTCCAATATAATTTGAATCCCGCACTCGACTTTACTAAGATCGATACAATTCTTGGTGTATATGCCCAGCTCGACTTAGCCAACCATTTTTACTATAACTTTTGTTCAACCAAATTTTCTTTCGTGATACTTTTCAAAATATTTAGACTTATTGTATGGACATGCCGTGGACATTTGAGAGAGAGCGCATCAATATATCAATCGCGACGGCAACATCAGAGTTAAAGAATTCAATCGAAAGTCCAAGGACGTAAAGCCGTGCTCTGATAGCATTATGTCACGCCCCCGCTCCCGTAGGAGCGATCGTCCTCGC
Organism: Iris pallida; assembly: GCA_029216955.1. Classification (NCBI taxonomy): domain Eukaryota; kingdom Viridiplantae; phylum Streptophyta; class Magnoliopsida; order Asparagales; family Iridaceae; genus Iris; species Iris pallida. The sequence continues at coordinate 20,408,546 of JANAVB010011399.1, forward strand.
TAAGGCGTGATGCCGCACGAGCCTAGATTGCGCTCGTATAAGGCAGTTCCATAACGGCCGATTTTAGGCTAAGTGATGGGGTCGTCGCACAGAAATCCCAAGCAGAAACATTGAATAGTCAGCAGGGAAAATTTAAATATAAAACACAAGTCATGCAAAATACTCTTTTATTGATATTGATCAACGATTATAATGTGGGCACGAGTCAAATTACAAGTCTCTCAAGCTCACTTTTCTCTCATATTACAAGTTACTTTGCTCTCTCTCATTTCTCAATACAAGTTTCGAGGCGACGAGTGGCAGATTCTGCGGAATGGCGATGTCCATACATTATGTCCCGTATAAGTTCTGACTCCATGCGGCCGCACGCATCGAAACGCCAAGGAACTCTGTGCCTCGATGCATCCAAGCGAGCTCCGCACCACCGGGCTTCTACCTGTGCATGCACATAAAAACTGTATGGGTGTCAGTACTCAACTGTACTGGTGGAGTGAGCTCCTCGCCCACCCATACAAAATTGACACGTTCATTTATTTTGTGTAGCTTAATCCCTTTTGATTGTCTTTCTAGTCTTGCCTTAGGATAAATTTTAGGACAGAGACGCCTTGGCCTATACTTGGCAACGCAACGACAGGGTAGTGGTATACTCTATTCGTGGCTTCAATATATTCGAGGTAGTGCCTCGCCGAGTAGAAACTTATACAACTCGGCCGTGCCAAGACTTTTACTTGTTTTTATGTGCCTCTAGACCATTCTCGTGCCAATGACATCAAGGGGACGACTCGTGCTGGTCATGCCAATAGACTTGATCGTGCCTTAAGATCGAGGTCGTGCCTCCCAAGGATCAACCATACTTAACCAACTTGCCCTACGGCCCTTCCTGACTTAACTCGAGACGACTCGATGACGACGCCACATTCATGCTGAAGCACGTATCCTTGCTATAGCCAAATCTTAGGCTCCAGAATGGTGTTGCAACCGTGCACACCTAACCCGCGCCGATTCAAGGTTAGCGCTTGCTATTAAGTATACCTTGTTAACCCAACTCGTAACTTGTTAGTACTCGACGCCATCTAAAGGCATACACGCGGATAGCCGCTCTTATGCCGACACATCTATATGAGTGGTCACTAGCAATGTCAAGCTATACTAGATCTTTGCATACGGTGACCATTCGCGTACGAGGTACGAGCTCCCACCGAATGACCCGCAACCTATATTGTAACGGTTCACTTCAATCGAGTCATATCGTCGATGAAGGCCGTACAATATCTACAATTTCTCCTAGGCCGACACGAACCCGATGCCCCGGGATCGTTTGAGGAATTTTCCTTGTGCACAAGTTGTCCAATGACCATGCAAGACTCAACTCGATCTACCAAGTCCTTCCTTATTCTTGACCATGCTTTCCAACTTTCTATCTAGACTCCCAAGTAGCGGTTTCGATCTCGTGAACTTCCTTATCGAGCAAGTAGCGGGACCGATCTTGTGAACTTCCTTATCGAGACTCCCAAGTAGCAGGACCGATCTCATGAACTTCCTTATTGAGACTCCCAAGTAGCGGGATCGATCTCGTGAACTTCCTTATGGAGACTTCCAAGTAGCGGGATCGATCTCGTAAACTTCCTTATCGAGACTCCTAAGTAGCGGGACCGATCTCGGTGACAACTAGTCGCGTGAACTTCTATCCTTTGAAATCCAGGGAACGACTACTAAGTAGTCTTCCATCTTAACTTGAACATAACGTGTTTCTTTGTCCGTGGCATGCTTTTTCCTAAACCAACCGTGGCTCGTGCCTTAGACTGACTTATTCTCTAGGCGATACTATCGTTTAAGTCACATACTTTATATGATGAGCCTGGTTCTCGTGGGACTATGTGACTTGACAACCGCAGACAACAGGGGATAGTGCTTGCTATGACTTCTATAGCCCAACAAAACTCTTATCTAACTTATTCGGGCAACGACTTGACGAGCAAAGGCTACGCCAAGCTTCGTATCATGGAAACGTGTCGTGTACGTGTTCGATTTGAACAACCAAGCTCTTTGGGTGCCTAGACTTAAGCCACAAGCCGTGCAATACAACTTAAACCACAGGACAAGTGAAGGCTATGCCAAGCCTTGGACGATGGGACCGTGCATGCTTATCAAGCATATACGCGGGCGACGCCTATGACTTAGGCTAATTCCAGCTTTGTGGCGAATACCAACTCTCCTTCTCCCAAGCCACGGGACGAAGGACCGAGTGTCATTTTGAAAGCATACTGAGCAACACTTCTAAGCCGATCGTAGGACCTCTTTCCATGTTCTAACACATTCCGACCCGACTTAGGATTATTTCCTTAGCCATATAGATGCATTTCTTTTATTATCAAGCCTATTATGCATTTGAAAACTTTTGTTTTATTATTGTGAAGGCCAAGCTGAGGCAAGTTCACCGAAGCCACCCACCTGAGCGAGTCTTCGAGCAAGCCGTTATGTGGCTAAGTCCGAACGCCGTCGGTTCGATTCTTTCGATTGACTGAGCGGGACGAGGCACTACAGAGCGCACATGGGAGCGTTGCGCTTACTCAACGCTGTGAAGACCAAGTCAGCTTTGTCGAGGACTCCGAACAGGGAGCTGATGTACGTTGATATAAGGATCAATGACATGAGCACACAGGCATTGGTTGACACGACGCCACTCATACCTTCATCTCGGGCGCGGAGGTCCGTCGCTTAGGTCTAGCCTAGGGGGAAAAATTCAAGCAAGATGAAGGTGGTCAATACGGAGGCGCGTCCGTGCAGGGGGTAGCCAAGGGGGTCGGCATAACGGTAGAAAATTGGTCGAGTATTGCTAATTTTACCGTTACGTCGGTGGATGACTTTAAGATGATACTGGACATGGATTTCCTTATCGCGGCTAAGGCGATTTCGATGCCACATTTAGGAGTTGTCGGCTTCATAGAGGATGGCTAATCATGCATAGTGAAAGCTGCACGAGGCAAGCCTTCGAAAGGGAAAGCTATCTCCGTAGCTCAAGAAGGGTGGCAAAAGGGGAACAATATACCTACTGGTGCTCGAGAAGAAGGAAGGTTTCGAGGAGGAAGGCCTTTCGTGCGAGACCAAAGGTGTTGTAAAGGGGCGTCCCGAGGAGCCACTTCCGCGGAGGGAGGTGGACCGTGCTACCAGACTGGACACGAGTGCAGAGAAGCGTGTCACAAGATATGAGGAGGCAGAAGCGACAAGGCGGAGTAACTCGTGCAAGGAGTTGCTCAAAGATCGTGGAGGACACCCGGGTCGACCAAGTTGTAATGGGACTCGCACACGCGGATATGTGGATAACTATGTGCAGCCACGAGACAAGTGGGATCGGCGATTCGATAGCCCGTACGAGATTCGTCATGTGCCTAGGAGGGCACATACCGAGTCTAGAGTTGGTGCGGCAAACCAGTTTGCTTCCGATATTGAGGAGAAGATGGACAGGTCTGGGAGGCATCGCACGAGACGCATAAAGAAGAGGCGATGCACAACGACCATGCCTACGAGAGTGGACATCATTCCGAGACTTGGTACACCCGTCGACAAGGACGTCGACGAAACAGGTGGGAGAGAATATCACGCACAAAAGTTTGCGCCCCACCGAGACGGACTTGCATAACTCTCCACTAACCGGGGTTATGCGGAAAGCTTCCAAAATTTTCAGAAGATGGTAGAATCTTCCAGAAGACACAAGAATCTTCCAAAAGGACCGAGACCCTTACAGAAGACCCGAGTATCTTCCATAAGGTCCAAAATCTTTCTACATGAACCATGGTCTTTCTGGATAGACTATAAGCTTCCTTCTAATTATATAGTATTAGAATAATCTCTGGAATATTTTATTTTCAGAAACTTCTTGTAAGCATTGAATGTCCTACAAATAAGTGGGAGGCTCATCTGTTCCTCACCATCCAAAGTTGTAATCCTTTTTCAGTAGTGAAGTTTTAATCTTCCAATTTTTTCTTTTTTGCTCCACAATATTTTTAATATCGTCTTAGCGACCTAACTAAACGGGTCGAAAAGGATGGCACGAATTTTCGAATAAAAAATTTATGTGCTGCACGGATCGTAGCCTAAAACTAATTCCGTGACTGGTGGCAGCAGCAGAACAGTAATGAGTTAAATCATTGCAGTTCCTTCTCCAACTGATTTGTTGTGTGCTTCACACACACACACACACACACACACACACACACACACACACACACATATATATATGGAAAATTTATGAAATGTCCAAAAATTATAAAAGTTCTATGAAAAATCTACCGCAAAATAACATTTCACCGCGTGCCCAGAATTAACGAAAAATATATAAAGGGGGTTCTGAATGACCTTTTGTCCTTCTAATTTATTGAAAACACCTCCGAACCCTACTCTTAAAAAAAAATTTCGATACTTCCTCTTCTTCAATACGCCGTTCAGTTTCGAATTTAGGTTTTCTCCTCCAAAATCTTCAAACCTTACTTCAAAAACTCCTCGAAAAATTTCGGAAAGACGGACAAACGGTAAAACTGTTAAAACGGAGGTCCAAACATTATTTTTTCGCGATTCTAAAATCTCGGAAGGCCAACTAACGAAGAAGCATCTATATTTCTTTGTACAACAAAAATACTAAGGGAGAGACAATCAAAGATACGGCGGTTGCGTTCCTTCCATACATCCGTGTATATAATATATATATATATATATAATATATATATATATATATATATATATATATATATATATATATATATATATACACGATGGCTTGGGTGTGGCTTCCCCTAGAAGGAGTAGCCCAGCTCCTCGGGTTTCCAACCCCCCTTGGCTACGGCGGGCGGCCGGCCGCCCCGGGGTTCCTCCTCCCCAGCCGGAGACCTTCCTCAGCCGCCGGGCTCCTTGGCCCCTTCAGCCCCCAGGCGCCTCCACCATGGGGTATCCCCCCTCTTCATCGACCGGCGCTTGCCCGTCGAGCGACGGCGCCTTCCTCTCTCCCCATCTTCCTCGGCGCAGTAGCCTCCCCCGGCGTTGGAGACTACGCCGTCCTCGGCGTCCCCGGCCGCCCCCGGCCCCTTCTCTCCTTGGTCCACCGCCAGCTCCGCGCACGGCGCTCACGAGTCCTGGCCAGGCCGGTGCCCCGGTCGTCGCGTCGTCCCTCCCCTCGGCGGTGGTTCCCACCTTCAGCGCGCCCTCCTCGGGCCCTTTCCCTTCCTCAGCTCCGGGCCCCCCCTCCGCGCCGTCGGGTTCGGAGCCTTCAGCCCCACGGGCCCTGGTCCCTCCTCCTCCGTCCCAGGACCCAGCCGCCCTGGCCGCCGCCCTGGCAGCAGCCCTTTCCCGGGCGTTCCCTTCCCCGCCGCCTCCTCCTGCCTCGGGCTCGGCAGTCTATCCGGAGCTCCCGCCCCCCCGCCCCCCTCCCCACTCCATCCGTAGCTCCCTCGCTGGCTCATCCCGCGACGGTTCTCCCCCCGGAGCTCTCCCTCGCCGCGCATTCCTCCGCAGCGTTCCCTCGCGCCGCTGGTCCCCTTCCCTCCCCCGTCATCCAGCCTGCCGGCGCGTTCCCTTCCTCGGCGGCGACGGGTGCCAACTTCCTTCCTCCAGCCGTCCAGCCCGCCGCAGAGTCGTGGTGCCCCTGCGGCCGCTACTGTAAGCCTCCTAAATTTCAGGGCTGTTTTAAATTTTTCTAAATGAATTATTATCGATAAATATTTTATTTATTTAATTGTTTTGATCATTTATGTGCCTTTCCGTAACTTTGACTTCTGGAGCGTCAGGGATACCAATCTCTGTAAACTCTCTTCATGGGTTTTGAAGTAGGCAAGATTATCTTCCTGTTGATATATCGTGTCCCACTTGAACTCGTTCCCTTGTGCTCTTTTTGTATCGCGCAAGTTCGGGTAAACTTAGACCGATTAATCATTCAATAATTATTCCCACTTTTATTTTTGATCGTCGTGTACACGTTGCCGTGGCTTTTAATTTAGGAGCACCAGACCAGTCGTTTTCTCAGAACCAACTTCTCATAAATGATCTACTCGAGACGCTCTTCGCCCATGACCTTCGTGTCCCACTCAGACACTCTATTTTGTGCTTCATTTTCTTCGCACAACTTTCGGTTCAATTTAGGCCGATTTATTATCTACCGTAAAACCTGATTTAAATTCCAATTTAATTTCAGGACCCGACATCGATCCAACCTAGTCGACCCAAAGTATGGACGTGGCCCACATGAAGCCTACTACTCACATGAAACTTGTGTCCCATTTATTGGAGTTCCCGTATATTATTTATTTATCCATGATTATAAATCCCTATTTTTAATTTAATTATTGCACCTGGTCCGATTTTGGCCCGACCCGGCTCGACCGAACCCGAACCCAAGCTCGACGTTGCCCTTTCATGACTGCCCAAATACCCCACATAATTTTCCTATTTCTCCTATTTTGAAAATATCTCTTTATCTCTCTTTATATATATATATATATACACTCTCTCTCTCTCTCCATAACACCTACACACAACCCCCATCCCTCCTTTACAGCACAAGAACACACCCCCCCATTCAGCCGACCTCTCTCTCTCCCCCTCTCTCAAATATCTCTCTTTCTCTACTCACACTCTCTCTCTTATATTTACACTTACACACACACAAAATAATAACTATCACTCTCTCTTTCTCTCAACCACACACACACCCAACACCACCACCACAGCCGACTACTCCCCCCCATTGGCCGTGAACTCCACCCCCTCCACAGCCGAACACCCTCACCATCATTCTCCCCATCTCCTCCTCCTCTTCATCATCATCCCCACCATCATCATCATCATGTTCACAACCATCATCAACACCACTTTCACCCCCACCACCTTCACCATCCCCTCCACACGCCACCGTGCCACCGCCGCTGCGCCGCGCCGCCGCCCTGGCCGTGCGAGGTCGCGCACCACCAGCAGCACTGCTGCAAACGCAGCATGCAGTAGCCACAGCAGCAGCGGCGCGCACGTGCGCGCACGCGCGAGCCGCCATCGTGCGCCGCCGCGCCGCCGCACGACCGTCGTGGCCGTCCCCCTAGGCGCACGCAACCCCGGTGACCTCCCTCATGGCCACCACGCGCTTCCCTTACGCACCGAATAGGCTATTCGTGCGTTTTGAATGGAATCCTGTCGACGCGCGCGAGTTTGGAACTCAGAATTCGTGCTCCGTCGCAGCAAGTTCGTACGTATTTTTCGGGAGATCCGACCGTTGGATCGGCAAACTTTTTACTCCGTCGCAATCTTGGTATATCCATCTTCACTCCTGTCAATTTTCGTCCGTTAATTTCGTCGTTTGATACATCAAAACTGGCCACCAAGTTGACGTTTTAAATTGAACTGTTTTTGGACAGTTTCGTGACACCAACTTCGCGGGTTCGTATCTTCGTCGTTGCAGCTCTGTTTTGTGCACCGTCAATTCTGGTGCACAGCTGGTATAACCCTCTTCCTATCTCCTTTAGGTTTCATTTCATTGTAAGCACGTTTGGTTGGTTGAATTCGACGCCAAAGTTGGCCGTCCGAATTATTTAAATTGCACTTGTAAAATTCCATTTTTGAACCCGGGACTCCGGATTCAATTTCTGACACCACCAGTAGACTCGTGGCGTCGTTCTGGCATGTTTTCATATAAAGTTTGCTTGATTTGGAGAACGTGGGCCCTGACACGCTTTCGGTGCAAAGCGGGTCCCACTTTTTGCGTCAACGGGTCACTTTGAGATCGGCTCATCGGAATCCAATTCCGGATATACCGTTGAGTTCGTATCGTCATTCTGGACTCGTTGACATATAATTTGCTGAGTTTTGAAGACGTTTGCTCTGGCACGTATTTCCGTGCAAACCGGATACCAAGTGTCCGCGTCAACGTATCATTTTGAGATCGGCACATCGGAATCCTATTTCGGACATACCGTTGGGTTCGTATCATCATTTTGGATTCGTGGACATATAATTTGCTAGGTTTTGTAGACTTCTATCCCGACACGCTTTTCGGTGCAAAGTGTGTCCAACGGCGGACATCATTTTGACCCGAAATTACCGTTTTGCCTCTTGTGTCCAAATTGAACTTATGGGTAGGCTATCCTAGCTGATTTGACCGTTCTGGACACGTTGGTGATATTTATTTTATCATCCGACAACATCTGTAGATTTTGATTATGTATTATCCTTAATTTATAATTAATTATTTTTCCATAAATTGTTACTTTCTGTTTTTGAATTTTTATATATATTTTAATTGCTGTAAAAATTTAGGAAAAATTGTATTTAAATACTATGTTAATTTAGATAATTTATTATAATTTTTCCAGTATTTAATGAGTACTTTTGGTATTTTATAAAAATGGGAAAACAGAACTCATTTTCATGATACATGTGTTTGTTGATTTTTAATAAATATTTATGAAGGTTTATAAATCCCAAAAAAATTAGTATAAATTTCTATAATTAACAAGGATCATTTTGGTAATTTATTTTATATATATTTAAGCTTTTTGTCTATCTCAAAAATTATTGGAACATAGTGTACAGTAGATTTAATTATTGAATAATTACGACTTGTAACTTTTTATGTTGTTTTGTGTTTTAGTCGTATTGGACCTCACCCCGCGCTAGTGTAAAGATACTAGGAAGTTAGTTTGTGTATAGTGGCACTCCACATTAGACTTTTATGCTAGGTCCCCACTTAGTTAGTGTCCAGTTAAGGTCGTGTCACACCACTAGTGTAATATTGAACATAGCTTAGAACTGAGTTTGTATATCATTATTGACAGGACACCAGGCATCTATATCTTCGTACTAGTATTCTTGCTTTGTTCGAGGCAAGTACATCTACAGACTCATTTACTGTCTTTTAATGCTAGAACATGTATTAACCCTGTTAAAATACTGATCATTGAGGTAGCAAGTTATATCTTCACATGTTGTATTACTTTCAGTACCTGCCATGCTTAGGACAGTTCATATATCTTTACGTGCTTCTTACTGGTTCTCAGTACATGTTTCACTATGCTTTATACTACTCGGAGTATTCACATGTTTCATACTGTTTCCAGTACCGGCCATGCTTATATTACTCCCAGTATCTCCCACATGTCTTTACTGTTCTCGTATCTCTTACATGTTAGAATATGGGTTATGGAAAAACTGACAGTTGAGTACGTGATCACGACCCCCCTCTCCGTATGTATTTACCGAGCAAAAGATTCATTTTATATGATTTCTGCGCCGTAGGAACTCTCAAAGCGGATTTGTACGTATGTACATCTATCGCCTTTACACTTGTACGGAAGTACATTTCATTATGTGCCCCCAGCACATTGTACATCTATTGACCGATCACGTACCTGCTACAGTTTTAAACATTACATATACATCTGTCTCTATGACATATGTATCCTTGCCATGATAGATTATGAGATTTACCATGATTCCAGATATGCCATGTTTCCTGTGTTACTATGATATTGTGATCCCAGTTGTACCATGAGGCCATGTTTCTAGTATTTCATGTTTTATAGACTTATCACACCATGTTTCTTGTTGTACATCTCTTTCATTATATGTTCAGTACTTTAGTTGTAGAGGTTGTACTTGCTCCCGTCCTGACAGGATAACGTTGTAGGTTCACTTTCCGAGAAGGAAATGCTATGTGTTACATGTTATGGCACTGATTTTGAGGACCTGGCCTTAGCTCCAGAAGAGGCCCCAGCGGGGAACCTTGCTTAGTTAATTTCATGTGTTTTGAGACTTAGATTTTGGTCTGTACTTATATTTGGATACTGGACTTTGTCTCTAGTTAGATACTTTGGATATGTATTATTAAGTCTGTACTTGTTTACCTTCGCTTATAGATGCTGTGTTGTGATGAACTTTAAATGTGATTTTAGAACTGTTAGCTGCTTAGATCCTTTATTGTTTATTCTAGAACAGCTTACTGCGCTTTAACCAAGCGTAGGCTGGACATGGCTCGGCCCGGCCCAACAATTTGGGTATCGAGTCGTGACATATTTTTTTGGCGGCCCATGCAGGTCCAGACTTAAGTTGTTTGGTTACGTTATTGTACCAAGCATGCCTGCAATTAGGATCTAGGACAACTTGATAACACTAGGAATAAACATTTAGAACACCTAGAGAATTTCTAGGACTGTAACATAGGAAAACTCATCACAGCATAGGACCGTTTACTGTATTTAGTATCTTGTTTGAAATTCAGTATGTTACAATTTAGACCAAGTTTCTACCCTTGGGATGACCCCTGAGGATCTCACTCTAATCTTATCTCGAAATCTGTTTTCACATATTTTCATTTGCTATTCCTTAATTTGTTGTTAAAATCGATTTCTGATTTTCGTTGTTGACTTTGATCTTGCATCGTGATAAATTTTGTGGATCGAATTATGATATATCCTGATAAGGTAAACGTCTGCTTTAGTTATGGAGTTTAGAATTTATCGCAGCCATATTAGCTGGTATGACAAAAACATAGAGCCTGATTTTGGATATACTATCCTATTCATAGAATTTAGATTTTCTTGCAGCCATACCGGTTGGCGTGGTAAGGAATCTAGATAATATGACGATAGGGTGTATACCTTAGTTATGGACTCCCTCGTTTATTGCATATAAGCTTACTGGTGGGGCAAAAATTCTGGCAACATGATTTCAGGAAGACGTGTATGGTTATCAGATCATATCCCAACTTGGTTTACTTTCTTATGACCGAATGAGCAAGAATAAGTTCTTATCATTATTCTTCCCCGTCTTGATTAACTCCATTCTATCTACATCTGCAACTAGAATTATAGGTTCTCTAAGACTCTCCAATAGGATTGCTTTCGCGTTATCTTTTGGACATAATTATTTTTGTGTTCCATCTTTCCTATGACTTGACTAAACTCTTAACCTCTTGGATAATTCTTCTCGTTATGTATTTTGTTGTTTTCGTACCATTCTTGGAGATTCTTCGATAAACTTTTCTGTCTTGCTTGACCCTTTAACTTGTTTGGACACTGTTATGGATTGCTTGACCCAGTCTTAGGCCTTGTTACCTTCTATTTGATAGACGACCGAAATAGCCAAACCTTGTTAACTGATTCTGTAAGTATAACTATAGATGTATTGTGTGATTGTGATAAGTACTTTTCCTAGGGATTGGTTAGATTAAGCTTATAGGACAAGTATGGTGACTGACTGTAGTAGATTTGGAAACCATTAAGAACGATTGTATCGATAGTATGACTTGATGATAGGGTATCTAAGATAGAATAATGAGATATTATATTATTATGACTATGGATTGAGGATCCGAATCATGTACTTATAAATTGAGGATTTAGCTTTGTAGAATTTTGGTTGGTTACCTATAGCTAATTACATGTGATTAGAGGGTAGATCGATATGTGGATTGATATAGAATAAGTTAGAATGAGTTATCGTATTGTATACGAGATCGGGAAAATATCAGTTAAAAAGACATGGAACAAGACAAAGACATATATACATTGGTAATTAATAAATTAGGAGTTTTGAAATCGAGGATTTATATTCAGAGGACTTGTTGAGTAAAAAGAAGAAGGCTCTACGCCAAGGATAAGTATTGAATGTATAATTTTAAGGAGAAACTGTAGGAAAGGATTGACGACAAATGATGTTAAGGAACTGTGGATTGATAGAATATGGATACTTAGGATACGATAAGGAAATCCAGTATTTACAATTGAGGTTAAAAATATGGTTGATGACCAAGCATTGTTTGCTTATGAACATGTCCAGAGAATGACCTATATTTTAGGGTATACATAAAGGTTTCATGTTAGTATGGAAGATTCTAAAGGATATATGACGTAGTTTATGATAGAAGGACCATTGTTGAACCTGAACCAAAAAGATTGTAGGAGAAACAAAAGAGATGATTACAAGGATAGCAGATTGAGTATTGAAGCCAGAGCAGCTACATATTATAGTTTGACCGGTTGGATGATTTTTAATTTTGAGGACGAAATTTTTGTAAGGTGGGTAGGATGTAAGCCTCCTGAATTTTAGGGCTATTTTAAATTTTTCTAAATGAATTATTATCGATAAATATTTTATTTATTTAATTGTTTTGATCATTTATGTGCCTTTCCGTAACTTTGACTTCTGGAGCGTCAGGGATACCAATCTCTGTAAACTCTCTTCATGGGTTTTGAAGTAGGCAAGATTATCTTCCTGTTGATATATCGTGTCCCACTTGAACTCGTTCCCTTGTGCTCTTTTTGTATCGCGCAAGTTCGGGTAAACTTAGACCGATTAATCATTCAATAATTATTCCCACTTTTATTTTTGATCGTCGTTTACACGTTGCCGTGGCTTTTAATTTAGGAGCACCAGACCAGTCGTTTTCTCATAACCAACTTCTCATAAATGATCTACTCGAGACGCTCTTCGCCCATGACCTTCGTGTCCCACTCAGACACTCTATTTTGTGCTTCATTTTCTTTGCACAACTTTCGGTTCAATTTAGGCCGATTTATTATCTACCGTAAAACCTGATTTAAATTCCAATTTAATTTCAGGACCCGACATCGATCCAACCTAGTCGACCCAAAGTATGGACGTGGCCCACATGAAGCCTACTACTCACATGAAACTTGTGTCCCATTTATTGGAGTCCCCGTATATTATTTATTTATCCATGATTATAAATCCCTATTTTTAATTTAATTATTGCACCTGGTCCGATTTTGGCCCGACCCGGCTCGACCGAACCCGAACCCAAGCTCCACGTTGCCCTTTCATGACTGCCCAAATACGTCACATAATTTTCCTATTTCTCCTATTTTGAAAATATCTCTTTATCTCTCTTTATATATTTATATATATATATATATATATATATATTTTATATATATATATATATATATATATATATATATATATTTATATATATTTATATATATATAAAAATATATATATATATATATATATATATATATATATATATATATATATATATATATAAATATATATATATATATATATATATATATATATATATATATATATATATATATACCTATACACTCTCTCTCTCTCTCCATAACACCTACACACAACCCCCATCCCTCCTTTACAGCACAAGAACACACCCCCCCATTCAGCCGACCTCTCTCTCTTCCCCTCTCTCAAATATCTCTCTTTCTCTACTCACACTCTCTCTCTTATATTTACACTTACACACACACACAAAATAATAACTATCACTCTCTCTTTCTCTCAACCACACACACACCCAACACCACCACCACAGCCGACTCCTCCCCCCCATTGGCCGTGAACTCCACCCCCTCCACAGCCGAACACCCTCACCATCATTCTCCCCATCTCCTCCTCCTCTTCATCATCATCCCCACCATCATCATCATCATGTTCACAACCATCATCAACACCACTTTCACCCCCACCACCTTCACCATCCTCTCCACACGCCACCGTGCCACCGCCGCTGCGCCGCGCCGCCGCCCTGGCCGCGCGAGGCCGCGTGCCACCAGTAGAACTACTGCAAACGCAGCATGCAGCAGCCACAGCAGCAGCGGCGCGCACGTGCGCGCGCGCGCGGGCCGCCGTCGTGCGCCGCCGCGCCGCCGCACGGTCGTCGTGGCCGTCCCCCTAGGCGCGCGCAACCCCGGCGACCTCCCTCATGGCCACCACGCGCTTTCCTGACGCGCCGAATAGGCTATTCGTGCGTTTTGAACGGAATCCCGTCGACGCGCGCGAGTTTGGAACTCAGAATTCGCGCTCCGTCGCAGCAAGTTCGTGCATGTTTTTCGGGAGATCCGACCGTTGGATCGGCGAACTTTTTGCTCCGTCGCAATCTCGGTATATCCATCTTCACTCCTGTCAATTTTCGTACGTTAATTTCGTCGTTTGATACATCAAAACTGGCCACCAAGTTGACGTTTTAAATTGAACTGTTTTTGGACAGTTTCGTGACACCAACTTCGCGGGTTCGTATCTTCGTCGTTGCAGCTCCGTTTTGCGCACCGTCAGTTCCGATGCACAGCTGGTATAACCCTCTTCCTGCCTCCTTTAGGTTTCGTTTCATTATAAGCACGTTTGGTTGGTTGAATTCGACGCCAAAGTTGGCCGTCCGAATTATTTAAATTGCACTTGTAAAATTCCATTTTTGAACCCGGGACTCCGGATTCAATTTCTGACACCACCAGTAGACTCGTGGCATCGTTCTGGCATGTTTTCATATAAAGTTTGCTTGATTTGGAGAACGTGGGCCCTGGCACGTATTTCGGTGCAAAGCGAGTCCCACGTTTTGCGTTAACGGGTCACTTTGAGATCGGCTCATCGAAATCCAATTCCGGATATACCGTTGAGTTCGTATCGTCATTCTGGACTCGTTGACATATAATTTGCTGAGTTTTGAAGACGTTTGCTCCGGCACGCATTTCCGTACAAACCGGATACCAAGTGTCTGCGTCAACGTATCATTTTGAGATCAGCACATTGGAATCCTATTTCGGACATACTGTTGGGTTCGTATCATCATTCTGGATTCGTGGACATATAATTTGCTAGGTTTTGTAGACTTCTATCCCGACACGCTTTTCGGTGCAAAGTGTGTCCAACGGCGGACATCATTTTGACCCGAAATTACCGTTTTGCCCCTGTGTCCAAATTAGACTTATGGATAGGCTATCCTAGCTGATTTGACCATTCTGGACACGTTGGTGATATTTATTTTATCATCCGACAACATCTGTAGATTTTGATTATGTATTATCCTTAATTTATAATTAATTATTTTTCCATAAATTGTTACTTTCTGGTTTTAAATTTTTATATATATTTTAATTGCTGTAAAAATTTGGGAAAAATTGTATTTAAATACTATGTTAATTTAGCTAATTTATTGTAATTTTTCCAGTATTTAATTAGTAATTTTGGTATTTTATAAAAATAGGAAAACAGAACTTATTTTCAGGATACATGTGTTTGTTGATTTTTAATAAATATTTATGAAGGTTTATAAATCCCAAAAAAATTAGTATAAATTTCTATAATTAACAAGGATCATTTTGGTAATTTATTTTATATATATTTAAGCTTTTTGTCTATCTCAAAAATTATTGGAACATAGTGTACAGTAGATTTAATTATTGAATAATTACGACTTGTAACTTTTTATGTTGTTTTGTGTTTTAGTCGTATTGGACCTCACCCCGCGCTAGTGTAAAGATCCTAGGAAGTTAGTTTGTGTATAGTGGCACTCCACATTAGACTTTTATGCTAGGTCCCCACTTAGTTAGTGTCCAGTTAAGAGTCGTGTCACACCACTAGTGTAATATTGAACATAGCTTAGAACTGAGTTTGTATATCATTATTGACAGGACACCAGGCATCTATATCTTCGTACTAGTATTCTTGCTTTGCTCGAGGCAAGTACATCTACAGACTCATTTACTGTCTTTTAATGCTAGAACATGTATTAACCCTGTTAAAATACTGATCATTGAGGTAGCAAGTTATATCTTCACATGTTGTATTACTTTCAGTACCTGCCATGCTTAGGACAGTTCATATATCTTCACGTGCTTCTTACTGGTTCTCAGTACATGTTTTACTATGCTTTATACTACTCGGAGTATTCACATGTTTCATACTGTTTCCAGTACCGGCCATGCTTATATTACTTCCAGTATCTCCCACATGTCTTTACTGTTCTCGTATCTCTTACATGTTAGAATATGGGTTATGGGAAAACTGACAGTTGAGTACGTGATTACGACCCCCCTCTCCGTATGTATTTACCGAGCAAAAGATTCATTTTATATGATTTCTGCGCCGTAGGAACTCTCAAAGCGGATTTGTGCGTATGTACATCTATCGCCTTTACAATTATACGGAAGTACATTTCATTATGTGCCCCCAGCACATTGTACATCTATTGACCGATCACGTACCTGCTACAGTTTTAAACATTACATATACATCTGTCTCTATGACATATGTATCCTTGCCATGATAGATTATGAGATTTATCATGATTCCAGATATGCCATGTTCCCTGTGTTACTATGATATTGTGATCCCAGTTGTACCATGAGGCCATGTTTCTAGTATTTCCTGTTTTATAGACTTATCACACCATGTTTCTTGTTGTACATCTCTTTCATTATATGTTCAGTACTTTAGTTGTAGAGGTTGTACTTGCTCCCGTCTTGACAGGATAACGTTGTAGGTTCACTTTCCGAGAAGGAAATGCTATGTGTTACATGTTATGGCACTGATTTTGAGGACCTGGCCTTAGCTCCAGAAGAGGCCCCAGCGGGGAACCTTGCTTAGTTAATTTCATGTGTTTTGAGACTTAGATTTTGGTCTGTACTTATATTTGGATACTGGACTTTGTCTCCAGTTAGATACTTTGGATATGTATTATTAAGTCTGTACTTGTTTACCTTCGCTTATAGATGCTGTGTTGTGATAAACTTTAAATGTGATTTTAGAACTGTTAGCTGCTTAGATCCTTTATTGTTTATTCTAGAACAGCTTACTGTGCTTTAACCAAGCGTAGGCTGGACATGGCTCGGCCCGGCCCAACAATTTGGGTATCGGGTCGTGACAGCTACCCTCCCCACCGTCGGGCCTAGCTTACTCGGCGCGCCCCCCCCCCCGGCCGTCTGAGCGATCTCCCCTGCCTCCTCGCGCGCTCTCCCTCCGCTTCAGGCCCCAGCCGTTGTTCCCCCCCGTGCCGACGCCCTCGCCTCCCCCGGCTCAGGTCCCTCCCCTGCCTGGGCGCGCGGCCCCTCCGGGGAGCGCCCCCTGGAGCCGGGTCGCCTTCCTCCCTGGAGCCGAGTTATCTCCTCCTCCCTTGGTCGCAGCTCCGGCCCAGCGCGCCCAGATCCTCGCCCCCGCCGTGCTCCACCGCCAGCGTCTTCTCCTCCCCTCCCAGCGGTGGCAATTTCTTCCCCTCCCGACGGTGGCGTTGACTCCCCCCCGGTGGCGCTACACCCTCCGTGGCGTCGACCCCCCCCCCCGGCGGAGGTGCCACACCCTCCGTGGCGTCGACCCCCGCCCCCTCGGACCGGCGGCGTCTCACCCCCTCCCTCCTGTTCCCGATGGCCTCCGCGCGGCTGTCCCGAGGCGTCCCCTCGGGTTCCGCCCGCTCCCTCGGGACGGTTGCCCCCCTTGGGCCCCGTGCCCCATCGGGCCACGCGCGAGCCAGCCATGTGCCCCCCCCCCTCTCCGGGTTGCGGGCCCCCCTTTTTCGAATTTCAAATGTTCTTTGTCTTTTCTTGTTGTGTGGATCCGGGTTGTGGGTTGTGTTGCCCGGTTTTGTTTCGGTTCCCGCATGTGGGGACCGACCCTAGTTTGCTTTCCATTCAATAAAAGTTTTAGTTTCCAAAATATATATATATATATATATATATATATATATATATATATATATATATATATATATATATATATATATATATATAGGCCGTAGGAACGGCTGGGCACCCCGGTGCAGTCGTGCAGGTTCAAACCAGGTGGACGCCCAAGATACCCGTCCGCGGAGTCTGTCCCCTGCACCATCGGATCAAGCGGGGACCACGCGATGTCGCACGATCCAACAGCCAAGGATTGCGGGTCTTCGTCGGGGCTCTCTCTCTCTCTCTCTCTCTATCTATATATATATATATATATATTTTTTTTCTATCTATATATATATATATATATATATATATATATATATATATATATATATATATATATATATATATATATATATAGATAGAGAGAGAGAGATAGAGAATAAGGGAGGTGAGGTGCCATCTCACGGTGAGGTGGCTATGTGTCACCCCTCATGCTATCATCATGACTGTGAGGTGGCACCTCACCTCCCTTATTCTCTCCTCTCTCTCTCCCTCTCTTCTTTCTCTCTTCTTTCTCTCTCTCTCTCTCTATATATATATATATATATATATATATATATATATATATATATATTGGAAATAAGGTAATTGTGGCGAACGCTCCCATCGAAAATCGATCTCCTGACCACTCGGACCGGATGCATCTCTCTTAACCACTATGCTAGAGGTCATTTGCTATATATATATATATTGGAAATAAGGTAATTGTCACTCGGACCGACTATTGACACCCCATGTATTTCTAAGGACACCCCATGTAACTTAAGTGAAAAAATAGATTAATGTGTAAAGACGTAAATGACCCTCCACTTTCTCTCCCCAACCCAAAGCAAAAACCCTCCACTTTCAGGGGTATCCACTTCTGAGTACACCCTACTTTCTCTCCCCAACCCAAAAACCCTCCACTTTCTCTCCCCAAGCAAAAAACCCTAAATTCTTCTTACTTTGAAGGAAGTTAAAGGAAGTTGAAGAAATCATAATGGAGGGACGAAATACAGATGAATCTTCCAAGGTACGTTCCTCTTTTGTTGAATTTTTTCGTTTGTAATCGTGTGATTCGGTTTTTTTTTGAAAAAAAATTTCAGAATTCGTGATCTGTTCGACCTGGACAAGTCGAACAGATCAACAGATGCTCGACCTGTAAGAGCCGAACATATAACGTTTGCCCGACCTGCTCTGGTCGAACAATATGGATTTGTTCGACTCTGACAGGCCGAACAGTTTAAGTATGCACGACCTGCTGTGGTCGAACAATATTAGTTTTTTTTTTCACCTTATTCAGTTGTTAAATTTTTTCACTGTAGGAAAATACTTCAAATGACAATGAAATTAACACTGAAATGAGCATTATCAGGCATCCAATGTTTGAAGAACAACGTAATTTCTTAGACGAATTTCTTACGGATGCGTTATTTGAGAATCGTGAATCTTTGGTGAATTGGGTACGTACGGTAGGAAACCGTCATAATATGGTTATTTTGGTTAAACGATCGGATAGCGGAGATGGAAGGCGAGCTCGAGTAATTTTGGGTTGTGAGCGCGGTGGTAAATATCGGCAGAAGAAGCCAAAAGTCGATGAAAAAAATTCGACTAACATTGCCAAGAAGCCGAGACGTGAAAGGCTTACGGGCACGAAGAAATGTGATTGTCCATTTCAGTTGAAGGGAGTGCAAGCCAATGACGTAGGACAATGGTCATTGAGGGTTATATGCGGGTCACATAATCACCCACTGGGACGAAATTTGGTTGGACACTCATATGCCGGTCGACTGACCCCTGCAGAAGATCAACTTGTTAAAGACCTGACGAAGAACAATACAAGGCCAAAAGATATACTGAGCACGTTGAAAGATAGTTTTAGTGGGAATGAGTCAACATTGAAGACTATTTATAATGCTCGACATAAGCATAGAGTTGTCGAGCATGGAGGACTTTCTCAGATGCAATATTTGTTGGGAAAATTGGAGTCGGAAAAGTACTACTATCTGACTAGGAGATGTGAGCAAACCGATCGAATGAAGGATCTTTTTTATGCTCACCCGACTAGTGTGGAATTGTTGCGTGCATTTTCATATATTATATTGATGGATTGTACATACAAGACTAACAGATATAAGATGCCACTTTTGGAAGTGGTAGGCGTTACTTCCACAAATATTACATTTTCAGTGGCATGTGTTTATATGGAGGCAGAGCGGGAAGACAATTATATATGGGCACTTAGTACGCTTAAAGGATTAGTGGACCAATCATTCTTACCCAAGGTAATTGTGACTGATCGTGAGTTAGCACTAATGAATGCCATAAGCGTTACTTTCCCCAGCTCCACTCACTTGCTTTGTCGGTGGCATATTGGCAAAAATATTTTGGCCAATTGCAAAAAGATATTTCGTACCAAGGAGAAGTGGGATAGTTTCAATAATTTATGGAATTCGTTGGTTCTTGCTGAAGACCAACCTAGATTCAATGAGTTGCTTAGAAGATTGAAGCAAGATTTCTCCGATTATCCGAAAGCAGTTGAGTATGCCATCAATAATTGGATAGAGCCCTATAAAGAAAGATTTGTTTCGTGTTGGACAAACAATGTCATGCATTTTGAGAACACGACAAGTAGCAGGTACGTGACTTGAAACAATACTTTGCATGTGTAAATGTTAATTATCTTACAAAGTATGAATCTCACTCTATAATTTTCATATTCACAGGGCGGAGAGTGCACATTCAAAATTGAAAAAACAATTGGGCACGAGTCAATCAACTTTTGAGATCTCATGGACAAGGATACACGACTTGCTGACAACGTCACACAACCAAATAAAAGCCTCATTTGAGATGTGTCTTAATGTTGCACCACATCGTTATAGTTCTCCGCTATTCAAGATTATCAGAGGATTGGTGTCTCATCATGCTCTTGGTAAGATTTATGAAGAGATGAAGGGTATAGAAACTACCGGAGTAGATCCCCTCCTTTGTGGTTGTGTGTTAAGGAGGACTTGCGGGTTACCTTGTGCACATGAACTTGCAGAGTTGAATCGGGATGGTCAGGTAATTCAGCTCGATATGGTTGACAGATTTTGGCGAAAGTTGGATTCTGAACCCTACAAAACAGACAGTGTAGCTGATGAAGATATCCGAAGCCGTTGGGTGGAGACCATGACTGATATTAATTCTAAGTTTGAGGCGGCTACCGATTCTCAAAGGTTGTTGTTGCTGAAAAAAATACGGGAGATATCAGTTCCTTCAACATCTTCGTTGCTTGAACCGGTGGTCCACAAACGAGCTCGTGGTAGGCCAAGCAAAACGAAAATCTGCCATACAAATTCGACGAAACGGAACCCAAGCAAATTCGAAATTGTAGAGTCTGCTGACGATAGTTGTTCTCCGTTGGATGAAACTATCATTGTCGGTGCTCACCCTTCGGCAAAACCAATGTTTTCTTCCATCCGAAGGAAAAAGGATCCGGTCCAACGCAAGTCCTCACGTAATGAACCCGATTTTGCATACATACAACAAGTTCCATCTCATTTCCATCCCTATGTGTTGAGTACAAAAAATGTACTAGGGGATGGACATTGTGGTTTTCGATGCATAGCCCATGCACTTGGGTTGGGGGAGGAATCCTGGCCGAAAGTTCGTACTGGCCAAACCATATAATCATTTGTACACTCCCATGCAGGGTTGGCAGCTCTCCCACGGGCTTCGGAAGACAGTACATGGCTGCGCCAGTATTGGAAGTAGCCTCCTAGAACATTGAACGCCAGCTTGTACTGCTGGCTCGTGCTTCCCTGACGGACCTCACTTGGAAACAAAGGATCGTAAGGAATTTTCTGTCGTAGCCCAAATTGCCGAAGGACACGGTCGGGATGATACGGCTCTACAATGTCAAAGGCACGTATACATCCATGAAAGAAAGTCACGTCGTCGCGAGGAAAACTGTTCCTCATTCCGTGGTAGGGTGTCCAATTCACCTACATCATAAATTGAAACAATTAGTTATGGGTAGAACATAAGTTATGAGTAAACGGATAAATTAACACTCACATTGTGGACTTGAAGATTGTCCAATACCTCCCTGATGGATGAGACCATGTTGGTACCTGGTCCAGCATGGGGTCTATTGGCCCACCTCATAGCAAGTGGGTCCCCCATCTTATAGTTGACGTTATGTGTAGGCCTCGTGAAGGGAAAATACTCGAATATCCAGGCCTACAATACGAAAATATGAAGCATATTGGTCGTTGTATAACATTAAAAAAATGCATATCACAGGCTGAGATATAGATACCTCCAGTAAAGTCAAGTATCCACATATTTGGCGGACCCCACTCCGAGATGCTACTCCAAGCTATCGGTATAAGAAAGCTAAAGCAGCAGCTCCCCAGGCATAGTCATTGACGTTGTTGATATTCTCTAAAAGGCTGAGAACTTTTGTATCAACACGTGTCCCACTTTTGTCAGAAAATATTGTGCATCCAAGTACGAACCATAAATATGCACGGACAGCACGCCTTCTTTTCTCATTATCCGTGCTACTGACGTCTGACTCAAATTCAGACCGGAGCCACTCCATCCGGACCGAGCTACCTCTCTGGCCCAGAAGCTCAGTCTGTGCATCCCTTTCTGACACCCCCAACAACCTATTAATCATCTTCTTTGGCTCCTCCCGTCCCCTTGCTGACAATGGTTCAACCACTGGTAGCCCACTGACCGGGAGTCCGATGAGACAAAAAACATCATCCAACGTAATTGTCATCTCACCGAATGGCATGTGGAATGTGTTAGTCTCTGGTTGCCAACGCTCGAAAAACGCACAAATTAGATTCTTATTTGGCGTCTTGTACGAAACCGACCTTAATTTCGCAACTCGAGAGTTCCGAAGCAACTCGCTTATATTGCCTTCTAAATTCCATGTATCCATCTTGGTTGTGTGGCACCAACACATCAATACGGGCCTCTCAATTCCGTTCCAAATCTCGTACGCCACATGAGTTTTGAAACTTGGAATAAGTCGGGGATCCTCAGGTCCACCGGGACAAGGGCCCGTCAAAATATCAGCGTCTTCTTCCTCTTCTTCATCTGTGCGCCGCTCTTCGTCTGCGTGGCCTTCTTCTTCGTCTAATTGGTCGGTCGTTTGAGTCGGAGCAACGACCGTAGCTTCTTCAAGACGTGCACGTTCTTGTTCTTCGGCACGACGTCTCCTAGCAGAAGCATGAGTGGCATCCCTCCGCCTAGTGTTTCCTGCAAATTTAATCAACAACCATAAATTACGGAGAAAAAATATGTTTTTCCTTCAAAATGTACTGTTCGACCAATAATTGTCGGACAAAACCATACTGTTCGACCAGAGCAGGTCGAACAAAAGTAAACTGTTCGACCAGAGCAGGTCGAACAAAAGTAAACTGTTCGACCAGAGCAGGTCGAACAGTTGTTGCATGTCCGACCGACCAGGGTCGAACAGGGCCGCGAATTCCAAAAAAAATTTCGAACTATTGTTTCGTTTTTGTCACAATCGATCGGTTTCGAAACATATACAGAGATCCTAAACGAAGATAGAAACTAATTTCGAACAAGATTACTCATCTACAGGTCGATTTGCGGAAATTTACCTTCCGATTGAACTTGTTTTCCTCTATCCATTGCGAAGCCGAACAAGGGAGAACTCTTCGACGAACGGGAGGCGACCGGGCAGCGACTGGAGGGACCGAAGTTGGCTTCGGAGTGAGGAGAGTGGAGTGTTAGGGTTTTGTGAGGGAGGAGAGTGGAATGTTAGGGTTTTGTGAGGGAGGAGAGTGGAGTGGAATGTTAGGGTTTTAGTGGGGTGTACTTAGAAAGCTTTGAGATGGGGGTGTAGAATAGGTAAGGGTATTTTTGTCAAATATTGGGGTGTACTTAGTATTTTTATAAGCTTAATCAACTACATGTGGGGTGTACTTAGAAATTGGGGTGTCCTTAGAAATACATGGGGTGTTAATAGTCGGACCCATATATATATATATATATATATATATATATATATATATATATATATATATACATATACATGTGGGGTGTACTTAGAAATTGGGGTGTCCTTAGAAATACATGGGGTGTTAATAGTCGGACCCATATATATATATATATATATATGAATCCGTATCCGTATAGGAGAGAAATAATGATAGAGTTGAACCTAATTAGATCTTAACACCTCCTATACTTAATTAGGAAGAGAAATGGAGGAAAGAAGGCGAACAAACTTGCAAAGAAATAGACAAGAGCCTATGGTAAATAAATGAAAAAAGATTGCCCGGGCCGGCTTGGCCTGGATCGTCATACGGGTTTGAAGGCCCATTAATTTCCTGGCCCACTTGAGGCCTGCATCGAACCCGTACCAAATCTTCCAACCTCATCTCTATTTATTAGAGAAAAAGTTTCTTCAAATGTTCACATAGTCGACATGAACTGTGAAGCTTGCCAACTTAAAGAACTGGTGAATCTCTCGAGTTTCTTCCCTTTTTAGTTTAGGGTTTATGTTGATCGAGTACTTTACTGACTCTAGATATGCTTTTTTAATCAGGTTTTGGAGCCCCTGGAGATTCGCGAAGTGTTGCGATGTGAGTTTTTTTTTTCCCCTTTTAACATGGACGAGATTTGTTCTCGATACACTGTGTCTTAATATTCTAGTGTTGTGAGTCTGAAATTATAGGTCACGATATATTATAAACATCTATTGACAATTTTCCATTTATATTTACTCTGCTATTAGAGGGTCAATCGCGACGTGATATATAGAAATTGACAGTTTGTAGAATTGATGTTGTCGGGTTTATTTCGGCACGCCGCTGGTAGATTCTCACCAGTCCATCAGCTGGTTCCGAAATCGTTTCCTTATTTTGAAACTGCAAATGTGGTTGAATTGGGAAAAAGAGAGGTACACGTGCCACACTACCATCTTGACTCGACTAATTTTGCGGTCTAGGGGAACTCCC
The DNA here is from genome assembly GCA_029216955.1 of Iris pallida. Taxonomy (NCBI): domain Eukaryota; kingdom Viridiplantae; phylum Streptophyta; class Magnoliopsida; order Asparagales; family Iridaceae; genus Iris; species Iris pallida. Next base: position 20,432,958 of record JANAVB010011399.1, read on the forward strand.
TTGGTTGCATACGCTTACGCTGCACGGCCGAGTAGAGTAGGTCAATAGAACTATCAATTCTTTTGTGGAGCTTTCTACGCTCCCCGTTCGGATGGGTGAAGGCTTGACTTGGACGACGATGGAACGTTTCCTCAAGCATAGAGCATTGGTCTTTCCTCTCAACCTGATTTGTTATGGGAAATACTCGTCTATACCTCGGCCAAGACATCTACTGTGCTTGGTAACCTCACGTGGGTTGAATTGTTACAGATTACTGTCTGTAGAAGCTTTTTTAGTGCTCAGAGCAGCACTTCCTTGTTAATGTACTCAAACTCGTAGATGGTGGTTCTCAAATGTTATTAAACACTTGGTTATACCTTATTTTGCTATCAAGGTCGCTATTTTAAAACAGCCCATTGATCTGTATTATTGTCAAAGAAAAGTTCCTTTCTTGGTGGTATGAACATTCCTGGGTCAAAAACAGGATAATTCTTACCGGTTACCGAGATTCTTTCCTGTGCACAGACCAAGTGCAGCAACACTTGTTCATGTAATGTGAAACTCATAAACTCCTTGTTAGTGGTTCTCACATAGGATTAATCTTATTTTGCTAACAAAATCCAGTTGATTTAGAATCCTACTCCTCTGTTGCGGTCATGATTTTGCCTTTTACTTTGTCGACTTTTGAACATTAACCCAAAATACCAGAGGCTTGACTGCCTCTATGAAAATACCTACTCCATGGTCTTAGGATCATCAACATCGACTCCCATCTCACCACTGCTCCACCTCACGACTTTTCTCCGTGTCCAGAAAAAGATTATTACTAGATATCCAATGCGTTAACTCTTGAGCGTTTCTGAAGGCTTTGTTGTTGAGAATGACATTATGCCATGCTATAGTCATAGCCGTTACATCCACCCTTTCAAGGGATCTCAAAACTCTTTTTTTTAATATTTCACATTCCGTAGGGACTTAAAAGAATCAGATATCTACGAATCCCACACCTCCGAAGAAATGTATCCAGATTTGTTTGGCCATTTTACAGTGTAAAACTACACGATCAAGGGTTTCCTTATGCTCCTGATACAAGGGACATATCACCTGACTTACACACATCGATTTGATCAGGTTGTTCTGTGTGAGGATGGTCCTTACATGCTAGCCAAAGGAAAGCTCTTACTTTGAGCCTTGATCTTCTGTAGTACCCTTCTAAACTGTGGTTATTCTGTTTATTGTCGAAAGAAGAGTTCTTTTCTGGGTTATATGACTTTCCTGTTGAAAAACATGAGAAAAATTACCAAGATCTTTTTTGGTTGCCAGTTCATATCGGCAAATTGGAAAGCTGTCTACATCAGATTTAATTCAGGTGGGGCCTATATTGGTCAAAGATTTTTTGTTGTTTGACAACTCATAAATTGATATCTTGGATAATTTGCTTGGAAAGTCTATTTGTTCTCCATGAACTGGTGTTTTTTTGTCCTCTTGAGTCAGTCGGGACTTATACTTCGGACTATTCTTAGTTCGGTGGGCCCACCTCATTTAAGCATAATGTTTCTCTGGAAGTTGGCCGGCCGGACCAAGACAATTTATACTGTGGGCATTCTACTGTTAATGAGAATAGGATTATGCCTCCAATGAAATCTGTAACCAGGAAACACGATGAAAGCATTTGTTTCGTGGAACTGCTAGATAATGTGCCTCAATTGTATGCTATGGCTAATAATGGTTCCTTTAGGTTATTTGTATATCTAGGTGAATAACATATGAATGTTTTTATCTTTTTTATCAGCTCCACAGCTGGCCTTCCCAAGTTATGTACTTGGTCTTTCTCAGGAGAGATTGTGAGCCATCTACTATTTGGAAACTTATAGAAAGTTATCATTTTTAATACAGAGCTGCTACGTTGCCCGCGGTTTGTAACCGCGGGTGTGGCGGCCGGCCATTGGCCCCCGGTCCGGGTGCCGCGGGCAAAATATCATTTTCGTTTTTAATATCTCAATTATCTTTCTTTGATGTGAGAGTATCTTTCTTTTTTGATCATCATATTACTTTCAAGTTCTATTTAATTATCCACATGGATTATCCTTCCTCCTAATTAATCGTTATAAAATTGATTGCAGGCATACTTCACACGATTGTATTCCACAGAGCATTAGGCCTTGTTCGACCAAAAGACATTGACTGTGAACTTTTTGAAATTACTTACGTGAGTAGCAGTCAACTTTACAATCTCCTGTTTGAACTCACTCCATGTTCTTACGGAGTTATGGAAGCTTCATTTTTGGATTTATGCAAGTTTTCTTATAACCTTGTCTAGGTAATGTTAGCATTCTATGACTTCCTAAATTCTACTACATGAGCTCCGTGGTTTGTAGAATTTGGACTGATTTAGAGTGAATTCCCTTTTGCATACTTTTTTTTTGTTTTACTGAGGTCTGGCTTTGAACCAAGACCTCCCCGATAACCAACACCAGCCCCAACCGCTGGGCCACCCCCTGCTGTTTTCTTTTAAAGCTTATTTTTAATACTGTTACTTGAAATTGCCTATAATTTTTCATTAAGAAATGGGTATGTTACTATTGGCAGAATATACAGTCAGTCAGCAAATATGATACATAAAAAGTCATTAGTGATGTGATGTAATGCACCTATTTGTCATGTTTTAAAGCAAGTTTGGTTAAGGCATGAATGATCAACTGCACTAAGATTGATATACTGTTTTATGTTAGAACCATAAGTTTTATTTGACTGAGAATAAGTCAGCAACTGCTTTTACTGATGTGATATGGATTTGACAACCAAAAAGTAAGAAGGAAAGTAGGAAATTAACGAAAAATGTTTTTTGTTTCAATTTGTCTATCTGAAACTTATTTTGGAAACACTATGCCACATCATCATAAATGGAAATTATGCCCATTTAGTTTTCTAAAGGATGGAAAGTTGCACAAAGTAGAGAGGACTAATTTATTACACTTTTTTTATGTGACTTGGTTTTCCCACACACTCTTTCTAACTAGTATTATTTTAATATGACATGTCATACTTTCTTTATTCTAGTTTCAGACAAGCAAACAATCATTTTGTTTGGAAACCTACCTTCCCTACTTTCTAGAAACTCCAAAGAAGCTAACTTTTCTAGTTTCAAATAGTTTCTAGTTACCAAAAGAATATGAATGTTTCTTCTCTTTTGCCATATATCATTGTATCTGTTTGTTGGCTTAGTCTTTATTAATATATTTTTTGGATAAATATGTTCCTTTTTCATCAAAGGGTAAGCATACCCATTTTGTTCTCTGAATGGATTTGGATTCATCTATAGCTAGTATGGTGATCTGTATGGAATGGGGCCGAGTTTTCATTATTTTAGATGCTTTACAATAGCCTTCAAGGGTCCTATTTATAGCCTTAGAGAGGCTCTCCAAGATAGCAAAAAAAAAAAAAAAAAAATCTTCCACTATCTGGCTGGAAACCCACATCTGTTGCAACCACACAATCACAGCCTGATCTGTCTTGCTGAAAGACTGAATTTAACCAGTCCAATCTTTCACGATTTGGTTTTAACAATCAAATATGCTGCAACTGAAAAGATCCTCCAGGATCATGGGTCCCTATCTGAAAGGGGCACTCTTGCTGGACCAAGAACTGAAGGTGGAAAATTTTGCAACATGCCCGCCAACTTGTTTTGAACATCCTTCTTTGGAACTACCAACACAAGTGAGCTGCAGTCTGAGCTGCTCCGCTAGATAACGTCATTCGAGCAATTCTGTAACTTGTTGCTTGATCTCGTCGTTGTCAAACATCGAGTTTTTGTACATGCCAAGATTACGAGCAATTCTGTAACTTGTTGCTTGATCTCGTTGTCAAACATCGAGTTTTTGTACATGCCAAGATTAGGAGGTATTGTTTCAGATATAAACTAGATATCGTGTTCCATTGCTCAGCTTGGTGGTAATATGTGGGTCTTCTAAAAAAGCCTCGAGCATTCACCAAGAAATAGTCATCTTATCCTCCTACTCCATGCAAAATGGTGTTAGTACATATTTTCTGATCTCTTGGACCAACGGACTGATCATTACCAACTACCAAGATATACTTTCGACAAGCATTTACGAGGCGCTTCGCTTGGCATGTCATCACCAAATTGGTCAGTCGGTCGGTTGGTTCTTTCTCGGTTGATGATGAATTTTCTCTCGTCCTTAGTGAGCTCTAACTACTTGGCAGGCCTCCAGTGGAACCACCTCGTACATCACCTCGTTAATATAGCTGCGGTGATTGCGAAACGATGTTTACATTGGCGATTCACCATTTGCCCAACGTCCTTTGTTATCCACCCCACTAGATATGGATGCGGATGAGACGTCGCCGTCTAAGTCTTTGCACTAGACTTCTGAAGATGAGGTTCTTCTGGCTGCCTACGTCGATGACCTCATTTTATTACTTGAATATTGATTGTAAAGAGATCTTCTGCAGCTTATTGTTCGGTCGACGGTCGACGAACTTCAGTCTGGCACCATCGGTGTTGCCATAAGCACTAGACTCGGATCCATTCTACAAACTGAATCGAGCTACTCATCTTCTTCCGTCGCTGCGAATTGCCACGCGCTTGGTGGTGCTATTCTCCCTAATCATTTTTGAGTTAGCTCTAGTTGGTGCTTCCAGCATTTTGCCTTTGAATGGCATTTAATCTTGTAATACATGTTATTTTTTGAAGAGGAAGAGTTGTTGTCACCGTGTCGCACTTTTGGTGCGACTTAGAAGATCCTTCCTTGGCCCCCTCGGGAGCCTTCGAGCTATCGGGTTTGTTTCTTTATCTCAATTGCCATTGTTTTGGTGCTGGAGATGTTGGTTGCTTGGTATAGCGTGATCTGCCATGATCTTGCTGGAAAGACTGAATTTAACTAGTCTAATCTACCACAAACCAAATCTGGTCCAACCGAGAATATAAAGTGAAAGATCCTCCCGGATCATATGGTACGGATTTTGACTAATGCCTAGGTCTTGAAAAGTTATGTGAATGTGCTCTTTCTGCATGTATGCATTTTCTTCTTCTCTGTATTTGCCACCCAGTTTAGTGTTTGACAATAGAATTTGTTTGGATAGATGAGTATGTGCTTTCTTCATCTTAGGGTAGCATACCTTGCCATATTCAATTGTATTTTTCTCATTTCTTCTTATTCCTTGTTTACTGTTATGAAGTTGTTTGTATTTCATCAATTACTATCCTTTGTGTTTCCAATGCTCTGGCATTTGTAAGGTCTAGTCTTGAGAAGAATCCTTATGAGAACTGGAATAAAGAGTTGGTGATAAGTCCATCAGAAACCCAGCTCGTTGCAGGAGCAGGAGCTCTGCGTAACTAGTTCTCGTCTATTAAATATAATTTTCCCTGCAACTCTATCCTGGTTGTTTCGCATATTATTAGCCTATTTTTAACCATTACTCTTCTGTATCCCTATCATTTGCTTAATAACTTGTTGTACAGGTACAATGTGGAGACATGGAATTAGAAAAGAAAATAGAGGAGAAGATTGATCAATTCATCAGTTGGGTAGAGAAACATCCAAACAAGAAAACCCAGGTTTGTGGTCTTACATTCAACTAGGAAATAATAAATGGGCTTCTACTGGGAGTTGAAGAGTTGATAACTGAAGCTTGAAGTGGCAGCATGAATATTTCACCCACACCAACCATGTACTTTATTTTGCCTTAGTTTCCCTATAAATGCCCAATATCTTTTGATAATTCAGTCTGCCGTGTATGTAGTCATCTTGAGGCTAATTTGGTTCCTCTTGGTGGTTTCCACCATTGATAACCTTTACAATTTAGGTGCCTCTTAGCATTGCTAGTAAAATGAAATGCCAGAACAAGGGGTGCAACTAAATTAGCTTCATTTGGGACTGTAAAAGGATACGATATTTGCTAGTATCACAGAGGTGAGGGTTCTTAATGGAACAGAATGGAAGAAAACGATTCATGTAGCCAACCTCCAATTTGAACTAAGGTTCTTGTTGGTGTTTTCTTTTAAACATTGCTATTTTCACTTGCTTCTGGATTTGAAATAATCCATCAAGCCGGAGCTTATCATATTCTGAAACAAAATGGAAATAGTGTTTGCTGAAATTCCACGGATTAATACCAGATTAAGAGGGCCATTTCATTGGTAGTTAAAGGTTAAAACCTGTGTATTATGAAGAAAATGCATTTCGAGCTTAGTTCTTTTATTTGATTTAACTTTAAATGCAGGTATCTTTATCTTTCTATGAGATCAAAAATAAGCAGCCACACTGGTTTAGTAAACCTGAGCGTCTGTACTGGGAGCACTGGTACATAAACTTGCATGTGGTGACTCCCAAGGCACGTGGCAAATCTCATCACAGCAAATCACCTGTAGATCTGGGAGGTAGACATTGTTTTTTTGTTGGCACTAAATAAATGAATGGCAATACATCTCAGTATCACGATATATACTGCAAATTTATTTATCCGTGTAGAAAATGCTTTGGAGGAGAGTACCTCAAGGCGTGCTGCCTTGGAGTCTTCCCTCCGTGAAGTCTTGTTTCAAATCATAAAATTTGTCAATGAGAAGAAAGACCATATACCGTCCATACCAAACTCAGATGTTGTTTCGTTCCCTTATGAGATTACAATCCCAAGGTTCGTTCCTGACTTTATAATAACCACCACCTGGGTTGGAGAACCCTGATCTAACTGTCATAGGCATTTAGTTTTGCTTTTTTGTCCATATATATTTCGTGAAGGGGCTTCTAATTGAACTTCAGGTGACACTTTTTCCTTGGGCATGTTCCACAGTATGTCTGATTCCTCCTTCGGGTGGCACACTACTGACGTTCTCAAGAGGATGCTGCAGACTGGACATCCTACCATGCTAGGCTGACTGTAGTCACTGTGAGTTCTTCACCAACAAACTCTTTCTTGTTTAAACTATTTTCGAGGCCTGCAATTTTGTCTAGTCAAATTTATCATGATCGACTAGCCCAAATTTTTTACAGGCTGAAGATGGAAAGATGAAGGATTCAAGAACCAGGTTTCATTACTGGAGGAAATGATCTACATACTGTTAAAGTTTTGTACATGTTCTTTTCAGAAGGGCCTGTATATAATGGAAATGGTCTTAGTATTTGAGTATCTAATTATGTAATACTACTGATTATAGTGCAACATTGTGGTTGCCCACGAACTGCAGGCTTATTATGTTTTGCAAGGCATTGATGCATTTCTGTGAAGTTCAGTTGTTAGCATACGGCACAACTTATCTCAGTAGTCGCAAGCACTAGGTAATTTGGAGTTGCTTATTTATCAAGTGGCCATGCTTTTCAATAGCACTTTTTTTTAATGATCAATTGTGTAGAATGTTGTGAATAGTCGACATTTTTGATATGCACAAATCTATGTATGTAAGCCCCGAAGGAGTGAATTTCAACTTTGGATGATCTGGAAGGAAGTGTGTAAAGGCTTGTTTGGTAGGTTGGCAGTGGGAGTGTAGTAGCAGATGCCCTCTGCCAATGCCTACAATTGTTGTAGGCAATGAACGGAACCAAAAATTCGAGTTGGAGTAGGCTGGAGTCGACTAGCTATTAGGGATGGAAAAAAAGAAGAGGAAAAAACTATGTGAAAAAAAAACATTTCTTTCTGCATATGATCGTCCTTGAGAACAAGATGGAATTCTCCAAGATAGTGTGCCATCCGTTGACTCTCTTCATATGATGATCAAGTCCATGTGGCACAGCAGCTTGGAATCTCCAAGCCCCATGTTCCAACAAAAACCAGGTGTGCAATCTGATTAGCCATTTCCGAATCTTTGATGGCTGGTGATCAAGCAAAATATGGACACCTAAAGCAATGGGTCATATCCTTGTTGGGTTGTAGTTAAATTGTTAGACCCAAAAGGATCACGAAGGCCTGTCCACCATTGCCTACTTTTTCTAAACCCCAAAACCCCCAACAGTCCCGGCAGCTTGTACATTGACTTAGTGATTTTTTTTTAGGGTTAATTAGATCTTAGTTGATGTCCAATTTATGATTTGGGTTCTGAGAGGACATTTTTGGGTTAATTAGGTCTTGGTCGATGTCAAATTTGTGATTTGGCTTCTGAGATGACATTTGGCCCGTGTTGATCATTCAAAATCTATTAATAAATAAATTGAATCAGAACTCAAGAAGAAAAATAATGTTCTGGGACCATAAATCTAATTAATCCTAAAATATTTATTAACAAAAATTTGGATAGTCAACACGGATCAACCGTCATCTCAAGATCCAAACCTAAGTTGTCGGGATGGCAATTTCCTCTGAACCGAACGGGGATCCGATTTTTTTTCCCCACGGGAACGGATTTTGGGATTTAAAAATGGGACGGAGGCGGAGATGGTGATTAAATAGATTTTTTGGTCGAGTTCGAGGCCGGATATGGGTAAGTACTCCCCATCTCGATAAATCTTCGACCCCGGTTACTTATACCTATATGTGCAACTCATTAGTATGAGTTCATGAGTTATCTAGTAGTATATATTTCTTTAATTCATGTTTTATTAACATATCTTGTATTATTTTTGAATGAAAACAGTTTTTAAGCTTGTATTGTACAAAAATGTTTGTTAATGGGACAGGAGACGGAGACGGAGAACTCGGCTTCGAAAGTGTTAACAAGGCAAGGTCGGGGACGGGAAGTGCATTGTTTAACATGCACGGAGATGGGGTAACCCAACGGGGAAAGGGGACGGAGATTCGAACACTACTCTGAAAACGAGCATGGGGGTATAGTCTCTGAACCCTACCTGCATCGTTGCCATCGCTAGTTGTACATCTTCAGGACCCAAAATTTAATTTTCGAATATTTTTTTAGCCCCGAAGTCTAATTAACAATTGTACATCTTTATGACCAAAATTTTTATTTTCTAAATGTTTATGGACCCGAAGTCCAATTAACCACTTTTTTACACATATATCCTCTAAATTTTTTGGGATTGTCATTCATTTATTCTTCAAAAAATAGAACAATTTTTTATAGCAAATTATATCATCTTATCTCTTGGTCGAGAGATTTTATGGTCTAAGAAAACTTGAAGGTTACTCATTGATTACATAAGCTTAAACTGCAATCTGAAAGGTAGATTTACTTATCCGTCATTGGCCACCTAAGATTTATCGTACTCTCGTATAGCTATCTCAATTAAAAATTTGACACCGATAAAGAGGAGTAGACAACACATTATCAATCAAAAGTTGGTCATAATTTGTTTTAGAAATAAATAAATTGACCCCCCAGAATGTTCTATGAGTTTTACATGAACTACTCATATTCCGAAAATAATTACACATACTATTCCTCTCATTTATAAATTTATAAAACATAGGAGTGATGAGTGTTACAAGTTTCTATATAAAACATAAACTATAGGGTAGTCCGTGTTAGTTTCAAAGTAGAAATAATTTATGTAATAAGTGTAAAAGATAGGGGTAGTTAAAGTAACTTACTCTTTTTTTAAGCTTTCTTATGTTTGGATTAAGTTGATCTTGGTATGCGAATGTGTACGCTTTCATAATTATTTATGAGAAATTTTGATTTGTCCACAGTTTTATTTACCACAATTCAATGTACACCTCTCACAATTTTCATAATGTAAGAATTCTTCCATTTTGATGGAATTCGTCTAGAACTAACCGTCAACTGTTTTGTCCGAAATACTTGACCAAAATATCCCTCTTTCAAAATTTATCTTTATTTATTTATTTATATATATATGTACCCTTGTCATTACATTAGCAATAGCATTACGAATGAATGAACAAAATTTTCCTACTCACTTGCATAATCTTCATTCTCTTCCACTCGACTGAAACTGAAGAGAGAGAGAACGAGAGAGAGAGAGGACCAAAAATGGCAGCAGCAGCAGCTGCAAGCCTCTCCTCCCAAGTCTACCTGGAGGGAAAACCCGTCAAGGACTCCAGGGCCGTCGCCTCCCATCACTGCCGCAACTTCTACGGCGTCGGCTGGGTCACCGGCACCGGCGGCAGCATCGCCGCCCCCAAGCCCGGCCATCTCGTCGTCGTGCCCCCCTCCACCTTCAGTGAGCGAGCGGTGACCCAATCCACTTAGTCCCTGTCATTTATTTTACTGAGAAATTTTTTTCTTTCTTTCTTGTCAGGGGCTCACAAGGAGAGAGTGGTGCCGGAGGCCATGTACGTGCTGTCGGAGGGCGGATCGGTTGTGCTGTCGCCGCCGTCGCCGAATCCGTATGCGAACAAGCCGCCCAAGTGCATGGATTGCGCTCCCCTTCTCATGAAGGTAAAAGAAAAAAAGTTGAAATCTTTGTGAATTGCGTCGTAGCCGAAACTCTACAAATGAGAACGAACGACGTGGTCTAGCCGAGAGAACTATGCAATTGCTTGTGTTCAGTTCTAGGAAGCACGGTGTGGGATGTATCGTGTCGGACACGCGTCGGAAACATATAGGACACATTCCGGGCGCTCCAGAATACACTAAGACACAGCAAAATCGATGATCCGTGTCCGTGTTGCTGTGTCCTATCCATGGGTTGAGGTGTTTGGTATCGAGTAAAATTCTTTCTTTTTGATGGAAGGTATTTGATGAAATAAATTCTTGTAAGTCAAATCTTCAAACAAGTCCCTGACACTATAATACAAGTCCGGACGTGTATGGTTAAGGGTTAAGTATTACTTATATTATTCCAATGTGCTCCGGTATGTCAAATGCCCATTTTGTGGGTTGAGAGCTGGGTTTGTGCCACTATATTTTATTATTTTGTTAAATATTGTTGGAAAAAGGGTCCCAAAATTTCGGAATTTTGGTTTAGTCAGAATTTTGAGTCAATCCAATTTTGGTGTATTTTAGGATTAATTTCCTAGGATTCCTGTGTTATTTAGGTCTACTAGATTTAGTCAAAGTTTTGGTCTGTCTTTATAGATTGAGTCAAAAGTCCATCTCTCGGTATTGTTTTTTCAGATTGAGTCTATCTATGTACTTGACTCTCGACATCGTATCAATGCTTCAGAACAATTTAAATGTGCGTTAGAAAAAGGTGTTAACTTGGGTTGGTCTACTACCATGCTAAAGCCCCTATCACTAGACCACAACCCCATAGTGGTGATGAGGGTTGGGGGTTGTATATTTTATTATTTCATTAAGCGTGTAAGTACCTATATTAGTGGAAGTACTTCATGGTCGTGGTTATCAAGTATTACTTGCTTGCGTGCTCTTTATTAAGGATATATTGATTACAAATATTTATATATAAATTAATGTCGAAAAATTATTCATAACAAATAGAAAATAGCAGAGCAAGAAGCGAAGGCCAGTTGGATAATACACCTCTCTTTTCTGAAATGCCTTTGCATGTTGTAGCTTTAGCAATAAGCAAGAGCTCGGCGGACTACATTAGGCACGTCCTTCTTCTCTTTCTTTGCCTGGTTCGACCAACAACGAACAAAGAGAAAAGACATGTCATATTTCTTTTTATGCAAATAAAGGTATTCTTCTTATAAAGATAATATAACTGTATTGCAAAAGTTAATTGGAGAAGTCAGCATAGACTGATTGTAGGCTGATGGTAGTAATGTTCTGCCCCAAACCCTTAGTTTGCTTCATTTATTACCTACTACTAGATGCATTTCTTTCTCGAGTCATGGCAATCTTGATCTCCCTCCTCATTTGGGTTACCTTTCCAATGACTGTCCGCTAATGAAGATTATTCCTCTTGACCTATGATCTCATTAGTCGTCTGCTCATGTTCTTCTAGTGTCTTCCTTTTAATGTACTATTTCTTGATGGCTAATTTGTATTAAAATACCTTCAACTTTTCCATACATTCACTTTGCTACCATATACAATTTTAATCTTCACTTGACTTCCATGAACTTTCTAAAAGTTTCAGTTTGCTATCCTCCTGTAGTAAAATGAAATAGATTAACAGTCTCATGCTTTCACATGACCATTTTATGACTCAATTTTCATAGGCTAAGGGTTATTGTTTTTGTTGGTTACAAGAGTGACTATTCAGAAGATGGAACCGATTCTGATTTTTTTTTTTTTTTTAGTTTTTATCTCTAGTGCAACAGTAGCTAATGTACCACATTTGTTATCATGAAAAGTGGAAAGGATAACCAAATTTTCTTTATTTTTCTTATTTAATGTAGGCAAGGTCCATTCTTCTGGTAGAAGTTTGTTGGGCTATTTATTTCACATGAATTGTTTATTTGATAGTTTCTCCTATTTGATTCCATTGCAGAATGTCTTGGAGTAATTTAATAATTCTTCATATAAAAAAAATATCTGATTCTCAATACTGCAACCAGCTGATTTATATTTCCCATGAGAGACAAGTTTGAAACTTAAGTGCTTTTGTTGCGTTCCAGTCTTGGTTCTCATCAGTAACATTTTCCTTCTGTTTTCGTTTTAGCAGAATCGTCAAGTGTGCAAGCCTCACTTGTTTGTTCATGCAATAAAATATTTTAAAGGGTTTGGATCTCACCTGCATGTCACTAAAATTTCATTCATGCCCCTGTTAACAGTTTAAAATCCATTGACTTCTATAATTGCTATCATCTTTGTAATATTAACTACCCTTCTCTTAAATTACCTTTCTTCTTCTTTTTCTTGATAGAACTATTGAGTTGAAATTGTGGCTATCATTGTGGTTCTCGTATGAATCTCAGGTTTTAAGCGATTCATAGGATTTCAAGAGAATTTATTGAAAGAGTAAAATAGAATAAATTGGTGTTATACTAAGAGAAAATTAATGAGGAAAAAAAACCAGATAATTGAGAGAGAAGTTCCAGGGACCTGTAATGATCAACATGAAGAGACTTTTTGTGGTTAATTTGGTGTTCTTTCCTTTTTCCTTTGTAGGCTGAATGTTATCATTACCCTTTCAACGCTCCAATGAAGCTCCAGCAGTTGGGCGTTGACTGGACTACTCCAAGCCATGGTCCATTAAGCAAAGAGAGGCATCTTAGTGGTTTGGTTAGGGCGGAACCCCAGAATGGCTATCATGCTGCTGAACCATCAAGAGTGAGTTGAACTATCCTTTTTACATCTATAGACTTCTTAATGTTTTTCCCTTTTAAACTATTTTGTCTAGCTTGAGTTCCCTTTAGGGTAGACGGAAATTTTGCATTTAGCTAGTCGTTTTACCTTATCATTCTTAATTGACTCTTAGTATTTGTTTGCAAGAACTAACGACCTTCAGGATCCTCTTTGGTTATTTTGCAGATATGCATTGTTTTGGACATTGAAGGGACAACTACTCCAATATCATTTGTTACAGATGTTCTGTTTCCCTATGCTCGTGATAATGTTCGGAATCATTTAACATCCACTTTTGATAGCAAGGAAACAAAAGATGATATCGATCTATTGCGTGCTCAAGTAAGCATAAATCTTCAGCTTTTCCATCTTATTTTGCAATTTTTGGTTAATATGTACTACTTTGTACGAGTCCGTGTGTTTTTTAGCTGCTGTTATGTAACAAAAGATGTAAAAGGAAAGCAAAATGTTAATCTGTGTGACCTTGTTTGTTCTATAAACTCGTAAGTTGATTCATCTCAACTGGGAGTCGTGCAGATACACATGCATTTTCCAATTCGAGTTATTATAGTCAGTGGTGGTGCTTGATATGAATATCCTTCGTACAATGTACCGAAATATAGATGTACAGTAAAGCACAATCGGAGCATAGCTTTAGCACTATAAGCCAAGGGATAAGAGACCAAATTTAGATTTTTATGGAATTGGGATTTAATGAGTTTATATAGTTATATCCAAATTTCGTTTGATTGAGCATTTTAAATAAAGTTCACTCTGTTTACTAGGATCTTTATTTTCTTTTAAAAAATGTTTCCTGTCTGTAATCATGCTTTCATTAGGATTGACAGTTTTATTTGGGTTCAGACTTCTTTGACAGAGCTTTTATGAAGGAAGTACCATTGCAACCCTTGTGAAGCAATGAATTTATGGATAAAATTTGGAGTTCCTCGAATTTGAGATGAGTTTTGTGAGAAGATACCTGGGTGAGAAACACTAATAATTCTATTGGAAGCATTCCTTATCTTCTCTCTTTTCGGCAGTGTTGAGAACCAATAAGGGACTTTAGTCCCACATTGGAATATGTAGTATGAAGAGGAGTTGGAACCTCTATAAGTAGCAAGTAGTAGCCCATCAATAAAATTATCCCATTATTCATTTCTACATGGTATCAGAGCCATAACTCATCCACCCCTCTCTCTCCACACACACAAAAAAAAAAAAAAAATTCCCCTCCCGCTCCCGACCCCCCCCCCCCCCCCCCCCCCCGCTGCTGGAGTTCCCCCCCCCCCGGCTGCCGGATTACCCCCCACCCCACCCGCTGCTGCCGACCCCCCCTTCCCCGCTGCTGCTGGATCCCCCCAACCCCCCCACCTCATTGTTTTACTTGGTGTGCCGGATCCCCCCCTCCCTTCCCGTCTCCTTGTTTTTACTTGGTGTGCCGGATCTTCCCCACCGCTTCCTTGTTTTTACTTGGAGTGTCGGTTCCCCTCCCCTCCTTGTTTATACTTGGAGTGCTGGAACAATCAATCATGCAAGGAGTAAACGACCCACGTCATTGTTTCCCCTGTTCGATGTAATGTTGTTCTAGTTGATCGTATACCTGAGGAATATCTGTGAGGCGGCTCCTTATTGTTCCCCCCCGATCTCAACAGTTGACTACGAAGACACAAGAGATCGGGATACAAAGCAGTTAGACAACAAACGACGAAGACGGCGACTTGGGATACAACAGGACCTCACACAGATTGACGACGTCATGGATGCAATCAGTGGAAAACTGACGGCACAGGAGATGCAGGCCTTGGTTGATGATATCTTGTCCAAGAGATTGACTGAGGCGACCCCACGTGTGACCCATACTGATGTGGATTCGTCACCTTACAAGATGGGAAAGTTGGAAAAGCTAGAGACGAAGTTGGAAGGAACTTCCAACTACTTGAAATGGTCGCGGCAGGCGATGCGGACGCTGAAGGGACGTGGCTTGGCAGGCTATGTCAATGGCCAAACCAAGGCGCCAACTGATCCCTCCTCAAAGGAGTTTGCTATTTGGGAGATTGTCAACAACGTAGTGGCGGGGTAGTTGACAGCCTCATTGACCGACCAGGTGTCGGGCAATGTTGAGGCGATGGAGGCTGCTGCTGATATATGACGGACTTTGAAGGATATGTACTCCGGTTCGAGCAACCCTATGCGGGTCTTCCAACTGCAGGATGAACTCGATAGGGTGATCCAAGACGAACGTACCATCTCTGAGTATGCATCTCTGTTGAAGAAGTACTGGTCTGATCTGGATCACTATGATCCCTCTTGGGATGGAAGATGCACGGGTTGAATCTGCATTTGCGAAGTATTTTCAGGCGTTCTTGGAATATATTTCGCGGCAGCGAATGATGAAGTTTTTGAAGGGACTCAACTCGGTGTTTGAGCAGAGAAGGAATGTACTCCAGCCCAACCCCAGCTTCCAAACTTAGAAGGGACTATAGCCGCCATGGCACAGGAAGAAGCTCGGTTGAAGTTGATGTCCAACAAGGGCTACTTCCAGGGAGAGCAAGCCGCTGTTGACAAGTCTGCTCTTGCCGCCTTCAATCCGCCTCTCTCTGCGGGCGGTGTTTGTCACAACTGTGGCGACTCCGGACATTACATCAGATTTTGTCCAAAACTCCTGTGAAGTCAGTCGAGTGATCGCGGACGGGACCGTGGAGTACGTCGTGGTGGTAGAGGAGGATATGCTGGTCGAAGGGGAAATTCTTTTGAAGGACACAAAGCGAACCTGGCGGAAGAAGGGGGAGAAAAGCAGCTGGTTGAAATAACCCCTCTTGAGAGGGAGTTCCTCGCGAGGTTACGCGGCTCGAAGCAGGGATCGGACGACAGTCTCGACTCTCATGCGGCATTATCTACCTCGGGAAATCACATCACTTGCTTTGCCCAAACCAGCACAGGTATACTTGCGCATGCTCTTGTATCTGACCATCAGCTAGGTTGGATTATGGACTCTGGGACATCTAGCCATGTCACGGGATCTCGCGGTGAGTTCCAGGACTATACTCACCTACCGACGCCGGAGAGCATTCAGACTGCTGATGGTATCTCCAGACCTGTAATGGGTAAAGGCACTGTTGCATGCACCACTTCCCTCACTCTCACCAATGTCTTACATGTTCCGTCTTTTCCTATCAATTTTATCTCTATTAGTGCCATTATCCTTGATCTTAACTGTACTGTTTTCTTTGACATTTCTACGGTAATTTTTCAGGAGAAGGGGACAGGATGACGACTAGGAACTGGCACATGGCATAAGGGGCTATGATACTTGGACATGACCGGACTGGACACAGCACTGGCATCTCTGGTCGCAAGCACACAACCGGATGCTTCACGTCGCAGTGTAGAAGACGAATTGTTACTCCACCACCAGCGTGTCGGACATTCTTCCTTTAAAGTTATTAGTCGAATGTATCCGTCCTTATATCAAAGGGCTAATAAAGAGAAGTTAGTTTGTAATGCATGTGGGTTGGGCAAACATACCAGAAGCTCCTATGTGAGCTCTGGAAATAAAAGTTTCACAGTTTTTGATATGATACATTCGGACGTATGGGGTCCTTGTCCTACAACAAGTATTAACGGATTTCGATGGTTCGTCACTTTTATTGACTGTTATACCCGCGTGACATGGGTCTACCTTATGAAGAATAAAAGCGACGTCTTTGAGGCTTTTTAGGATTTTCATCGCCGGGTGATAACACAATATAGGACTAAAATTAAGTGTTTCCGGTCTGACAATGGGACGGAGTACACAAATAAGCAGTTTGCTGAATATTTATCCACTCATGGAATACTACATCAAACCTCATGTGCCTATACACCGGCACAAAATGGTGTGGCCGAACGGAAGAACAGACACCTACTGGAGGTCGCATGGACGATGATGCTGGCTATGAATGTCCCAAAACACTTATAGGGGCAGGCTGTATTGACGGCCTCTTATCTCATCAACCGAATGCCTTCTCAGGTATTGGACTGGAAGACACCGTTGGAGATGCTTACTGGTGCAACTACATACACTGTTCTCCCGAAAGTATTTGGGTGTGTGTTTTGTCTAAGATAATAGGCCGGGAGTTGACAAACTGGATCCTAGAGCGGTTAAGTGTGTCTTTGTCGGGTACACAACGACTCAGAAGGGATATGCATGTTGGAGCCCAGTTGAGCGGAAGATATTTGTAAGCATAGACGTTACATTCAGAGAACTGGAACCATACTATGGTTCGGATGCAGGTTCAGCGTTTGGTGACACACCTAACACAGAGCGTGTTAGACGTGAGGGAGAGATAATAAGTCCAAACGTGGTAGTCGGATCGGTCCCGTGCCCGGTCGTAGACAATTGGACGAAAGGGGGAGATAGCAGTGACTCTGATACGGAGAATGAAGAAGAAGATACATATGTTACGCAGGAGGAGACAAGGGAAAAGGAGCTCCAAGTCTACAGAAGGAGACAACAGAAGTCCAGTACTGTGCCGTGCCCATTGCCTAATGTACCAAGTCCCTCGTCTACTCCTGTCCCAACTCTTGAAGATGTTGCCCCCACACTGAATCACTCTGATTCTGATGCGGATCTCTCTGACTTGGATCTCCACCACCTATTGCTCCCTTAAGGAGATCTTCTCGCATCAATGCGGGTAAGGCTCCTAGTCGTTATGATGATTATGAACATGACATTGTCAATTTCTTGTCTTATTCTAACATTTCTCCGAATTATCGAGCCTTCATTGCATCGTTAGACTCTACTTCTTTGCCTAAGTGTTGGCAGGAAGCAAAGAAAGATCCAAGGTGGAAAGCTGCAATGATGGAAGAACTTGGGGCACTAGAGAAAAATAATACATGGGAGCTGGTTCCATTACCCAAAGGGAAGAAAACTGTGGGATGCAAATGGGTGTACACATTGAAGGAGACGCCAGAAGGAAAAGTAGAGCGGTACAAGGCGAGGTTGGTTGCAAAAGGATACACACATTCATATGGCATCGACTATGATGAGACGTTTGCCCCAGTAGTGAAAATGAGTACGGTAAGAACTCTGGTCTCTATTGCAGCAAACTATGGGTGGAAGCTATACCAATTAGATGTGAAGAGTGCCTTTCTCCACGGGGACCTGCAAGAAGAAGTGTACATGGAGCTCCCGCCAGGATGCTACGCGACAGAATCAGACAGAGGGACGTCGCGTGGAAAAGTGTGTAAACTAAAGAAGTCGCTATACGGGCTCAAGCAATCTCCTCGAGCCTGGTTCGACAGATTCAGAAAGGCTGTTACTGGCATGGGATACCATCAAACAAATGCAGATCATACAGTCTTTCTTCAGCATGCAAGAGGCCACATTACTATACTTGCTGTATATGTGGATGATATAGTAATCACAGGTGATGATAAGGTCGAGATCACTAAGTTGAAATCAAAACTCGCAAAGGAGTTTGAGGTGAAGGATTTAGGAGCGATGAGGTACTTTCTGAGTATCGAGGTGTGTGACGACGAACAAGAAATTGTTCTCTCACAAAGAAAATACGTACTAGATCTGCTAAAGGAGACAGGGATGCTGGGATGCAAAGTAGCAGTCACTCCAATTGACCAGAAGTGCAAGTTAGGAGCAGAAGCAGGAGAGCCAGTTGATCGTGAAATGTATCAAAGACTTGTAGGGAGATTGATTTATCTGGGATACACTCGTCCTGATATCTCATTTGCGATGAGTGTAGTGAGTCGCTACATGCATGATCCAAGAACGGATCATATGGAAGCAGTGTTTCAGATCTTGAGATATCTGAAAGGGACGCCGGGAAAAGGGTTATGGTTCAAGAAGAATAGACGCATAGAAGTTGAGGAATACTGCGATGCAGACTGGGCGAGTTGCATAGACAACAAAAGGTCTACCACGGGGTACTGTGTCTTTGTAGGAGGAAACCTGGTCTCATGGAGAAGCAAGAAACAGTCAGTGGTAGCACGGTCGTCAGCTGAAGTAGAATATAGAGCAATGGCTCTGAGAGTGTCAGAGTTACTGTGGGTGAAAGCACTGCTGACAGAGTTGAAGCTGGATAAGGGAGCACCGTTACATCTTCTGAGCGATAGTCAAGCTGCAATAAGTATAGCCAACAATCCAGTTCAGTACGACAGAACGAAGCACATCGAGATCGATCGATTCTTCATCAAGGAAAAGCTGGAACAAGGGATACTGAAGATTGACTATGTTCGCTCAGAAGAACAAGTTGCAGACTGTCTGACTAAAGGTCTTAGTTCATTGAGTCTGTCAAAGCTATGTAACAAGATGGGGATGATTAATATCTATCGTCCATCTTGAGGGGGAGTGTTGAGAACCAATAAGGGACTTTAGTCCCACATTGGAATATGTAGTATGAAGAGGAGTTGGAACCTCTATAAGTAGCAAGTAGTAGCCCATCAATAAAATTATCCCATTATTCATTTCTACAGGCAAAAAACTCTCGTATTCTTCCTCCACCAAACCATGATCCTCCATAACAAAAACTCACTCAAACCCGCTGTTGTCCTAAGCAGTTCCAATATAAGATTCCACATCAAGAACCATCAAAATCCTTTTACCATCTATGCAGAGGTGGGCTTGGTAACTTTCTAGCTCTGAGTCCAAAGTAGCTGCACTTTATTTGGAATGGTCTAAAACCTGTTTGAATGGTAGAGTAGAAGGTTATACATATAAATGTCCGTCTTAGCTACATTCTTATATCGCATGCACAATCACAGAACACTTGTATTCTTAATTTTTCTCCCAGTCTATTTTAATTTCTTTGCTCTTACCTTTTTTTAATGTGCTGCACAAAATTTTTGGTCATCAAATTCATTGTTGGGTCGGTTATACACAGTGAAGTGGAATTAGATTCCTATATCGCATGCACAATCACGGAACACTTATTTTTCTTAATTTTTCTCCCTTTATATTGTAATTTCTTTGCTCTTCCTTTGTTTAATGGGCTGCACAATTTTTTGGTCCTCAAACTCATTATTGGGTCGGTTATACACACTTGCTAATTTTCTAAAATTGAGAATGATGTTTTTTCAGGTTAATGATGACCTAGAAAAAAGGGTTGTGGGTTCTGTACCTATTCCACCTGATAATGCCGGAAAAGAAAAAGTGATTGATTCATTGGTAACTAATGTAGAAGCGATGATAAAAGCTGACAGAAAAATTACTGCTCTCAAACAACTGCAGGTGAACATACTTCCTGAGTTTGATACATACACATACAGGTGCACATGATATATACAGAAAGCACTTTACTCCCTTTTCATTTTATCATTCAGGGACATATATGGAGAACTGGCTTTGGAAATAATGAGTTGCAGGGAATTGTCTTTGAGGATGTTCCTGAAGCACTTAAAAAGTGGCATGCTAATGGAATCAAGGTCACATATACTTGACAAGTTTCTTTCATTTCTTAGGATAAATTTGGCAGAAAGCCCATAATGTATATATTACTTGATTATAGGAAATACCCTTACCTTAGTTCTCAGTCGCAACATGCTCATCTATGCAAATTTTCTTGTTTTCTTTTGACGTTTTCTTTTCCTTGTTTCTATAATACTGGAAACCTATTTGTTAAGGTCCGTCCCACCTTGGATTTCAAACAATCTTTCATACATTTTCCCCTTACTCTTCCTACTCCTTTCTCCTTATTTTTTATACTAGGTTTTAGCTAAAGATCAATTTGACTTTTGGGCAATAGTCTGCTGGCTTGAGAAGATAATCTCTCTTGAACTATAAAATCAATACTTTGGTAACTTCTATCAAGTTACTGGGTTCAAATACCACGATAATAAGAGTACTTCTATATAGGAAAGTTCAGTCTCCTCTAGATGGTATCAACTCTCTTAGAGGATCACTGGAATCCTTTCCTCGGAGAGAAGTAAGGGGGTAAGGGATTGTTAAACCTGGCTTGTATAATTAGAACTCCTAACCTGTAGATTGGGGTTAAATGAAACCTTGCGTCTTTAAGCAACTTCATCCTGGTTAACTATGCCTGAACAGGATCTAATTTAATTTTGTAGTAATTCGTGCTGACTGCTGAGGTCTAGTTAAATGTTGCCTCTTGTCATGTATCTATTCCATTCTCTTCTAGATTTCTTTTGTTTCAAGCATTTCTTTATTTATCCACTTAATTTGACCAAAAGTACCAATTTCTGTATTTAGGTTTACATATATTCTAGTGGTAGCAGAGAGGCTCAGAGGCTTATTTTTGGGAATACAACATTTGGAGATTTGAGAAAATACCTTTGTGGATTTTTTGACACCAGTGTCGGGTACGTTTTTATTTGTCAATGATCTCTCCAATGGAAAGCCTTATATAATTGAAGTACGAGTTGTCACTTTATATTAGTTTATTGTCATCCTTTTCTGTCTGTAGAAACAAAAGAGAAACACGTAGCTACTTTGAAATCTCACAGTCAGTAGGAGTGGATAAGCCATCAGAAATATTATTTGTAACAGATGTCTATCAAGAAGCTGTGGCTGCAAAGGCTGCAGGTAAAACATATCCCTCATTAGTTTTACTTAAATCTGGTTTAGCACTTTATGCATACCACTTTTTGTCCCTCTTTATTTGATTCTCTGACAAGTGATGCCCCAGAACGTAGATGACTAAATAAGGCTCCAATACAAATCATGACATCTTAATCCAGGTCCTTGCCTAGGGAACTAGTTTGCTTGCATTCTTGTTCTATTCTTGCTGTAATGACAAACTTTAGAGTTGTGTATATTCTTTGTGGGTACCGCTTTAGCACAGTGGTAACCTCTCCACTCTCAAGCATGATGTCCTCTGTTCTAAAAGGCGGCCGCCTAGGCGCCGGTGCCCGCCTGATGCCCACTTAGGTGCCCGTCTATTATCCCTGACGCCCGACTATGCATGTTTTGGAATTTTATGGATTTTTCTGCAATTTTTAGTAGATTTGTTTGAATTATTTTTATTTTTTTCAATCGCCTAGATCTAGGCGGCCGCCTAGGCAGGCTAGGCGCTAGGTGGAAGGTGCCCGCCCGACTAGCGCCTAGCGCTTTTCACAACCTTGATCATGTCTGGATAGAATTTTACTATTTCAGTTTCATTTACCTCAAAGTAACTTGGTACTTCCCAGAAAACGTAAATAAATAACAATGAAAAGATAATGTCATTCTGACTTTTGAGTTAAAGCAAACGTGTTTGCTATAGAACATAACTATGTTATCATTTGATAATGCTGCAAGCTAAGAGTCCGATATCACCCGAAAGGACCTACTTCATTTTGATCCTCTATATTATATATTAGCAACTTGATATGTGCATGCAATTGCACTATTAGCACAAAGGCGTGAATGCAAGCCCTGCAAACCACGACGTCATTAAGTTTAGTTTTTCTGTTTAATAAGGAACGGGTCTCTTTATGACCATATCTTTATACTTACATATCCAAATTGTATGGAGCTAGTTCCACTTCCATTGGCTCACCTTTGTTATATACCACAAAAAAACTAACGCGAAGGACATGCAGAATTGAATTTCCACAACATAAGCATAACATTTGGTATTTCTTGAATTAGCTTTATACATAACATTTTGGTATTAGAGGAAACTAAGGACCAGAAGACGCACAACTGTATGGCGTTAGATACACTTCTTTTGGCTCATTTTTGAATATAGTCAACTTAGTTCTTTTGTTTAATAAGAAAAATGTATCTTGCTCTAGCATTACGCTTTGAGATCCTTACTCAATGGAGTTAGATCCACTTCTATTGGCTCATCTTTGTTATTTAAACCAAGAGGCTAACTAGAAGCACATGCAAAATTGAATTTCAACAACAATTTTATGTTAAGAGATTGGCCATCTCGAATTGGCTTGACACATAGCGCAACTTTTTCAATGTTGATCCCCCCCCCCCACCACCCACCCCCACCCCCCCGCCCCCCCCCCCCCCCCCCCACCCCACAGAAATGTTGGGTTGTATCTCGCATCAGGTTGATCGCTCAAGATTCACAAATATGGTGACAATATAAAAATCGTTGTATACAAAAGGTTAGCCCCATATCTGATAGCAAGTGAAAGGATAAGATATAGGTATACGGTATTGGTCTTGAACTTAATAAAGAGATTTCCGTTTTAAGCCATATAGATCGTGTCTCATGGATCAACTCTGATTAGGATTTACTATATTCCCAACAACTGGTATTAGAGACTATGTTACAAGTCAAGCTGAATTTGACGTTCTAGTTGCTTCGAGATAGACTTTGCGGACACGTTCATGATACGTATAACCAGATTCGAGTTTGCTACTAAGATGAAGTTGTCTCTATGAGGTGGTTCCGACTAGGGACCCAAGGTTAGAGGGATTATACGGGTTCACTCCTAAGGTAGAGTTTATGAGCATGTCCATAAGGTGGTCCGACTGGTATGGGACCTACTGGTATGGGACCTAAGGTTGGAGGGATTAAACGGATTGGCTTCAAAGGTGGGTCTAGCATGTGGGCCCAAGGTGAAGCGCATGATGTGTAGATTAGTAAGCGTGTGGGTTTAACTCTGTATTCAAGGATTGAGATGACAATGTATCGGATACCAACTAAGGTGGAGATTGTTGCACATACTTATTCGGATACCAACTAAGGTGGAGATTGTTGGGTTGTATATCGTATTCGGTTGAATCAAGATTCACATGTTTCTTGACGTTATAAATGAAGTTGTATATAAAAGTTTAGTCCAACATCAGATAGAAGGGAGGATGAGGTATAGATATATGGTTTTGGTCCTCGAGTTGATAAGTGATTTTCCTTTTAACTCATATGGGTCAAGTCCAATATCGTATCTCATGTATCTAACTCCGGTTCGGATCGCACCGTGTTCCCAACAACAAGGGCACACACACCTAATTTCTGAGGTCCCATAGGTTATAGAAGTTGCGCAATATTAAGCGAGATGGGCCATGTAAGCATGTCTGATGCATGTCTCTGCTATCAGTTGTACACTGCCACTTTCATGGTTGTGGCATCTGGTTGACCTTTGCTACTTGCCTGGAGAACTACTTCCTCGTCTTTATTGTCTGTTCTGTAGTCAACCCTACCAAGGGAACAAATAGTTGGAGAAATTAAGTGCTACTAAGTTGCGGGTTGCCCCCCACCCCACCCCCTACCCTTCCACCCCTCCACCACCACCCTTCTGTGGTAAGATGAATATCTGCTTGGGTGATATCCTAGCATCTTACTCTTGTAGTTTTTGCTTCAGAAAATTTCGTGTAGACGGATAAAGTTATCCCTATTTGCATGAAAGAGGAAAAATTTGAAAAAAAAATATAAAATGGAGGATGAAAGGCCATTACAAATGGCGTAAAGCATAAGACGCCATCACCAATGGCGTCCCATCGCTGAGAAATTAGTAGGGCGCCATAGGTAATGGCGCGGTCAAAGCCTTGGAAGTGGGGCGCTATTGAAGTTGGCCGTATTAAATATTGTAGTGGGGCCAACTGCAATGAAGCTTCTGATTGGTCAGAAGGAAGGAATTCGGATTGTGGGTAGGTAGGAGGAGGGGGCTATAAAAGATATGGAATGCAAAGAGAGCAAAGAAAAGGAGAAACAGAGAGCGGGAACGCAACAACAACACCGGGGTGAAGGTTTTTTTTTGTTCTTGGCATAATTTTTCTTATAAATCTTATTTATTTATAGATTTTTGTTTACCATTACCTATAGATGGGTGAACAAAATGACGCACGTATTCCTGGTGGACCTACGACCGAGAAAGAGATCCATGATCGTAAAAATCACGTATCTCGATTAGTATTTGCCGGAAAGATACTTGAATTAATTGTTATTTGTTATTTTATTCACTTGCATATATAATTTAATATTTCTATAAATTATATTTGTCAGTTATATGATTATATTCCTGAATTACGCTTGCGAGAACATGGTCAATGGCGATACGCAACCAACTATGTCATATGATCGGGATATTTGTCAGTTATTAATATATTTGTCGGTTATTATTTTTAAAAATTATATTTATCAATTATTTTTTTTTACAACTTACGGCTGTTATTGATCGAGATTTTATGCATGACCCAACGTCCCATATGCTTCTGATATATATCCTACTGGATTATCCAGTCGACAACATTAGTCAGAGACACAACCGTAGCTCCACTACACAATAGATCAAAGAGGGGATTTCTTACCAGGCTAGAGAGGGAACGCCTCATTAGGGCCCTCACACTTCTTACCAAGCTGGAGGGGACTTTCTATCATATTGGCGAGAGTATCTACCAGGCCGGTCGTACAAATTGATTCGAAAATATGGATGCAGTTATTGTCGACTCCATCAGCTCCAATACTAACTCAAGAGACCCAGTTGACGTCGACTCAGGAGCTTGACAGTTCAGATTTAGATCCATCAGAAAAATTGACTAGGTCTAAGGCCAACTAAACGCAGAGATTACTTCGGATTTTTATGTGTGGTCGTAGCTAAGTATTTTGTATTTATAAAAATTAAAAATGTCAAAAATTGAAAGTTATTGGTATCTTGGATTTATTTTTTATTTTTTTCAATTTTGAGTTGTTATCTTGAGCTTGGAGTTGCCTTCTTACATTTGATATATAGGATAACAATATCTAAAAGTATAACAAAAAAAAAAGAAATCATTTATTTAAAAAAAATAAAAAAATACATAGAGAGCGCCATTGTACTTGGCACCCCACCCACTGTCTTTGTAGGGTGCCAATAGCAATGACGCCCTATCCAATTTTCTATGGGGGCGTCGTGCTTCTAGCTTAATTACGTCATTTGCAATGACGTTTCATCCCTCGTTTTGTAATTTTTTCAAATTTCTCGTCTTTCATGCAAATATGGATAATTTCATCCCTCTACACAATTTTTTTTGTTTTTGCTTCCATAAGGTTGGCCCTTATATGTATTATTTAGATTTCTATGGAGTTATTTTCGACGAGGCATCACTCACTCTCATTTCCAGTTGCATCTATGATCAAAGGTTTTATCTGGTATCCATTGTGCCAAGAATTTAATAAAACTTCTCTTTTGTTGTTTTAGTTTAGTACTGAGAGTCCCTCCGGAACCCAAGGTTAATCTGTGACACAACACGGAAACACTGATCACTGTAGCCAATGACCCAAGATACGAGGATTGGAACCTCAATTCTGAACCACGAGAATAAAAAAAGATAAAACTTCAATGGAGTAACTCAATATCAAATTTATTCATCAAAACATGTTTAATCTCTTCTACAAAGTCCTATTTGTAATACAAATCCTATTTATAAGAAATAAAGCTAACTTAAGTACCAAGAAATAGACCCTAACAAACTAAGAAAACAATCAAAAGAAAATGATCAAACACATAAAAAAGATTTGGTCAAATATTCAAAATTCACCCAAAATAGACCCAAGCCCCCTTTTGAATAATTCGTGTCCACGTCAGATCCCTTCTCTTGTAGAGAACTCGACTCGAGTTCTCTTTGTCGCTGTTTGGATAAATTGTTTCGTCGCCAGTGACACTAAAGTTCGTTGAGGTCTCTTCTTCCCAACTAAACTTTCTTTTCCTTCATATTTTGATCGGTCCCAATTTCCTTGATCGAAGCTTGTTGTAAAGCCAACCAGTATCACTTTGAAAGTACACTATGATGTCACCACCAATGTTGATAACTTTGCGCTTACAATGATGGTATGGAAATCTTTGTAGCAGTTTGCACTGTCCCGCATGAGCCTTCTGTAGTCACTCCCGAACGTCCTCATGAACTTCATGGAAATTTCGCCCCCTGCATCACATCTGCTGCCAAGTTCTTATTCCTCCAAGATGTACGAGGACGCAAAACCGATCTCCTTTCATCAAAAAACAGTTATTTATGTATAAGTCATCGACGACTTGTTTTTGACAAAGCTTGTCCCATTCCTCTGCAAAACCCTCGTCGTTCACATAAAGCTCTCCAATGTAACCCAACCTACGAACCTCATGGATAAGCATGTCTAGCAATAACGCCCTCCTACTATTGAAAACCCCATATTTGTGCACGATTGTGTATGAAAACCGCAAATAGTGCTCTAAATATTTGAATGTGTCGGACAACCCAAACATCATAACCAACTGCTCCAATACTCCATCCTCCATCTTAAACGTCTTCCACTCACCCATCGGTCGTATTACGTTTTTTTTTTGTAGCCGTTTCGTAGATCTACCATAGAGAAGACGTCTATAACACTCAGTTGATCTAATAGGTCATCTAGTCGCATCTCGGAAATTTGTAGTCAATCGTAACGGGCTCATGACAATGTTAACCACGCACGGGCTCATGACAAACAAGCTCATGATTTTCCTAATATTCTCCTTCTCTTGTAGAGAACCCGATTGCGAGTTCTTCTACTTCAAGTTCTCTTCCCATGACCTCATGCAATCATGTAGTATCCTCGATAAATCCGTTCTCGAAACAAGAATGTGGTTATGTTAGATGTCACACATGGTTAGTAGTCCTCCATGAAACTTTTTTTCGAAAGAACATGAAAAGTTTGTCGAGTACGGATTGTATCTCAGTTGGACTAGCTCCTTCGTCCATCAACTCTTCGGCCTCTATGCTTTTGCTCGTTACCAAATCATGCACCTCATGGACCTTGAAATTTTCTTTCAGTTCCTTCGTGGAGACTGTCAATGATAGAAATCCTTCCCCTCCTATAAGATTTGCTTCAAGTACTTTTATGCAAAAGCATAAGTATGTACCTCGCCACATCCTTCACTGCCCGATACATATTGTCACGCTCGGCATGCATCACGCCCACCTTGGAGTGCCATAGCCTCTCTAGCAATATATAACAAAGGTGGAGTCCATCCACCTTGTAGTATAGCTTGTCTCGATAGGTACCGATGGAGAAAGGAACTCGATAATGCTAGGTCACTTTGATGTTCCCCACTTTTCGATTCCTTCAGATGTAATATGGGTCCGTGTGCTTTCTCCAATGCCTACCCTGCAATTTCGACTACTCATGCCTGATGAGGTTTACTTGGTTGTCGTCATCTAGCACGAGCCCAAATCTTTGGTCTTTAATGGTACATGTTAGGAACTGGTTGTCTTTTTGCGCGAAATCTTCGTGTCCTAGTTTTGGCACGATCTTTGTTGTTACACCATGGAACGCCTGCCTCTTCCTTCTTGGATTTCTCCCTTTGATCACTATTGGATGAGCGTAACTGTCATCCAACCGACCTCCACCGCCGTGAAAATCGTTTCTCTCATAATCGCCATAGCGACCGTGTCTCTCGACACCGTACTCCTTTCTTATTCAAACTTTTGCTCATTTCCTTAGATAGTTTCCACAACATGGCCCTCCCTTTGTTTCGGAGAACAAAATAGGAGGTACTTGATCAACCTCATCCTGTGTGCTGCTCTTTAACTGGAAAGTAGGTGGTTTTTCTAAGATGCATGATGGGCTAAGGATTTTTTTCTTGTCTTCGGCAAACATTGCCGATGACTTGGATATAACACTGGCTGGTTTCAGAAAAGCCCATGAAAGTTACACTTAGTTTTTTTTTATTTTGGCTAAGTTACTTTCCAACTTTGGCACTTTAATATACCGTGAACCTTTGGGGGCAAGTTAATACCTTGTACTTTCTAAGTTTGGCAGGTCACTCCCTCCGTCAACTCACCGTTACATTCAACGGTTTGTTTGGGACTTTTTTGCCCCTAAATAATTTCAAAATTACTTACATCAAAACATACACAAAGAAAATTTTAAAACTTAAAGTAAAATGAAAGAAACACACAAACCTAATCTCACCCAGATTAGGATTAGAAATTAAAATAAATTAATGAAACACTAATATATTTTATTGTTAATTAAAATCTGAATAAATGATCAATTAGTATGGCTTGGGTTAGGATTAGGACCATGGTTTAAAGTATCGGCCGATACCGATCCGATACGGCCGATACCGATACGGTTTGGCATGTCCCGATCCGATACCGACCGATACCCGATACTGACCGATACCCGATATTGGGGGTCTCTTTTCCGGTCAATTCGGCAAAGAAAATTAAACGAAAAAGACAAATCAGCAAGGGTTTAAAGCATAATAAGATTGTAAAAACATGTAAAAGAGGAAAATCAATCTATTGTATATAAACCAATCGGTATCGGATAGTTCAGGGTACTAAAGTGAAGAAGAAAAAAAATTAGGGTGTCAACTTGTCAAAGAAAGTATGGGATATTAAAGTGTCAAAGATGAATAGCGGAGGATATTTAAGTGCAATCTAGCCTCTTTTTTGTTTTGACCCTTTCAAATGTAGTGACTTAGCATAGACTTGGTTCTTTCTTTTGCTTTATCCTATTTAAGTCCCTGTGCAATGTCCCTGTGCAACCTCATTGTGGTGATATATGAAGCCTCAAGACACTTCTAATGTTTAGATCATTCACTTATTAAAAACTCAATTCTTGTTTTATTTTATGCCATTTTAATTTAATGTTCTTTAATGTATTATGTGTAGACTAATTCTGTCTCCTCCCAATTTAACATAATCTTGATGGATAACCTTTGCATATTTCCATTTGAGCTCTTAAGTCTTTTTTCCCTCCTTTAATACGCGGAATAATTTAGGCTTTAGCATAGTGTCTTAGTAGCTGTTTTCTCACACGACTCCCTATTGTGTCAGATAACTATTACACTAGACACTATATCTGGGTTTTCGTCGAACTCTAGATTTAACTATACATCATGGAAAGTATATTAGTCCCCTCGGATCTGCATTTTAAGCCAGTTCTTATTGTTCAAAGTTTATTTCTATTTATGACTAATGTTAGCAAACTCTTAACCCTGATTTACTTTTTAAGGAACGGATTTACTGAATGAAGTATTTAATCTGCATTCTAGGTCTTGAAGTGATGATATCAATTCGCCCTGGAAATGCTCCTCTCCCAGAAAACCATGGCTTTGAAACGATCAGATCCTTTGCGGAAATCTGAGCCAACTGTAAGAATCATAACTCAATTGAAAAATGGTAAAAACACAGTCAGCTCTCTCTTGTAAAAGGGTGCCTCTGCTCTCTTTAGCAACACTACATTCGGCAACATCCTGTTGAAGAATGTCACTGCACTATTTCTGTCATCCATTAATTACAGTCTGTATAAACTGACCCTTATTTTTAATTTTGTTGTTGTGCAGAGTATGATCTCACCATTTATGAACAAGAGGAGTGTGTATCATATGGAATAATGTTGAATTTGGATATCAACCAAGTCCATCTAGATTATTAAGAAGGATCTTAGCCTTTTGCTGTGGTATCTAAATGAGGTTTTATGCCAGCATATGTTAGTAGTAACAGCAAGATTAATGGTAATAGTATGCCATTGCATAGTAATTATGTTCTTGCACCTGTGGAACTACTGGTGTAGGTTCTTGATTGTTCACGGTTGATCTCTCTATCTAAATAGTTTCAAACCTCCACCCTGCTCCGATCACCAGACAGATTCATGCACACGTACGCAAACACAAGCTAGGATCCGATTCTTACGTAGTTAATGCGTTGGTTCTGTCTTGTTGTTCTTGTGCATCGTTTACGCTGAGAGGCTTTCAATTACTCCAAGGAGTTGAACTGTATGATATGGATATGGACATGGACTGCTATGATTAGTGGGTACTCGTAGAACTTTCTGAGCAGCGAGGCGATAGAGCTGTTCTGCATGATGGTTCTCTTTTATCACTTAGTTTGTCTAATATAGGGAGAAATGTTTATATTAGGCATAAAAAAAGGAAAGAACAAGAATTTTGAGCATTTGCTTAACACAAAAAGGAAAGGTATGTGACTGAACTTTGAGCTTTTGCTTAATTGGGTGGTTAGATGGAGCATTCTCCACACATCTTTTTCCAACTCCAGCATGTAAACATTTGTACAGGTTACACTTGAGTATCAACAAACTATTGACCATTTACTCCTGTTTCCTACATTTATTCAAACAGCATTTCTGTTGGTTGAACAGTGAATTTGCCACAAAAGTTTTGTGGCACGTGCATTCTTTCGCCAATCCAGATGTGTATAAATTTGAGTTCAAGCAGTAAAGAATTTTTGGTTACTTAATTGTATTGTGTGAAGACCATGAGTTGAATTGGATGTACTTAACTTCACATTTACCACGACTTGAGCCAAAGTCGACTATTAATCTAAATAATTTCACAAAGGGAAATTAGAATGAAAAGAAGTAGAGATCGATGAAATTTCGGTTATTCCTCTCTTCTTTGAGACACAGATAGATCAGTTGTGCATCATGGTCCACTGATAGCACTAGTAAGAAAGGGTGTGGGTCGAATCTTGGTCCGGACAAAATAAAAATGGAAAAGGATCAGCGACGGTCGTTAATAACTGATCTTACCAAAAAATAATAATGATAAAAAAAACAAGATGTAATCAGCATCAAACAGAAAGAAAAGTTGATGCAACTATTAGTAGTAAATAATAATGATAAATGGGATGAGTTTATACATAGAATACTCCAATGCTCTATTCATTGCTTCCCCTTGGTTTTTTTTTTTCCTAGCCAATACATCTATTAGTAGTAAATTTGTCACAACTGCTTAACTACTGTTCTCTGTTTGCAGGTTTCACTGAGCTCAAGTTTGACAGCCACAACTTACAAAATGCAGTAATAATTCCTTAACCACCATCCCCCACGAAACTCCACCCATCAGGCCCATGAATTAAGTACACCTTGCTTTCGGGAAGATGAAGACACTTTTCACATACTTACTGGTCGAAAGCCTCAGTATAACCCAACAACACTAAACTTGTATAATATACCCTAAGAACATACAACAAATTCCCCAAGCAAAGAGAACACAAGGATAGACATGCGAGGCAACGAAAAGTCTCATCTCAAGTGGAAGTTTCATTTGCTGAAGACTGTGATTGTTCTTCTCATCAAAACTATCAAAGCCATAAAAAAAGATTAACCGAGGGGCGTGGAAGAAAGAAGGAAAAGTTACAAGGTGCCTGAAGGTATATACACTTGAAGTAGTACACACACACACACACACACACACTGCAGCTAGGAAAGAAGGCTATACGATGGCATGTCCTCTATCCTCACCACATCATCTAATAGGAGCTCCCTCTCCAGCTGCGCCCGAGTTGATCTCAAAACTTCCTGTGAACAATAAACATTTTAGCCGTCAAGATAAATAAGTTATAGCCGAGAAGAAACGGACCGAGTTGGAAAATGCTGCAGTAAAACGTAGTAATTACATTGAATTCCATATATGTGGCATTCTTTTCTAGCCACTGTTTGTCCATAACCATGAATGCCACACAATACAGCAGGTCGAATGCCCACTCATCCTCTGCAAACATATGGTAAATGATGTTTGCACTTATTAGACTTTTTTTTGACAGAGAGAGAATATTTCAGATGTAAAATAAAAGTTAAAAAAAAGGAGCAGTGGAGTAGCTAGAAAAATATTGCAGCCTCACCTGATAGCATTTGGACAAAAACAGCTCGAACAAACGTCCTAGGCTTTGCTGCAGAACAAAAGTATTTTATCAATGACCACCTCTACGCCTTTGGATGTGCATACTATAGCAATGTTTGGTTGCATATCAAGAGACGTGGACAAGTGATTAAAACAGTGCAGAGAAAAAAGAGATGACTAGGAAGGTGATGCCCCTGGCGATAGTCGACTAGGGGGTCAAAAGGGTGATAAACTGGTGAGAACCACAGCACCTGAGGGTTGCGAAACGTTGGAAAACACGTCACAGTTGATGCATTAGAAATCTCAAATACACTATGGTAGGAGTATACAATGTGTTTCAGTTCACATGCTACATTAACACACAACGAGGATAAATAACGAACGCGTTACCAGAATATTATTTAGAGAGAAAAATGTGCTCCTTACATGAGTCTTCTCTTCCAAATAACTTCAAATTTTCATTTACTTAGGTCAATTTACGAGTTATTATATAAAGTGTCACTTGCTTCTATCTTATAGCTTTCAGTAACCAAAGTAAATTTTAGTGTGATGTACAATCTGTAAAATGTACAGTGGGAGAAAAGAAATCTTACGAGAATGCAGATCAAGCATTTGCATGATCATAAATGTGATATTCACACCAGCAACTGCAAATGGGTACTCCCAGGTAGCCCGTTTCCCTCCTTGCTTATTTAGTAGTCTCTGAAAGGATGCCTGTAACAATACGTTATAATACTATCTAAGCTGCTCTATCTGAATATAAATATAGAACTATCACTTGTCTGGTCATGCACAACAATATTCAGAAAAAGGTCTTTCAAATATCATGAGATAAATTATAGTCACACCTATTTATCACGCTTCGCACTATCGGTATCGAGCCGTTCCTATGAGTATCGGGATCGGCAGTATCGGCACTATCTACAGTTTCAGATCAAAGTATCGGATTTTTTGGTATCTTATTAATAAATTATTAAAACTTAGAAAAAAATATTTTATACATTTAGGCATAATTTTAAGCATTTTATGCATTGTTTCTAAACAATCTTGAAATTGAATGAAATAATAGTCACCCTTACTGATTGGTTTATCTGTGATAAATAAATTTTATTCATTTACATGCTTTTAGAATTTTACTATGCTTCTATACCCTTGCTGATTGATTCTTTTCATTCAATTTTTTTTACCGAATTGACTGGAAAAGAAATCCACAACGTCGATATCGGTAAGTATTGGTAGCGGTCGGTATTCGACCGGGACATAGTCAAACGGTATCGATATCGGTCATATCGGATTGATATTGGCCGATATTGCAAACTTTGCTACATTTACTACTAACAATCAAAAAAACACGTTCAAAACCAGAAAGTAAGCTGAAATGGGAATTTAATTGGATGGGCAGCAACACAACAAAAGACGAGAATGTAGGAGCGGGTTCGCTGGTTAGTCAGAGGATGCTTCTATTGGTGGTTATAAACCACTTGGCAAGGTCCCAACAAGTTCGGGTGGGTGGGTGGGTGGGCGGGGAGGGGGGGGGGGGGGGTGTAGGGGGATACACCAGTTAGAATTATACTAGGGAGCACAGAGTGTCCGAGGATGTGCTGCATCGTGTCAGACACATATCACACTACACATTTACTCCAAAAACCCAAAATCTTTGTCGTGTCCATGTCACTGATATAGGAATTACAGGATTGTAATTGACGGACCTGGTAGAACTAGAAGAAGTCAATTGAGGCAGTAAAACTAAAAAAGGTGGTAAATGTCGAGGTAACAAAGAATATGGACATAATTGGAGCTGAATGGAGAAAAAGGATTATTGCCATCCTAGTATATTTGCAATATAAGCTTCAATATTGTTCTTTGATGTTCTAGAGTTCGTTCATATGATATACATATTGACACTTTAAACGGCCATAGACATATATTGGTGAGGTTTATACTTTATATAGCTTACACTTTATCTGTTGGATGGCCTTTAGAGCACGACGGGACAATACATTGTACTTTAGTTTAGAATTTAGACACGAAAGCAAACTGATGCGAAACTTAAGTTCAACTAATCCAATTGAGTAGTGCTACGTTGCCCGCGGGTTTGGACTGCAGTCCTGGCCTGCAGCGTTTCGCACGTTCATTGGAGGGGGGGCGGGGTGGGCCCAGTGTGGTGGGGGGGGAGGGGGGCAATGGGTGACCGCGCGCGGGCCAAAAAGGATTTCCGAATCCAATTTTACAATTATAGTTTATAAGAGATATAACTAGTGAGCAAATTCTTTGTATTGATTAAACACGAAATGGTGGAAGGAAACTTAGTTATTGTTATTGGTTTGAAATTAACTTGCACGATTTATCCGAAAGATAGTGCTTCCGTCGCAAGCCCTCGAGAAAAGCACAAATTTCGCCTACGAAGGATATGTCTTCAACACATACTTGGACTCCTTAGGATATGGTGCACAACTCCTTATCAGGGAAGAAGATCACACACGCCACACAAGAATGGTATACTCGATCCGAATTTGACTTTGGTTTTGAAGGAGTCGGCGTCAATTCGGTGTTGTTATTGATTGCTCGTCTTCGGAGAGTCGTTAGTTGAAAAAAATTGTTTGAGTGTTCCTCCAAGCAGGGAACGAATTCTTCGGAGAAGACGTCGGCAAGAGTTTAGTAGAACAGGAGAGAAAAAACTCACTTAACCGAAGTTTAATAATGAATTTTATTTTCATTCATTATGCGTCTCTTCTACAATCCTTTAGCTCTTTTGTTAACCATACAATTCAGCCATATCATAACACAAAATAAGTCAAAAGGATAAACAAATAATCCTTAGGAATATAAATTTAATATCTAAACTAACCTTCAAAGGTATACTCTTGAACGAATTTCACCCACTTAGCATATCGAGGTCCTAGCTTCTTTTGAGAGATCAAATAGCGTAGGCATGATGGTCCGAAAACAAAATAAAGTCTTTTGGGAGCAGCTATAGCCTCCTCCAGTAATGATAGTCCGTGTTGTGCAAGTAAGACATTCCTCCTCTACTCAAATGCTGGGTTGAGCCCCTTCAGGAACTTCATCCTCCTTTGTCATGAAACATACTCCATAAACTTATGATAATGTGTCATAAATGTCGGCTCTACTTGTTCATCTTCTACGCCAATGGAATCATAGTGGTCGAGATCAGACTAATACTTCTTTAGTAGAGCCGCATACTCAGATATAGTGCGATCCTCTTGGACCACATTGTCAAGTTCATCCTGCAACTGGAAGACCTTCATCGGGTTGTCGGACCCCGAGTACATGTCTTTCAGCGTCATCCAAATGTCACAAGCACTCTCTATAGCCTCCACGTTGCCCGACACAGTCGGTCAATGAGGCTGTCAACCCTCAAGCTACCATGTTGTTGATGATCGCCCATACAACAAGTGAAGAGCGATCTCCAGGTGCCTAGGTTTGGCCATTCACATAGCCCACCAGGCCTCTTGCCTTCAAGGTCCGCATAGCTTGGCGCGACCACTTCAAGTAGTTGGTAGTACTCTCCAACTTCACCTCCAGTTTTTCCAACTTTTCCATTTTGTATGGTGAAGGATCCACATCCGCCTGTGCAGCACGGGCGCTAGTCTCGGTCAGCCTCCTAGACAAGAGATCGTCCACCAAAGCCTTCATTTCCTTGGTCGTCGGCTTGTCGTAGATTGTCTCTACCGTCTGCTCATTCTCATCTTCCATCAGCCCGACGGTGGCAGATCTAGGACACAAGAGTTTCGGTGATATCCTCCAGCTTCAATTGCAGACTTTTTCACGTACGTCGTTCCTTCTTCAGCAGCAGCGACGTCCCCGAGCGTCGCTGCTCATATCTCGTGCATGGCTGCGACCCGAGGTCGTTGTTCTCCTCCGGTGGCGAGGACGACGGCGGTGAGGGAGGATGGTGGCAAAGAGGTAGCGGTGAGGGTGGACGGTGGCGGCAGTCGAGCGGAGGCGGCGGTGAGGGTGGACGGCGGCGGCGGTCGAGTGGAAGTGGCGGTGAGGGTGGATGACGGCGGCGATCGAGCGGAGGCGGCGGTGGCGGACCCGAGTGGTGGCGGCGGCTGTGAAAAAAATAGGGTTAGGGTTAGGGTGGCGGCGATGGCGGAGCCGAGTGAGGAAGTTAGGGTTAGGGTTAGGGTGGCTCTGATACCATATAGAGTTGGGATAACTGGATGATTCATTATAGAAAAGTACATATATAAAGAAGAGAATTATCCTCCTTATTCTCTACCCGATGTGGGACTAAACCCAATAGAATCTCAACACTGATAAGATGAGATGAATATAATAAAATATAACAGAAAATGTTAAGCGATCTTACAGAAAATGTCTTTGCAAAAAAGAGCAGGTTCTCCAGCGAAATAAATCCAGCCCCCCTAATAAAAAAAAAATAATGCATAAATGAACTGGAACACGAACGTAAACAACTAACAGTACAAAACACAAAAGGTTAATAATACTCATGGATACCTGAAGTCGGTTGATGGATCCCTGCCCTGCCATCCCATGTCCTTCCATTGTTCAGATATCAATCCATCGAGTTCTTGGTCTGGATAGGTAGCAGACCAAAGAGCTTTTAGAGCTTCCTGTCAATATGGAAACTTTAGCAATTGTGATAGCCAAGAGTACATCAATATTTTACAATATGTTATTCAAAAACTTTGAACCCTGCTTCCAACATCAATAAAAACAGGTATGCAAGGTGCATCTCAATTCGTGCATGATATAATGGTTCCGACTACAATCTTTTATGTGATCAAGACAACATTGTCTTCTCGTGTAAATAATAATGCATCCATTATTAACAAATACCACTTCAAATCCAATTTTCATTTTTACTCGGAGAAATGATTCATGTCAAGGCTTCAGGTCACCAAATAAGGCTCAATACTTGTGAACAACAAAAGCACAACCCTCTGAGTGTCAAGGAACTTAGCACCCTGGCTACACCAAACATAGCTTTATACCATATCTATGTGAACACCTTGATCAGGTGGGGAGAGTAATATCAGCATTGGCTGGACCAATCATGAAGCCAAATCCCAAACAAATCATATTTAAGATCCACATGCTATGTACAAGAGTAAATAACAAGAAAACCACAGCTAAGTAAACAGTAAACTGAAACATGAATACTGTGACAAAATCATCAGAAGTGGAGAACAATAGTGTTAGCTCTAAAGGGGGTGTTTGGCAAATAGGAAGTGTGTGTGGATTCCGACATTTTCTAGGAAGAGAGGGTTGGAAGTGCAAAACTGTTGTTTGGTTGGGAGGGGGAAGAGGGAAAGGAACTGGCCGATGTGACTGCTGCCAGTTCTTGTCGGCGGAGGAGGCTGGGTTATTTGCTTACATCCACATTCGGAGTTGGCAGCCGGATGTGGGTGGAAATTTATTTTTTTTTAATTATTTTTTTTACTTTTCTTTCAAAAAAAATCTTAATTAGTTGTAGATTTTATATTTTTGCTAACAACTGCACTAATTTTTTGCTAATTAATATAATTAATGTAATTAATAGTTTTTTTATTAGTAGTTTTAATATTTTTTTGCTAACAGCCGCAGTATAGTAATTTTTAATAGTAGTATAATTAATGTAATTAATAGTTTTTTTGCTAACAGCTGCACTAAGTTTTTTTTTTTAAATGGAAAGAATAGTTAGATAATTAATATAATTAATATAATCAATGTAATTAACAGTTTATTTAAGTCAGCTTTCTCAATTAATAGTAAATAATTAGATAAATAATCTCAAAAGAATTATAGTAATTAATAGTAAATAGTTAGAGTTTTAAATATAAACTCTTAATTAATTAGTAATTAATTTTGAGTTGATAAATTTTTAATTAGTTACTAATTAATTATCTTAATTTTTTAAACTAATTATTTAATTTATTAAATTGTATTATGAATTAACCACAATTTATTATAATTATAAAATACTCTTCCACTTTTTACTTTTCACTTCCTATCTCAATCAAACACATTTATCTAATTTTCATTTCCCACTTTCCACTTTCCACTTTCCTATTCCAACCAAACACATTTGTCCCCTACTAGGGGGACAACGAAGTGGATGGATTCCTATCCTTCTTCCATCTTTGTAAGTCTAAATCCAAATTTTTTCACACTAACGGTTTACCAAACAGGCCCTTAAATGTAATAAAAGAGGAAAATATTATGTGTGGTGCAGATGCACATTAGAAAAGATTTGAGCTAGATTTAAATGCATAACTAACCGATTTGTGTATGGTTGCCCTCTCAGAAAACTTTTGCTGTAAAGTCCAGCATGTTCTCTGGTAACGAGAAGTGACTAGTGTACTGATCTTCAACAGAGTAAGACGAAGATCCCTGCCAACCTTGTGTTTGTGCAATGTGATGATCCATAGTGGATTGTGAAAATAGATTTCAGAAGCGAATGAGCACCTAACAAGCATGTAATGCATCAGGATGAGAACCCATATTCAATGTATTATTAGGGAGGTAATTTATGAGTCTACCCCCGGTTCAGAAAGTTAGTTGGAGGTTAATGGAGCTCTGTGTGTGTGTGTGTGTGTGTGTGTGTGTCTACTGGAAAAATATAAGTGATCACTTAAGGTTTATACGCGTGTATTGGGAACAAAAAAACAATCCACAAAAATTAGAGGTGGATGAACCTCATGGATTGAATTGAATTGAATTGAATTGCTTCACGTTGTAAGTGCCTCATGCTCATACATGTTATTCAATAGGTACGGTGAATTCCAGTTCCATCCAAGAGTGCACAACCCATGGTAAGCAAGTAAAGTAGAAGGGCTAGAGCTAACTAACAGTGGACAAAGGGGGCTCTACTAATACGACCAATAAGTAGAGATAGATTTTGAGGTATCTTCACTGTGAGAGTTACTGTCATGTTAACTTATCTATGGGTAAATTATTGTCACTATAATGAAAGGTGAGGGTCGCCAGTGTTACTTTGTATTTTTTTCACTGAAGTAATAGAAGAAGAAAAAATCCAGCTTTGAAGTTGTGGATTAGGCTGCATGTTACAGTAAATTATAAGAGTTTTATTGCTTTTACTTTCTTTGTTTTCCCCTTTATGTTGTGCTCTTAAGACTGCACAAGTAGAAGAGAAAAAGCCCTGAAATTCACCTTTACGCATCACAGCATTACAAAATTGAAGTGGTTTCATCAGATCAGCAAGCATTTCAAGCTCCTGATATTATCAGTTACCACTATGTATACATAAGCATTGAAAATTCACCTGATGATCCCGCCTAGAGGCATCAAAGTAAACTTTCATCCGATGCTTCAGCCTTTGCAATCTTTCTTCCTGCAATGATTCACATTTAGTTGATACTAATCATAAGGAAGTAATTCTAAATAGCAAACTATAAATTGTATCCAAAACATAGTAAGTTAGTAACACAAATAAATCCCAGTTGAGCTTGAAACAAATATACATAAGCAGAACATGCCTGTAATGGTGTCAGATTAATACATATTCGCTCGTATACTTCTTTTCGCTTGATACAAACACAAGAAAGACCTTTGCCAATCCATCTTGGTGACCCACATGTCGCATCATCTGCAAAAATATGAAGCAAAATCAATGAAAAGGATCAAATTATCTCAAAATAAAATCATAATAAACAACATAAAAGCTCCACTAACTATCAACAATTGTCTTATCATCCTAAAATGAACTTCCAACTAATGAGTAAACAACAATAAAAATGACTTCATCCAAATATCTTGAGGCCTTCGGATCCTTTTTCTAATATTTATCACTGTTAAGGGTCATGTCCATGTAACATTAACAAAAAACATATCCTTCTTTACTACCTCAATGCAGGTTCATCCACATCTACCCCACTTCTAGCAGCTCCTTCAACTTATACCTCAT
The DNA here is from genome assembly GCA_029216955.1 of Iris pallida. Taxonomy (NCBI): domain Eukaryota; kingdom Viridiplantae; phylum Streptophyta; class Magnoliopsida; order Asparagales; family Iridaceae; genus Iris; species Iris pallida. The sequence continues at coordinate 20,473,367 of JANAVB010011399.1, forward strand.
TGCAAGCGTCAAGTCCAAACCACCTGAGACCTTTCATCTTATCCTCAATTGGTGACACCTCCAATTCTTGCAATACCCTTGTTCTTATCTTATCTTTCAATGTATTGGCTATAATCCATCTTCGCATTCTCATTTCAGCTACACTAGTTTTCTAGAGATGTTAACATTTTAACTGTGAATAGCTTAGTTGGTCATCCTGGTCTTTATAGTGTCTTATAGTATATGACTATATTCCTTTCAAATCAGAAGGTGGCTCTAGACCTATATAAGTAGCACTCCGTAGTAATGACTTTAGTAGGAAGACTAGACTTTAGTAGGAAGACTATCCAAAGAGGACATACACCTACTTACTTATACATAGTAAACTTTAGTAAATTTTATTTGTGAGAATATTTCATTTGATAAATTGATTGATAAAACTGGTACCGGAGAAAGAAAAAAACCCATAAAATTCGTTTAAGAAAACCATGTTTTTTTTTACATTTCCATTAAATAGGCCTCACTTTCAAACCCCGCCTAGGCCCCAAGAATTCTCGGACCGGCCCTGCAAGTATAGAATCCACCAAAAGAAATATTTGAAAGAAGTATATTTCTTATGTCAACAAAGTTTCTCCACACTAATCTCCAACATCAAACAAAGTCAGTATAATTTTAGCCTTTCACTTTGACCAAACTCTTTCAAGATTACCACTAAATATCCAACCATGTCACCAAGACAACGACAGCCAAAGAGGCACCATCATATAAATATTATACAAAAATTAGCAGAAGTCCTATTTTTTTTTTCTTGCCACCAGCAACTTTCAAGATTGCAGCCCAGCAGTGCTGAAACTCCTTACTAAATTATCAATAAACTCCTGATAGTACACAAAACATAGCAAAATCTTAACATATGCAAAAAGAAAATTAACAATAAATCTCTTTTCGCTACCAACAACCAATACATTTCCAAGATTGCCACCCACCAGTACGGAACTCCAGATTAAATTATTAAACTGCTCAAGAATCAAGATTGCTGCTGACCCACCGGGCCATTGACCAACAATTAATATAAACAACACCTTGGGATCCTCATGTCCACTATAATCAATGGGCAATAAGCAACTGTGCAGTAAAATAATTTCATCCAGAGTCAAAAATGATAGAGCAAAAAAAAAAAAAAAAACTTTTAATAAATAAAAACTAAACTTACCTAACAATGTCAACAAAGAAGAAGGAACTTTCTTTTTCGTCTAAAACATTGTGCATAACACAAATAATCTATCAGCTAAACAATGTCAAAAAAATAAAATAAATTATCATCTATAATATAAAACACAGTGGATTTTTGGTTCGACCCATGTGCTTTGGTTCAACGATGATGAAAGGACTAAAGTGCCCCTCTCTATAAGAGAGGAGGAGGTCCCATGTTGGGTGCGGAGCAACCGGTTGTTCCAACGACACCCCCGCCTCCAGCTCCTTTTGCATTGCCCCTCCCTCCGCCGCCTCCGCTCCATCCTCGTCCACGCCGTCGTCGCCGGCCTCTTCCGCAACCCCTTCGTCGCAAGGGGCCTCCTCCACCGCGCCGCCGACGCCGACCCTTCCTTCGCCGCCTCCCTCTTCTCCGTCATGACCAACCCCAACCTCTTCTCCTTCAACACCGCCATCGCCATCTTCGCCGATCCACTCTCCATCTACTCCCAAATGCTCCGCCGTCGCGTCCCTCCCGACTCCCACACCTTCTCTTCCTTGCTCAATACCACCACCGCCGCCACCAGGTCACTCCACGCACACGCCCTCCTCCTCGAATTTCGGTCCGACCCTTCGTGCAGACCATCCTGCTCACCGCCTACTCCCGACGCGGCTCCACCGACCACGTCATGCGGGTGTTCGACGGAATGCCACACATGGACGTCGTCTCCTGGACCGCCGCCGTCTCGGGCCTCGCCACCCTCGGACGCCCCGCGACGGCTCTGCACGTCTTCGCCTCCATGAGGTCCCACGCCGTCCCGAATGCCGTCACCGTGGTCTTTGCCGTGTCCGCCTCCGCCGGGCTCGGGTCCCTGGCGCTGGCCCGATGCCTGCACGCCTACGTCGAGAAGGCCGGGTTCGGAGGCCGCGTCTCCGTCCGGAACTCCCTGGCGCTGGCCCGGTGCCTGCACGCCTACGTCGAGAATGTCGGGTTCGTGTCCGTGCCATTATGGCACGGGTTATCCACTAGTCTATAATATAAAGCACAGTAAATTTTTGGTCCGACCCATGTGCTTTGGTTTAACGATGATGAAAGGACTAAATTGTCCCGCTCTCTATAAGAGAGGAGGAGGTCCCATGTTGGGTGCGGAGCACCGGTTGTTCCAATGGCACCCCCGCCTCCAGCTTCTCTTATACCGCCCCTCCCTTCGCCGCCTCCGCTCCATCCTGGCCCACGCCGTCGTCGCCGGCCTCTTCCGCAACCCCTTCGTCGCAAGCAGCCTCCTCCACCGCGCCGCCGACGCCAACCCTTCCTTCGCCGCCTCCCTCTTCTCCGCCATGACCAACCCCAACCCCTTCTCCTTCAACACCGCCATCGCCATTTCTGCCGACCCATTCTCCATCTACTCCAAATGCTCCGCCGCCGCGTCTCTTCCGACTCCCACACCTTCTCTTCCTTGCTCAACACCACCACCGCCACCGCCACCACCAGGTCGCTCCACGCACACGCCCTCCTCCTCGGATTTTGGCCCGACCCCTTCGTGCAGACCGTCCTGCTCACCGCCTACTCCCGACGCGGCTCCGCCGACCACGCCCTACGGGTGTTCGACGGAATGCCGCACAGGGACGTCGTCTCCTGGACCGCCGCCGTCTCGGGCCTCGCCGCCCTCGGACGCCCCGCGACGGCCCTGCACGTCTTCGCCTCCACGAGGCCGCATGCCGCCCCGAACGCCGCCACCGTGGTCTTTGTCGTGTCCGTCTCCGCCGGGCTCGGGTCCCTGGCGCTGGCCCGGTGCCTGCACGCCTACGTCGAGAAGGACGGGTTCGTGTCCGTGCCATTAGCACATCCGAGATATTATATATAACACATCAGTATCCCCGTGTCCGCTTTTAGTAATTCGAGATATTCTCAAGAGGCAAATCAGTAAAAACACAGTTAAATAGTTTCATCCCACGGTCAAAACAGAGCATAAAAATCTCAAGTCTGATAATAAAAAATAAATAGAAATTTATCTAAAAATGTAAAATTATATTTTTTAAAAAAGATCTTTTTTTAGTTGTTTCCATCGGCAAATTAGTAAATATTTGCAGTCAAATAATTTCATCCTGCTGTCAAAATCTAGCCAAAAAAATCCATCCTTAGTAAAAATAAGCCCATATTTAACCAAAACTTATGGCAAATAAAACAAAAAAACAATTTTTAATATATTATAAACAACACATTGGCATCCTCATAAAAAAAAAAATCTCATCTCTAGTACCATAAACTCCATAAATCCCCAAAAAATGTCAAGAATCTTAAAAAAAAAAAACCTCTTTCTCACACAACAGAACAAGGAACAACTATTGAAGATAGAAAGAGCCTATATTTTTCCGAAATATGCAAAAAATGGAAGAAAAAATGGGGAAAATAGGGGGAAAATACTAGGACCTGAAGCGACGGATCCGTGAGAGTACCGGGAGACCGAGGAGGGGGCGAGCGAGCGAATCCCCACGCAGGTCCCGTGGTTTCTCTCCACTCCCATTCTTCTTCTTCTTCCTTCTCTCTCTAGGGTTTCGACAGGAGTTTTTTTCTTAATAATTTGGAGGAAATGTCGGAGAAAGAGAGAATGGGCTTCGTCGTTTTGTTCGCGGCTTTCTGCAGAGAGTCTGAAGGAGAAAGACAGGGGTTCGGTTTCTTTTTTTTCAAAAAAAAAAAAAAAAAAAAAAAAGTTAACAACTTTGCAGTTGACCCCTCCAACATTGTGCTTAATTGGGCGACAAATGACACAATTTAGCATCTAACATTTATTTGACTTATTCTCCCAAGTGTATGTTTTGGAAGCATTAGCTAGAATATCGGATGTTGATAGATTAATATTAATAATCCCATATAAAAATTAATCATTTGCCATAAAAGACAACCGGAAGCTGATAGGATTCATTGAAACTTGAATTATAATATTAGTAACAATTAACTTCTAGATATAAAGATGACACGTAAAATAATATAAATATTGTTGTAACTCATATGACTTTTCACCTTTCATCTCCTTGTAACCTACATGACCTTTGGTCCTTCATTTCTTCATAACCCCCAACCTCCCTCCCTATATAAAGAGAGGTTGGAATAGCTTGTAAATGTGCACTTGTGGTTGATAATATACGAGAAACCTTCGTCTCCGTGTGTTTGAGCTTTTGCCTTACGAGACGTTATCAGCACTTTGCTCGTGCAACGCCGGAGACCCGACGTACCGCTCGCCTCGCCGTCCGCCGACCGTTGTCCCGTGCGCAACCCATCGCTCGTCGCCGATCCCGCGTATCCGCGTGGGTCCTGTCCGATTCCGCTGTTTCCGTACAACGACGGTAACCCTTAATTTCTTCTTAAGAATATTTTTCTAAGAAATATTTAGTAGTGAAATATTTTTCTGCACAGTAAGGTAGATTGAATAATGTCTTACTGAAGATATAAGAATAAGACACAATTTTCATAATTCAACAACACATATAATGGAAAGATTTGATTTTCCGTGCTGTGACTCCTTTTTTCTTCTTCTTTTTTCAAGCACAATTTTCAAACTCAAGTCTGTAACATGCAATCGTCAAATTAACTAACGTGCTTTATATAGGGAGAGATTGCATGTATCTTCGACATTTAATGGAACTCTTAATAATATCAAAATAATATTATTTTGAGTTAAATACATGTTAGAATTAAAATCATATTATTTTGTCAAGTTGATCTCTTCATTTTCTATTCCACAGTTCCGTTTGGACCAATCTTCTTTCACGGTATTATTGCTACAAAAGCACATTGCTTGCATGAAAAATGTATAACTTTGCTATAATCTAGCCTTTAGCATACTAGTTTTTTTTTTGAAAAAAAAAACATATTTGTTAGTTAATTTATGAGGAAATAAATTTTTGATAGCAAATTTTCATGTTGAAAAAGAAAATTTAGATGCTAACATTTTTTTTTGGTGATGATGGATTTGGAGCGCCCCGACGAGCGCCACAGTGCCATCTGTGCCCCGACAAGCATTTTTTTTTCTATGTTACTCAGTGAATTATTGTAACAGATGAGTAGTAAAAATTGTATTTTTTTCGCTATTTTTTTGGCGTCGCTTCATTAGACGTCGAAAAAATAGTTGATATTTTTTTTGGTGCCGCTTGCTTAGGCACCAATTCTTTTGTGTGCTGTTGCTTGCTTATGTTGTACGTTTTTTTTTGCGTAATTACGGAAAAAAATAAACTTGAAAAATTTGAAAAATGGTTTTGGCTACATAAACAAATTCTGGCACCGCCAAATTTGGGCATCCCAAAATAACCTTTTTGGTTAATAATTTTTCAAAGGCAACGCTCATTTTGAGCACGCATTAAATTGTCACCTATTTTGCACAGTTCGCAAATAGCGTGAATTTCTTGAAAAATCTTATTTATTCTTATATTTGAAAAAAAATTACGAAGTCTCTCCGAATAGGCTCACCTATTTGGGTATGATGTCAGAAAGAACTTGGGGCTTGGTTCTTAAGAGGTCCTCGGTGACCCTCCTCCCTCATTTTTCCGCCTGGTCACATTCACATATAGCTACTGAAAGGGGTTGACCGAATATTTTTTTGCTCAAATTGTATTTATAATTATGCATTTTTACAAGAAACTAATTGAACTCTCTATATCGGCCCGTCGATCGATATAAGAAAAAGTTTTAAAACAAAAATCGTTTTTTCAAAACTGTTGTTTTTTATTTACGATTGTTTGTTGTTGCTTATACAAACCAAATCCATATAAACCTGTCGTTTTATATGTTGACTGATCAAGATATTTTCTCCTGTTGTAGAAAAATGTCGATCAAGATTAATTTTTCCATCCTTGAAGCCTCTGGCAAGAACTACTTGGACTGGACGCAAGACATCCAGAACCATCTAGATGCGCAGAGCCTCTTGGACGTCATCTATAACGAGGAAGAGCGTGAAGTGGAAGTCACTCGCTCAATGAACGCCAAAGCGATGATTCTATTTCGCAGGCATTTATCTGACGCCATGAAGGCGGAATTCATTGAAATCTCCTCGCCGAAGACGCTATGGGACTCTCTGAAAGAGCGCTTCGACCACCAGAAGACCATATGGCTACCTGAAGCACGCCATGACTGGTTGAACCTGTGCTTCCAAGACTTCAAAAGTGTAACTGACTACAACAATGAAGTCTGCAGGACTCGATCACTTGTCCAATACCGCGGTGAGATATTAATCGACAGTGATCTTTTGGAGAAAACATACACCACATTTTCTTCCACTGACAACTTGCTCCAGAAGCAATACCGTCAGTCTAAGTTCACCAAGTTTTCCGAGCTCATCATCCAGCTTTTACTAGACGAGAAGAACAGTCTCATTTTAATGAGAAACAACAATTCTCGTCCTGCTGGAACAAAGGCAATTCCAATGCCTGATGCAAACGCTCTCCGTTGACCAAATCTACGGTGGAAACGAGACAAGGGCCAGTCGTCCCAACCAAGGAACAGAGGCGAGTTTAAGTCTCGCCACCCAAAGTGAGGTTCTAACAAGAACCAAGGACCTTTGACTCCTAGGCAGTCTCATGGTAAGAACCAACGGGCCAGTCGTCCCAAAGCGAGAGTGGAAGGCCAAGCGCCTACTCTCTACTACAAATGTGGTGCTTGTGGTCATATGCAACGGACTTGCAGGGCGACCCCCCAAGAAGTTTATAACTATCACAAGGGGCGCCGGGCCGAAGCAAATCCGGTCAACGAGTGCGAAAATCTAAATCTTGAGACCCCCGATTTTGTAGCAGAAATGGAAGAATAAATCTCCATTTTCTCTCTATATTTGATTTAAGTCATGAAACTTTTGGTGGTTTGTATTTTCTGTTTTCTCGATAAATTAAAGTTCTATTTCGAGCACTTTCCTCAAACGTGTGACAAACTTTAATTTTTTTACTTATAGGCATGGACCACGGGGCAGTAGATTGTCTGGTTGATAGTGGAACGACTCACACTATCTTGAGAGATAAATCATACTTTATCTCCTATACGCCTAAAGTAACCTCAGTGACAACTATTTTGGGACCCTCAACCCTTGTTCAAGGTTTTGGTAAAGCCCATTTTTCGTTGTCCAATGGTACTCCCGTTGAAGTATCAGAGGCCTTATATTCTCCAAGGTCCAGTCGTACCTTACTGAGTTTTAAGGATATTCGAGAAAACGGATTTCATGTTGAAACTGCTCGAGAACATGGCTTCGAGTATCTTTTCATTACCTCCAATCAGTACGGCCAAAAGCGTATCATGGAGAAGTTGAAAAGTCTTTCAAGTGGTTTGTATCTCACTACGATACAATACATCGAGAGTAATCTCATCATTCGCCGAGCGCTAGTTGATGAGAGGACTTTTATGCTATGGCATGACCGGCTGGGTCATCCGGGTCAAAATACGATGCTTCGCACTATGAATGCATCACATGGGCATCCTCTTGGAGGAAAGAATTTCGTTATAAATCCGAAAAGCCTATGCCAAGCTTGCTCGATTGGGAAGACGAATCTCAAGCCACTCCATGTGAAACCTACGAGATCAGTTTCCCAATTCCTTGAGAGAATTCATGGAGATATTTGTGGACCAATCCAACCAACATGCGGACCATTTAAATACTTCATGGTTTTGGTTGATGCATCGACTAGATGGTCACACGTAGTGTTGTTGTCCACCCGAAATGCAGCGTTTCCTAAACTCCTCGTCCAGATCATTAAGTTAAGGGCTCACCATCCGGATTATCCGATAAAGTCTATTAGACTTGATAATGCCGCGGAGTTTACATCGAAGACTTTCGATGATTATTGCATGACTTTGGGAATAAATCTTGAACACCCTGTTGCGTATGTTTATATCCAAAATGGCCTAGCGGAAGCTTTTATAAAGCGACTGCAAGTGATAGCGCGGACCTTGGTTATGCGCACCAAACTTCCACTATCTGCATGGGGCTACACAATTTTGTACGCTGCAAATTTGGTCCGTCTGAGGCCCATGGCCACCCAACCACTTTCCGCGTACCAGCTGGTTACTGGATGTAAGCCTGACATCTCACATTTACGCGTGTTTGGGTGCCTAATCAATGTTCCAATTGAGCCGATAAGGCGTTCAAAATTTGGACCTCAGAAGCGACGGGGAATATATGTCGGTTATAACTCCCCGTCCATCATTCGCTATTTAGAGCCCTTGACAGGCGATCTCTTTACCGTAAGACACGCGGATTGTGACTTTGATGAGGCAATCTTCCCGTCGTTAGGGAGAAAAATGTACGCTAACGTTGATGAGGAACGACGTGAATTAGCGTGGCATGTGCCCGCTTTTGCTCATCATGATCCCCCCTCTGCACATAGTGATAAGGAAGTGAAGAGGATTCTAGGTCTGCAAGATATTGCAAATCAAATGCCAGACGCATTTAGCGACCTAGCAAAAGTCACGAGATCAATTATACCTGCTGCAAATGTGCCTGCAAGGATAGACGTCCCTGAGAGACGCCATGTTCTTGTGAAACATGTTGCTCCGGTCGAACCCGCCGAGCAAAGGACGCTGCCATCGGCCGTCCAGTCCGTCGCTATTCCCAAGAAGAAGGGAAGACCGGTTGGTTCCAAAGATGTTCTGCCCCGGAAGCGGAGAAATCTTGTTAAAAACGTTTTGCCACATGATATCATTAAGGATCACGACGATGTATTAGAAGAGCGCGTTCCAGATGAAACGCATATTCCTAATCATGCCGATAACCTCAAAACATCCGTCGAGTATGCTAGCTTAGACGATATTTTGAAGCAAAACGAAACTGTCATCGATGATGTGTTCATATACTCAGTGGCCACTGACATTATGAACAATGATGACATAGAACCTCGTAGTGTTGCCGAGTGTCAACGACGAACGGACTGGTCACAATGGAAACAAGCAATCCAGGCTGAACTAGACTCCTTAGCGAAAAGAAGCGTGTTTGGACCTATTGTTCCAACACCACCCAATGTTAAACCAGTTGGTCACAAATGGGTTTTCCTAAGGAAGCGTAATGAGAGAAATGAGATTGTGCGATACAAGGCTCGCCTTGTGGCACAAGGCTTCTCACAACGTCCTGGAATTGATTACGAGAAGACGTATTCTCCCGTAATGGACGTCATAACGTTCTGCTACTTAATCAGTTTAGTAGTTTCCGAAAAACTGAATATGCAGCTCATGGATGTGGTCACAGCCTATCTCTACGGGGATCTGGACACAGAGATATACATGAGAGTCCCTGAAGGACTAAAGATGCCTGAATCAAGTAGTTCCCGATCACGGAAGGCGTTCTCGATTAGACTGAGGCATTCGCTATATGGATTGAAACAATCCGGGCGAATGTGGTATAACCGCCTAAGCGAATACTTGATCGGTTTGGGATACGTTAATAACGAACTTTGCCCATGCGTGTTCATAAAGAAATCTACTTCAGGATACGCAATCATCGCGGTCTATGTAGATGACATGAATCTCATAGGAACCAAAAAAGACTTGTCAGAAACTGCTGATATCCTGAAGAGGGAATTCGAGATGAAGGATCTTGGGAAGACACAGTTTTGCCTCGGCCTGCAGATCGAGCACCGTAAAGATGAAATTCTTGTCCATCAAGCGAACTACCCCCAAAAGGTGTTGAGACGCTTTAGTCATTTTGACGTTAAGCCATCCGCTACTCCCATGATCGTCCGCTCTCTACACATTACTAAGGACCCATTCCGTCCAAAGGAGGACGACGAAGAGATATTGAGTCCTGAGTGCTCTTATCTGGGTGCAATAGGCGCTTTATTGTACTTGGCCCAATGTACTAGACCGGACATCTCGTTTGCTGTGAATTGTCTAGCTCGACACAGCACCGCGCCAATACGCCGCCATTGGAATGGCATAAAAGACATTTTTCGCTACCTTAAGGGTACTACGGACTTGGGCTTGTTCTATCCCTATACGGTTTTGAGTGAGTCCAACGCTCTTGGCACTCGAAGCAACGCGACCCTTGTTGGCTACGCCGATGCGGGATACTTATCTGATCCGCACAAGGGACGTTCCCAATCTGGTTATGACTTTACCATTGGAAACACGGCGATTTCTTGGAGGTCTCGTAAACAGACCTTAGTGGCTACTTCAACGAACCACTCTGAGCTACTCGCGCTTTATGAGGCGACTAGAGAGTGTGTATGACTTCAAGCTGTTATTGGCCATATTCGAAGTACATGTGATCTTCCATATGACCCAGATGAACCTGTTGTCGTCTATGAGGACAATACCGCTGTTATTGATCAAGCGAAACATGGTTACATCAAAAGGGATGCTACCAAGCACATATCGTCCAAGTTGTTCTTTACACATGAACAACAAGCGCTTCAGAAGATTGAAGTGCAACACATTGGATCGGAGAATAACCGTGCAGACTTGTTCACCAAGTCACTGCCAAAACACTCGTTCCAGAAACATGTCAGAGCGATTGGACTTAGGAAGCTTTCAGAGCTAGCCTAAGTAAAACATATTTTTCGCATCCTGTTGTGTGCATGTGAGGGGGAGCGCCCCAACGAGCGCCTCTAAACGCCATGTTGTGCGTATATCCCGCGCCCTGTCGAGTGCGAGTGAAAAGGGGAGCATCCTGATGTATGCTTGTGTACTCTTTTTCCCTTAGACCAAGTTTTTTCCCATTGGGTTTTCCTTGGCAAGGTTTTTAACGAGACACATTTCAAATCTCTTATTCACTAAGGACATTGTGATCAGGGGGAGTATCCAGTGTATACTTCTAAACCATCGTGTACTCTTTTGTCCTTCGATCAGCGGTTTTTTCTACTGGGTTTTCCCTGACAAGGTTTTGACGAGGCACCTTTGCAATGGTTAAGTTTACCCCCATCACACTGACCTGTGTGTACTCTTTTTTTCTTCGACCAAAGTTTTTTTCCCACTGGGTTTTCTTTGGTAAGGTTTTGACGAGGCACAAGTAGATGGTCAAACTTGAAGATGCAAGCTACAGACAGACGAAGAAACTCAGAGATGTTTACAAGCAGAATTTCTGGAGAGCCAAGGGGGAGTGTTGTAACTCATATGGCTTTTCACCTTTCATCTCCTTGTAACCTACATGACCTTTGGCCCTTCATTTCTTCATAACCCCCAACCTCCCTCCCTATATAAAGAGAGGTTGGAATAGCTTGTAAATGTGTACTTGTGGTTGATAATATACGAGAAAGCTTCGTCTCCGTGTGTTTGAGCTTTTGCCTTACGAGAAATATAAAGATCAGCATGTATATATGGTTCATATAATTTGACATCACACTTGAGATGGCAAAGTTTAATTACTTGTATTTTTCATAAAAAAAATTGATAATTTGGGATATTCTAATGATCATATTGTTTTAATTCATATTATTAAACTAAATGTCATAATTGATCCAATCCACATATTTCTAGTACATTGCACTTCCAGTACCTAGCTAAAATTGGTCACCAACTATGTAAGGAAATAAATTTAGGATTTAATTCATTATAAAGAAAACATATATCCTTTATCGGTATAATTTAATCCCTTAGAGCATTATGTTTCTTAGCTATAAAACACTTGGCTTAATATTCTCATTATGTTTCTTAACTATAAAGCACTTGGCTTAATATCCATAAGTAAGAAATATAAGTTGTGTAAAGAAATTCCATTGTAAGAATAAAATAAGTGTTTATACAAAAATTTAAAAATAATTTATTTGGTAGTCTTTGAGGTCAACAATTTTTCAGTAGTCTAAAATGAAGTTTCACATATAATCGTTTGGATATTATGTTGAAAACTTAAATTATAATATCAATATAATTATAATATTAAGAGCTGTTTTCTGGTAATCCAAAATGAAGTTCCACATAATCATTTTTGGATATTATGTTGGATATTTAAATTATAATATCAATAGCATAGAAAAAAAAATTGATCGAGAGTGAAGATATGAAAATGAAATAAGTCCATCACATATAATAATATATAGATGACAAGATTGTCAAAAATATATCCAATATAAATAGTAAAAAACAGTGAGACAAATATTTTCTTTAACTAATAATTGAGACTACAATATTATCTACTAAAAGGTTCAAGTAGTGTCCAATAACCAACATAAAACTACACTAAACAAAATAGGTTAATACAAGAAGAAATTCCAAAATATATCATAAGATTACAATTACTCACGTCTATTTACAAATAATTGATGTGAAGAGATTTGCATAATCCAAAGCTAGCTACTTGAAACATCCATCCTTCTTTGGCCTTATTTTTGTTTGTTGTTGGAATAGCTCCCAACCATCCGCAAACAAGTTATATTAGACCTCTTATTTAGATTCCAATATGACCCTAAATTAACTAAAACTAAGTTAAAAAAACTATTTGTGATTTGAGTAAGATCTTTAATTTTGTCTCATCTATAATAGAGTTACGTGGCTTATTTGGTCGGAGGAATTAAATACTTAGCTAATTGTCAAAAATTAATATTAGATTCACTTAAGTATCATATATGTGTATTTTTTTAAATTCTTATGAGATGTTTAAAGCTATTCTTATATTTAGATTTTGACTTTATTAATTCATAAGATATGAAAAGGCTTATATCTTTGCATGTTAAAACTTACGAGTTGATCACTCTTTAGTAGGACAAAGCTGCCTCGAGGATACATGTTCAAGTTTGTGAAACCTATGTATATCATTGTCAAACATGATAAATTGTTGCTTCGAGAGCTTATGGACTTTATCTTTCTCTGGAACCTTTTGTTGCAATATTGTAAATCTTAAGGTTGATACAGAGTCCATATTTTATGACACTATCATCAATTTCATAGATTATTGTAGACAATATTATAAATATCGATACTTCTTTGCGAAACTGCATAAGTCTTATGATATTTCAATTAGTATCCTTCGATTATCGCATCATTTGATTCTCGACTAGTTTATATCTTTTTTTTTTATCCAGTCTATTGCATAGAGCTTTTTGAGGTTCATCTCCTTCGGTCATTCCCTATTTTTAGCAAAAAACAGAGAGGAGAAAATAATAAATAAAAGAAGAAATGTATTTGCAAATATGGCATGGAAGATGGAGTAATTTGCAAGACTGGTCCTCCAACAAGAGCAAAGTACAAACCACAAACTACCAGACAACAATGAACAACCACCACCTGCACCTTGAACACGTCTCCAAACCAGAACTTGTCTTAGGTGACATGAGCCCAGCCGTGGGGGTCCCACCAAAATGATGGATAGATTGGCTTCTCCGTCAGTTCTTTTCCTTTTTTCCTTTTTTTTTTTTTAATCACGAGCGATGATTCGAACGGCCACGCTACCAGCCGCTCCATGTGGGACCCGCAAACGCTGGTGGTCGGACCGGAGGCGGTCCGGACCTTCGTGCCCGGTCGAACCGGAACTTATGTACTTGTTCAATCGGTGGTCCAAATGGTTGTGTCCGTGTGTATATTTTTTTTATTTTGAAAAAAAGTAATTGTGGTGAACACTCCCACCGGTAATCGATCCCCTGACCACTTGAACCACATGTCTTGCCACTACCACTAAACTAGGGGATCATTGGCAATAGAAGCTCTCCGTGTGTGTGTGTGTGTGTGTGTGTGTGTGTGTGTGTGTGTGTGTGTGTGTGTGTGTGTGTGTGTGTATATATATATATATATATATATATATATATATATATATATATATATAGTTAAAAAGATGGAGAGCTCTGCTAGGGTTTTCCCTATGGCGGCTACTACGCCTCCCCCCAGTCCCCCCGATCCTCTCGCAGGGGGAGGGGGGGGTTCGGAGGTTTGGAGGGAAGGACGGCGGCCAAAAAGGGACCCCCCAAGGCGAGGGGGGTCGGGCGGCGGAAGCGGGACCCCCCCCAGGCGGGGGGGGGAGGGGGGGGGGGGGGGGCGGCGGACGCGGGATAGGGGCGGGCGGCAACAGGGGGACCCCCCCGATCGGGGGGGGGGGGGGGTCGGGCGGCGGCGGCGGGTGTAATGCCCCGCTCCGCACGGTGCATTATGCTGAGTCGTTGACTCGAAGAGTTGCATTGACCCGATTACGTATCGATGCAAAATCGATACAAGAGTTACGTTGTCCTGAGAAACATATCAAACCCGAGGAACGCATCGAGTAATAACGATGCATAGGGGTGCAACTCGGGCGGGTTGGGTCGGGTTTGAGGTCAACCCGAGCCCAACCCGATAGATCATAAACCTAGCCCAAGCCCAAGCCCGACCCGACTTCGGGTTCAACATATGAAGTCCAAGATCAAGCCCGGACGATCGGGTTGGGCTCGGGTAGGGTCGGTCCATCGGGTTTATCGGACTCTAATATGATATTTGAAATAATTTTAAACAAGAGTAATATTAAATGCATAATCAAATAGCAATCAAGCCTCAATCATTACAAAATAAAACTGAAACGAGATTTAGGACAAGGAGTTGAAGAGTTCGGGTGAAAAAAATTATAGTTTAAACTTTTTATTTAAGTAGTATGAAACAATATATATATAAATTATATGTATGTCGGGTTTCGGGTTCTTCGGGTTACCCAACACATGAACCCAAGCCCAACCCGATTTTTGATCGGGTTCAAATATTTTAACCCGAGCCCAAGCCCGAACCCGAATATCTTCAACCCTAACCCAACCCATTAATGGGTTTACCCGATCGGGTTCGGGTTTAGCCCGCCCGAGTTGCACCCCTAACGATGCAAGTGTTAAGTTGTCCCGAGCAACGCATCGAACTAAGTCGATGCGAAGAGTCGCCTTGTCCCAAAGAATGCATCGAGTGAATCGATGCGAAGCGCCGCGTTGCCTCGAAGGATAAGTGCGTTGAGACGGCTCGAAGATTCTAAGAAATCGAATCGACCAATGCGCAAGTCCGAATCGATGCAAGTATTGATTTTAGTTGGTTTCATGTGCAGGCTAATACGTTTACGCTGAAATGTTAGAGGTCGATCTTTTGCCTTATTCAGTAAGGGGTCCGCGAAAGCAAATCGTCGCCTTGCGATGGACTGAGGCGTTGGCACGATAAGCCAAAACGGACGTATAACTCAATGAAGCACGAAGTGCTCGAATGGCTAAGTCAGGAGAGTTGCCTGTGCAATGAAGTTATGGAATCGAGCCGCAACGGCTTGGCGAAACGACAAGGCGTATCGATTCAAGGTGGGGGGACATTAACTCTCTTTCCTACTCCGTCATGCTTAAGTAAAACACATATCATTGAATGCTGAGTTAACCTATCAATGCCACGGTTGTGGCTCGATAGCGAGATAAACGTAGTGCGTATCGAACACTAGATAGAACAATTGAAATGAATCGTACGGCAGACGTACGAGTCGCTATAGAACATTGAATATCGCAAAGGCGAACGCCTCGGTGCGTAAGCCGCAACAACGTGGGATAACTGTACTCGGCGAGTGCCTTAGTGCACGAACCATACCGTGCCTTTGCGCACGAGTTAGAACGGCTAGAACATTGAAAGACAATAGGCGAGCGCCATAGCGCGTAAGCCACGGACATTGAATGCTAAGTCATAGTACATCGTAAATACGGTCGAAACGTGCCTACGTGCACGAGATAATAAAGATGGCTTCGTTGTGAAAGAATACAGTTGTGGCATGAATGTGGCAGAACTGTCGGATATGACATAATGCCTCGAAAGGTATTCGGGACCTTCGGGTCGTTCGGTTGACGAGCATTGAGTTGAGGCATGATGCCATTGAAACATTAAAACGAAGTATGAGACGTAAGAACATAGAAAGTTAACGGAAGAAATACGAGATGATAAGGCGGCATGGTGCCTTCAAAATGTTCGCGGCCTTCGGGCGTTCGTTGAGGACATTCGGGCGTTGTGCCAATTGAAATAGAGATAAGCGAACTTGCTTGGTTGTATGAAAGATAAGATTCGTTGCATGGTCAAATGGACTTAAAGATATAAAAGCCCGTGCATGGGTATTCCCTCGAACACGGCGCGCCAGGGCGCTGGTGTCACGACCCGCACCCGCTAAAAGGGCACGTGACGCGACAACGCCCAGCCCTCACCGAAAAATCGGCGTGGAACGCTATGGATTTCTCTACTTCTAAACAGTTTATACATATAACAAAAACCTGTCAAGTCCATGGTCAACTCCGAACGGAGGACAAGCAATGAATATATATACGAGTACTCAATCACGACTCTAAGATAACAAGGTAAAGACTGAAATGAAAAGACAACAAGACGATAAAATAATATATAACCTGTCAAGTCCAACACAAAGAATATATACAGTCCAAGTCTCTAATACAGTCCATAGTAACAAAAAGTCTCAAAAGTAGCTGGAGACAAAGTCCAGTACAAAAGACCTACTCTAACTAAGTAATAGGTAAGGTCTCGCCAGGCGGAGCTAAGCCCTGCTGGACCAAAGTCTCCAAGTCTATGCCTACTACGTCATCCGGACCGTAGTAGGTACTGTAGTCTCCCTCATCTGCATCTGTAATATTTTCAACATATCCTGTCAGGATGGAACGAGTACAATCCACTAACAACATTTCACAAGATATGACAAAAGCTATAATCTGTAAATAGAGAGTATATACAAGAAAATCATGGAATGTACATGTGAGAATCATGGCAAGGTAAGCTGTAAAACTAGAGCTAGAACAAGGCAAGTAAACTGATCATGGCATGTACAAGAATCAAGAATCATATATCTAGGTGTGTGAATACTAGCTACAACATGTGGCCGGCTTGGGTCTTGCACAAGGTCTACTGGCCTGGTTAATCATACGTGGAGTGTATGATTAACTCTCACAAGGTCTACAAGAGTAACAAGGTGGATAATGACCACATGTCTACACTAATACTCCCCATCCCCGACTGGTAGAGTGGATCCAAACAAGACACGTCACGACGCGGGATTCTACGAGAAGGGAGCAAGTCTCCTCGAGAATCGGCGTCTATGTACTGCACAAGAACTACAAGGAGGCTTGCACAAGACATACCAAGATAACGAGGAATAACATCTCATGTCGGGATCCATGAATACCAATCCGTGTGACCAATGTGTCGAGAACAAGCATATCTACACTAATTACATGGATTATATCAGTCAGCATAAATTGGAAAAGTGTCAGAGAATGTACTCGCCTGTAATATGGTATGATATGTCAACCGGAGTAAATGCAGCGTCTCGAGGACCTATAGAGAACAAGACGTATCAATACTCAATCTAGGAAATAAAGTCAAATCAATTTAAATCCTATTAGGTCATTCTAGGTCAAGTCACGTCAAACTAGACTGTACGAGATCAACCTAAGTCATTTTAGGTCTAGATAGGTCATACTGGGTCAATGCAAGTCAAACGGAATCAATCTAGGTCAATTTGAGTCAACGGTTAACTTACAGTTGACTTTTAGTCAACTGGTCAACTGGTCAACTCCGGTCAACCGTGGTCAACTGTGGTCAACCCTAGGTCAACTATAGGTCACTGGTGACTAACAGTTGACTTTCGGTCAACTGCACAAGTCTAATGGAATTTGGGACTAAATTGGGTAAAGTGTTGACCCATAGTTGACTTTTAGTCCAAAAAGTCAACCGTGGTCAACCGGGTCCAAGACTAAGTTTAGACAGCTAATTCTACTCATTACCAACCTATACAACCCATATCCAAGTCCATCTTGGACTTGGAAACTCAAATCTCGGCCGTAGGCCAATTCCCTATTTTACCTTTAAAAAGGGCAAATTTCACCCTTCGGCGACTAGCTAGTTAACCCACCTACGCTCGTTATTTTGACCCGATCTCCCTAGGGTAGTAGGGTACTATCCTATAGGTTCGTTATCTACCATAATACCTAGATAAAGTGGACGTTTAGTCCACCTTACGGCCCGTTGCAGAAATCTCGAATATTTTGAGATACGCACTGACACGGCGCGATACCGGCGCCCTACGACCCCGATTTCCACCCGGGAGCTTACCCGCAAAATCTAAATCACGTAACCTAGGCCTATGTCAAGTTTCATCGCGATCCGATGCTCCGGGCTCAATTTCCCCTTCTAACTCGATTTCCCCTATTCTCTACTTCTCACATTTACTTCTCATTTCCCTTCTATCTTCCTATTCTTCTTACTTTTTCTCCTTCTAACTCTCCTTCCTACTCTTCTTCTAATTCCCAACCCTTCTTATTCTTTTCCCTCTTCCTATTCTTTTCCCTCTTCCTATTCTCTTCCTATTCTTTCCCCTCTTCTATCTCTTTCTAACTTCTAACCCTTTCTAAGCTTCTTCCATTTTTCCTTAACTTCTTCCTGTTCAATTTCCTCCACTCTACTCTTCATTTCCCTCTTCTAAAACATCTATCTATACCTATATCTATATATATATATATATATATATACATACATACATATATATAGATAGGGGGGGTTTCTTGGGGTGAAATGGGTTTAATGGGGGACAAAAAGAGGGGGGGAGCTGCTGAAATCAGCAGCTCCATGCAGCTGCTGCTGCTGCCCATAATGCTGCTGCTGTTGCAGCTCTCTACTGCTATTGCTGCTGCTCTTATTCTCCTTCATCTACTCTTCTTCCTCTCTACTTCACTCTATATATATATATATCTATATATATATATATCTATCTATATATCTATCTATATATACATATATCTATATACACAATTATATATAATCCATCATACATTTAACCCCACAAAAACATACTCCTCTACACATATCTATACATACACACACACACACATCTCCATATACATATATATATACACACAACCATATATATATATATATAAACTCATACACCTATATATATATATATATATATATATATATATATATATATATATATATATATATATATATATATATATATATATATATATAAACACATACACACACACACACACTCACAAGCTCTCACCACCACTCTCATGACACACACACTCTCACAAACACACACAACCACACACACTCACACACCCTCACATGACACAAACACCACCACCACCATTCCCATTCTCTCATCCTCCCATAAATACACATATACATATTATATATACATACATATACATATATAAATACACATATACCTATATATATATATATATATATATATATCCACAACCACATACACAACCACACCACCACTCTCATCCTCTTCCTACCACTCTCTACACCCACACACACAAATACATACATACATATATATTCCTATATATATATATATCTATACATACACATATATATCCATATATATATATATATACATATATATATATCTACCATTAACATATAATCACCCTTAATTAATCACTAACCAAAATTCTAGAGAGAACCTACAAAATAGGGGGCAAAGTGTAGAGAATTGAATTCTCTACACTTAATGTGAAAGTCATGAATGGAAAAGAGGAATTACTTGGGATTTAATGGCATACCTAAGCTTGTGCTTGGAGAGGAAGAAGAAGCTTTTGAAAGAAAGTGAAATGGAGAGAGAGAGAGAGATATTGACTTTGTGGAGAAGAAAAGAAGGAGGGGGGGACTTTTGTGGCCGGCCATGTGTGGGGGGAAGGGTTTGTGGGTTTGGGTAGTGATCCAACAACACTCCAAACCCATTAGACTTAGGTTTAATTGGTTCGGGTTTAATTTAATCAACTAATTAAGCTCTAAAATGACTAATTAAGTCATGAAAAATAGGGTTTAATATTTCTAACCTAATTTGGATGAGATGTGGGCTAAGTCCAGCTAGTATGTGGGTCCCACTAGGGTCCAGGCTACCCGGGTCTCCAAATTGGGTCCGAATTGGATAAAATTCAAACCAACCCAAATAAATCCCAAAAAAATCATATAAAATAAATAAAAATTCCTAAAAATTATAAAACTTGAAAAATGACAAAAATACCCCTAATTTGAAAAATTGGGGGTGACAAATCTACCCTCCTTAAAAAAAATTTCGTCCTCGAAATTCAAACGGTCGTACTCTTCTCTAGGTCAAGCACCCCACAATCAAGGTCTACTAAATTTTTTTTTTTTCCTAAGTTATATAACATGTAATCCAGGAAATCAGAACACATGCATGGTTTTAAATCTCTACAGTATCATGTTATTGCAGTCTTCATTGGAATTTTCTATTTATCTAGCATGATCATCACATATGCAAACTAAAGGTACTAAGAAAGCAATCATCAATCAATGGATGGAAAGAACAGGTAAAAGAAAGAGCAAGACCCTACCTCCTAGTCCAATGCGTGCAGGATCTTCAACTGCCATCGTAAAAACCCTGTCCTGGCGGGGTATATCCCGCTGCTGGTGGAGGGCATGATGCGGTGCCATAGGTAGCCTACCCTGTGCTCCCTGAGCTGCTACCGCTCCACGGGCTACCCTGCGAGGGTTCGCAGGACAATCTCTCAACTGATGTCCAGCCTCCCCGCAGTAGAGGCACAAACCCAGCCTCTTCCGACAAACCTCCCAGACGTGACCAGGTCTCCTGCAGAAGTGGCAAGGAGCCCCATGCTGAGCCTGCCTCGGCTGAGTGTGCTGCACCTGTTGAACTGGTGCTCTGGTCTGATGCTGGAAAGGCTGATGCTGAAGCTGAGGGCGCTTAGCAGCCTCTGCGCTGCTACTGGCCCCAGAAAACATATCTCGATCCCTCTTCGGCTTCAAGCCCAACTCCCTCTCTACCTTCCGAGCCTCTGCGTAAACCTCCGCATATGTCGCGTAGAAAGAAGGGATCAGGATCTTGATATCCCATGCCAATCCCTCCCTGAAGCGCTCCGCTCGGATCACCGGGTCACTCACCATGTACTCGACGTATCGGCTCAGCCGGCCGAACTCCGCCGCATACTCTTCTACGGTCATGCTGCCCTGCTGCAGGTTCTGGAACTGCCGCACTAGGCCAATCTTGTCCATAGGGGAAAAGAACTTCTCTCTGAACAAGGTCCTGAACTCTGCCCAAGTATGGCCCTCTCCTGCAAGAGCCGGCTCATTCCGGAACCATGTCCGGGCAATATCTAACAACTGCAACCCAACCGCCTCGACCCTCAGGTCGGCTGCCAGGCGGCAGGCCCCCATCTGGCACTCGATATCCTCGAGCCAGTCATCAGCATAGATAATGCCCTCAGTCCCCTTGAAATCCCTCGGACCAAGCTTCTTGAAAGCCTGGATATCCCCGATCTTCGGCTGCTGCTGAGCCTCCCTCTGTGGAGCCTGACGCTCCACTGCCGCCATAGCCAATCTGTACGCATCCTCCATGCCCTGGCGTATGACCTCTGTCTGCCTCAACTGAGCCTCGTGCTGAGCCTCGTGCTGAGCCCGCTGGGAATCAAGCACCTGGTGGAAGAATGCTAGCATCTGTCCCATATCTGCGGGCAGGGGAGGCAATGGAGGAATAGCTCCCATCATCACCGGAGGAGTCCCCTGCTGAGGAGGAAGAATACCCGCTGCAGCTCCCACTGTAGCCCCTGGCACTACGGGAAGAGTACCCGCAATGGCCCCAGGGACGGTCATAGAGGTAGCTGGAGGAGTACCCCCGAGAGCCCCAACAGAAGTCCCATCTGCAGGGGAGGTGACCGGAGCCTGCCCGCCAGAGGTGGCAGACCTCTCCGTCTCCCCGTGCTCCTCGCCAGGAGAATGAGTTATCAATATCCTGGAGACAAATTGAGAAGAAGATATCAATATGGCACATGAAGGCAATATCAAAGGAGGACAGCTAGAAAGCAGTAAATCAATATCAAAGACGGTAAGCAAGATAAACAAAGAAAGATCCTACTGTGATTGAGCACTCTAGCCTATAGCCTATCTTAGATACGTACCGCAGGCTCGTAATAGCACTCTAAGTCGAGCGCCACTACGACATCGCACTAATTGCGACTTCAGGACCTGCGTGGGCCACCACTAAAACGTGTCACGACCCGCACCCGCTAAAAGGGCACGTGACGCGACAACGCCCAGCCCTCACCGAAAAATCGGCGTGGAACGCTGTGGATTTCTCTACTTCTAAACAGTTTATACATATAACAAAAACCTGTCAAGTCCATGGTCAACTCCGAACGGAGGACAAGCAATGAATATATATACGAGTACTCAATCACGACTCTAAGATAACAAGGTAAAGACTGAAATGAAAAGACAACAAGACGATAAAATAATATATAACCTGTCAAGTCCAACACAAAGAATATATACAGTCCAAGTCTCTAATACAGTCCATAGTAACAAAAAGTCTCAAAAGTAGCTGGAGACAAAGTCCAGTACAAAAGACCTACTCTAACTAAGTAATAGGTAAGGTCTCGCCAGGCGGAGCTAAGCCCTGCTGGACCAAAGTCTCCAAGTCTATGCCTACTACGTCATCCGGACCGTAGTAGGTACTGTAGTCTCCCTCATCTGCATCTATAATATTTTCAACATATCCTGTCAGGATAGAACGAGTACAATCCACTAACAACATTTCACAAGATATGACAAAAGCTATAATCTGTAAATAGAGAGTATATACAAGAAAATCATGGAATGTACATGTGAGAATCATGGCAAGGTAAGCTATAAAACTAGAGCTAGAACAAGGCAAGTAAACTGATCATGGCATGTACAAGAATCAAGAATCATATATCTAGGTGTGTGAATACTAGCTACAACATGTGGCCGGCTTGGGTCTTGCACAAGGTCTACTGGCCTGGTTAATCATACGTGGAGTGTATGATTAACTCTCACAAGGTCTACAAGAGTAACAAGGTGGATAATGACCACATGTCTACACTAATACTCCCCATCCCCGACTGGTAGAGTGGATCCAAACAAGACACGTCACGACGCGAGATTCTACGAGAAGGGAGCAAGTCTCCTCGAGAATCGGCGTCTATGTACTGCACAAGAACTACAAGGAGGCTTGCACAAGACATACCAAGATAACGAGGAATAACATCTCATGTCGGGATCCATGAATACCAATCCGTGTGACCAATGTGTCGAGAACAAGCATATCTACACTAATTACATGGATTATATCAGTCAGCATAAATTGGAAAAGTGTCAGAGAATGTACTCGCCTGTAATATGGTATGATATGTCAACCGGAGTAAATGCAGCATCTCGAGGACCTATAGAGAACAAGACGTATCAATACTCAATCTAGGAAATAAAGTCAAATCAATTTAAATCCTATTAGGTCATTCTAGGTCAAGTCACGTCAAACTAGACTGTACGAGGTCAACCTAAGTCATTTTAGGTCTAGCTAGGTCATACTGGGTCAATGCAAGTCAAACGGAATCAATCTAGGTCAATTTGAGTCAACGGTTAACTTACAGTTGACTTTTGGTCAACTGGTCAACTGGTCAACTCCGGTCAACCGTGGTCAACTGTGGTCAACCCTAGGTCAACTATAGGTCACTGGTGACTAACAGTTGACTTTCGGTCAACTGCACAAGTCTAATGGAATTTGGGACTAAATTGGGTAAAGTGTTGACCCATAGTTGACTTTTAGTCCAAAAAGTCAACCGTGGTCAACCGGGTCCAAGACTAAGTTTAGACAGCTAATTCTACTCATTACCAACCTATACAACCCATATCCAAGTCCATCTTGGACTTGGAAACTCAAACCTCGGCCGTAGGCCAATTCCCTATTTTACCTTTAAAAAGGGCAAATTTTACCCTTCGGCGACTAGCTAGTTAACCCACCTACGCTCGTTATTTTGACCCGATCTCCCTAGGGTAGTAGGGTACTATCCTATAGGTTCGTTATCTACCATAATACCTAGATAAAGTGGACGTTTAGTCCACCTTACGGCCCGTTGCAGAAATCTCGAATATTTCGAGATACGCACTGACACGGCGCGATACCGGCGCCCTACGACCCCGATTTCCACCCGGGAGCTTACCCGCAAAATCTAAATCACGTAACCTAGGCCTATGTAAAGTTTCATCGCGATCCGATGCTCCGGGCTCAATTTCCCCTTCTAACTCGATTTCCCCTATTCTCTACTTCTCACATTTACTTCTCATTTCCCTTCTATCTTCCTATTCTTCTTACTTTTTCTCCTTCTAACTCTCCTTCCTACTCTTCTTCTAATTCCCAACCCTTCTTATTCTTTTCCCTCTTCCTATTCTTTTCCCTCTTCCTATTCTTTTCCTATTCTCTTCCTATTCTTTCCCCTCTTCTATCTCTTTCTAACTTCTAACCCTTTCTAAGCTTCTTCCATTTTTCCTTAACTTCTTCCTGTTCAATTTCCTCCACTCTACTCTTCATTTCCCTCTTCTAAAACATCTATCTATACCTATATCTATATATATATATATACATACATATATATAGATAGAGGGGGGGGGGGGGGTTTCTTGGGGTGAAATGGGTTTAATGGGGGACAAAAAGAGGGGGGGAGCTGCTGAAATCAGCAGCTCCATGCAGCTGCTGCTGCTGCCCATAATGCTGCTGCTGTTGCAGCTCTCTACTGCTATTGCTGCTGCTCTTATTCTCCTTCATCTACTCTTCTTCCTCTCTACTTCACTCTATATATATATATATATATCTATATATATATATATCTATCTATATATCTATCTATATACATATATCTATATACACAATTATATATATAATCCATCATACATTTAACCCCACAAAAACATACTCCTCTACACATATCTATACATACACACACACACACATCTCCATATACATATATATATACACACAACCATATATATATATATATATATAAACTCATACACCTATATATATATATATATATATATATATATATATATATATATATATATATATATATATAAACACATACACACACACACACTCACAAGCTCTCACCACCACTCTCATGACACACACACTCTCACAAACACACACAACCACACACACTCACACACCCTCACATGACACAAACACCACCACCACCATTCCCATTCTCTCATCCTCCCATAAATACACATATACATATTATATATACATACATATACATATATAAATACACATATACCTATATATATATATATATATATATATCCACAACCACATACACAACCACACCACCACTCTCATCCTCTTCCTACCACTCTCTACACCCACACACACAAATACATACATACATATATATTCCTATATATATATATCTATACATACACATATATATCCATATATATATATATATATATACATATATATATCTACCATTAACATATAATCACCCTTAATTAATCACTAACCAAAATTCTAGAGAGAACCTACAAAATAGGGGGCAAAGTATAGAGAATTGAATTCTCTACACTTAATGTGAAAGTCATGAATGGGTACTTGGGATTTAATGGCATACCTAAGCTTGTGCTTGGAGAGGAAGAAGAAGCTTTTGAAAGAAAGTGAAATGGAGAGAGAGAGAGAGATATTGACTTTGTGGAGAAGAAAAGAAGGAGGGGGGGACTTTTGTGGCCGGCCATGTGTGGGGGGAAGGGTTTGTGGGTTTGGGTAGTGATCCAACAACACTCCAAACCCATTAGACTTAGGTTTAATTGGTTCGGGTTTAATTTAATCAACTAATTAAGCTCTAAAATGACTAATTAAGTCATGAAAAATAGGGTTTAATATTTCTAACCTAATTTGGATGAGATGTGGGCTAAGCCCAGCTAGTATGTGGGTCCCACTAGGGTCCAGGCTACCCGGGTCTCCAAATTGGGTCCGAATTGGATAAAATTCAAACCAACCCAAATAAATCCCAAAACAATCATATAAAATAAATAAAAATTCCTAAAAATTATAAAACTTGAAAAATGACAAAAATACCCCTAATTTGAAAAATTGGGGGTGACAGCTGGGACCGTTCGGCCTAGGAGGGATTCGTTTTCGGTATTGTTGGTGCACTTCATTTAGATGGGTAGCGACCGTCTGGTGAATGTGATAAGCCACTTGCTGCGATTATTTCGATGGCCTCTGATGTTGGTTAGCAACCGCACAGAGTTAACATCGTCTTATGTTTCGATTTCGATAAATATAAGTCTATTCTAGCCCGGAAAGCTAGTGAACTTCATATAGTTAAGGGCGACGGGTTTGGAAGTGCAAGGTATACGTATATCCTGCATGGACGGATCCTGAATAGCGAGCACTCATAACATGACAGGGAAAACGAATAGGCGTATTCACCTTGCGTCGGTGCAAGGGCGAGTGCGTCGATATTGCTAAGTTACGCCATGAATCAAACACGAGATTGCTTGCTTGTTTACTTATGCGAATTGAATAACATGCTTGCCATGCTTTACAGTCTTCGAAAATGCCATGAACTCATCCTAAGGAGAACATAGAAAGAGAACTAAATTGTATGTTTGCATGAATCAATACAATACTAAATGTCGGTTTGTTAAGTGGGTTTTTGATCAGTACAACGAGGACGAAAGTACTAATCCTCCACTAGTTTGCTAGCAGGTTCAGGGATTGGTCTGCTCGCGGCGGAGCTTTGCTTGAACGCGTTGAGGCTTGGAATGCCGAAGCGTATTGAAGCGTGCGATCGCATTGACGCTCGGATATGCAACATGATTGATGCAGCCGAGATATAGAAGGCATGATATATGGAACGGTGAAATCCTTTGTGGGCAAGAGAGAACCTGACTGTTGTAGCCAATCTGGCAAATTTCGTTGGTCTATCGAAAGCCTTTGTAATCTGATTTCGAATATCAATAAAGTGAATCGTTTTCGTATACTCTGTTTTGCCATTCGTTGTTAACGTTCAACTCAAAGATAACCATTTGAGAACTTGTCATCTTGCCTTGCACGAGCGCAACTCCAGGCTCGTACGAAATCACGCCCCAGCGAGGACGATGATTCGGGTGATTCTGGGTCGGGGCGTGACAAATTGGTATCAGAGCTCTAGGCTCAATTTTCTCTGGACGCTTGCTTCATTACAATTCCAAAACGTTGTCCACCACCAATCGAAATCACTCTTGACTCTACTCGATGTCACATTAGATGTTCCATACAATAAGTCTAATACAAATCATATAATTTTGCCGCGTGTTGTTTTAGAAATTACATGGTATTTGCTGAAAAAGTCGGGAAAGGCATGTTGTTGCAAGTGCAACAAGTTGCAAGATGTGAATTCAAGGATTTGTTGCCGCAGATGCAACACGTCGTGAATTATAATTTGAGATATTCGTTGTTTGCAACGAACGATACGAGAAATGTTGGTTGCATCGATACAATGAATGTCATGGAATGTTGCTGTAGCAATTGCCACACGTTGATTGTAAATGATGCGTTGAAAGGAAAATGAAAGTTGATATTGAATGTGTCGAAATGGATTCACATATCGATTTCGAATGTGCGTTGCGATGAAAAGCGATAAGTCAATATCGAATGTGTTGAACGGATTTGAGCATTTACTTTGAGTGTCGGAAATAAAATGTTGCACGAGGTACAACAGATGTCGAAAATAAATCGATGCACGAGGTGCGGTAAATATCGAAAATAAATCGTTGCACGATGTGCAATACGTATTGAAAGTAAAATATTGCACGTGGTGCAACGCATATCGAAAGTAAAATTTTGCACGTGGTACAACGCGTATCAAAGTGTAATCGCTGCACGAAGTACAACGTAATACGAGAATAAATTATTGTACAAGATGCAACGAAAGAAAACAAAAGTTATAAATCGAGAAATGAAATCGGTTCAGTTGCGCACCGAGCTTGTGTTGGCAAATAAATGCATTGGCCGAGTTACGTCGGATTTTGATTAATCAGAGTTACGGTTGTGATCAAGCACGATCACCGCGGAAATCGTGAGTCGGAAGAGATCGTTGGTTCGTAAAGAGTACGTTGCGACGGAAGTAACTTGAATTCTGGGTGGTATATGGCATACCACTGATGCAATGAATGGCTCGATTCCGAGTGGTATATGTAATACCATTTGTGCGATGAATTGCATCGACGTATTGTGAGAATTGCGGAAGGTTTGTCCGCAACGGACGGGATAGCACCGAAACTCGATTAAGAATTTGTACGACGGCATGTTGATGCAGGTGTTCTTCGATGATCGGTTAGAACGGTAAGGCGGGGCTTGTAACATTGAATGATACGTCGATTGAAAATTTATGTGTCGATCGAATGACGGAAACTAGCAAAACGATTATGCCTTGAGGAAACAATCGGATCGACGGGATAGGAAACTCGAAACGTTGAAATCGAACCGCACGACTTGCGAGCTCGATGAAAATGTTGGGCGATACAAATTATAATCGAATCGTACGAATTACGATCCTAATTGAAATGTTGGACGAGACGAATCGAATCGCACGACTTGCGATCTCGATAGAAATGTTCGGCTAGGCGAATCGAATCGCACGACTTGTGATTTTGATATAAATGTTAAGCGATGCAAATTGTAATCGAATCGCACGATGTGCGATTTCAGTAAGAAAGTTGGTTGACGCGGGTAATCGTGCCTAAAAAATAGTTGGTTACGTTACGGCAAAACTCAATTGAGTACGACTGAAAATACGCGAAACTTAGAGGGCGAGATTGTATGACTTGAGGGTTCGATGTTGGATAATCGATAACTCAGTTACGCGATCAAAGTATAGCGAGATGCGGCAAATCGGAGAACGAATCGATGCGTATGGAAAAGTTCGTTACGAACTTGGATGTATGCGATGCGAGTTAAGTGGACGTTGAAACGGATTCAAAGTTGACCCTTACGTTATCGAAATGGATACGGCATATCGAGATCGATACGTAAGGAAACGTAAACGATGTGAGAATACAAAATAGAGTGTGCCTCGCGCTATGAAATTTTGTAAGTAACGATGCGAGAATGAACAAACTTGGTTGATCGTAAATTTTGTGATTGACCAGGACGAGACTATAAGTCATCGACGATTGTTCGATGCATAGGGCATCTCGTGCGTCGACCGCGAAATAAGATAGACTCGAACTCGATACGAGTAGATGTTTCGTAAATTGCAAAATCATCGACAGCCGTGCATGACTTTATTCGGAGGATAGTTGCGCATCAGTTGCGTCGATAGAAATGATTATGTACGGATTTGGGTAGTCGCATAGAAATCGTCGGAACATGATTTGGCTCCGAAATAAGATATAGCATGATTCGTAGTAAACTATCCTTCGGTGATGATCCACAATTATCGAGCGTAGCTTCGGGGCAGCTGACCCTAGAAGACTTGACCGCCAAATCAAATTGAATGCTGCAGACCGTAAGATGACCCATGCGATATCGCATATGAGATTGCATCGATAACAAATACAATGTGGTGCATGTTGACGATAAGTCTAGGCGATCGAGAATTGTTGGAACAACTTTCGATTGAGAATGATATAGTTAGATTTGAGTATTCGTCGGATGAATATTTGAATGGTTATGTTGGTCGACGATCAAACTAGAAATTCACCAACGAACTTGGTAATTCGGATAGGCGATTGCGAGAATCGTGCTATGCACGAGAGGGAACAATAAGGGAATGACTTACGAGTCATGTCGTTAGAATTGGATTCACCTTGCAATTGAGCTTGTGTGAATTGAACTTATGTTCGATGTTGTGAGACGGATAAGTCGGGAATTTGGCTAGTGAATTTCCTACTCGATAGGAATCGAACGTAAGGCGTATCGTAAGGACCTTCGTATCAAGGCGATCGTTGTCTTGAGCACGGTCGCCTCGATATAAACTGTCATATCGGATAGATTGTGGCCTTTGTGCAATGTCAATTTAAACTTGCGTCGGAAGGACACGGTGTCTAGGTAAGTCACCTAGCGGACGTAGTCCTGAATTTTGATGCTTATGCAAGTCAACAAAAGAGAATCATGTCGAGATAGGATACGAAGTGAAACATCAGAAATCGTTGGATAGTGACGCCGAACGCAAGGCTTTGCGGAGACTTGTTGTGATCGGATGTGCGACGGATTGACGCGACGCGTAGGATTGGTAGTCCCGATAAAACATACAAAGTGAGAAATGCAATTTTTGAATCGCATCGTGTGCCTTAACTTTTGTTGGAGGATCGCGTATGTATCAATATGCATATACAATAGAATTTCGAGAACTTATGTTAGAGCCCAAGTCCGATCGAGAGTACGAGATGGCAAGTTATTGAGAATAAGATGTTACATATTTGTATTGTTCCGATATCTTACAACTGAGCTTGGCTGAAATACATATATTGGTGGGACGCCTAAAATATGTGTATGATTCCGAACTAAGTTGTACGATCCAAACAATAGTGAGACGAGATCGTGGAGCGATCTAATGAAACCCTTGGAAATTTAGTATTGGTTTCGGTTCGGGACGAACCTTGTTTTGAGTAGTATATTATGTAATGACCCGTTCCGCACGGTACATTATGCTGAGTCGTTGACTCGAAGAGTTGTGTTGACCCGATTACGTATCGATGCAAAATCGATACAAGAGTTACGTTGTCCCGAGAAACATATCGACCCGAGGAACGCATCGAGTAATAACGATACAAGTGTTAAGTTGTCCCGAGCAACGCATCGAACTAAGTCGATGCGAAGGGTCGCCTTGTCCCAAAGAATGCATTGAGTGAATCGATACGAAGCGCCGCGTTGCCTCGAAAGATAAGTGCGTTGAGACGGCTCGAAGATTCTAAGAAATCGAATCGACCAAGGCGCAAGTCCGAATCGATGCAAGTATTAATTTTAGTTGGTTTCATGTGCAGGCTAATACGTTTACGCTGAAATGTTAGAGGTCGATCTTTTGCCTTATTCAGTAAGGGGTCCGCGAAAGCAAATCGTCGCCTTGCGACGGACTGAGGCGTTGGCACGGTAAGCCAAAACGGATGTATAACTTAATGAAGCACGAAGTGCTCGAATGGCTAAGTCAGGAGAGTTGCCTGTGCAATGAAGTTATGGAATCGAGCCGCAACGGCTCGGCGAAACGACAAGGCATATCGATTCAAGGTGGGGGGACATTAACTCTCTTTCCTACTCCGTCATGCTTAAGTAAAACACATATCATTGAATGCTGAGTTAACCTATCAACGCCACGGGTGTGGCTCGATAGCGAGATAAACGTAGTGCGTGTCGAATACTAGATAGAACAATTGAAATGAATCGTACGGCAGACGTACGAGTCGCTATGGAACATTGAATATCGCAAAGGCAAACGCCTCGGTGCACAAGCCGCAACAACGTGAGATAACTGTACTCGGCGAGTGCCTTAGTGCACGAACCATACCGTGCCTTTGCACACGAGTTAGAACGGCTAGAACATTGAAAGACAATAGGCGAGCGTCATAGCGCGCAAGCCACAGACATTGAATGCTAAGTCATAGTACATCAGAAATACGGTCGAAACGTGCCTACGTGTACGAGATAATAAAGATGGCTTCGTTGCGAAAGAATACAGTTGTGGCATGAATGTGGCAGAACTGTCGGATATGACATAATGCCTCGAAAGGTGTTCGGGACCTTCGGGTCATTCAGTTGACGAGCATTGAGTTGAGGCATGATGCCATTAAAACATTGAAACGAAGTATGAGACGTAAGAACATAGAAAGTTAACGGAAGAAATACGAGATGATAAGGCGGCATGGTGCCTTCGAAATGTTCACGGCCTTCGGGCGTTCGTTGAGGACATTCGGGCGTTGTGCCAATTGAAATAGAGATAAGCGAACTTGCTTGGTTGTATGAAAGATAAGATTCGTTGCATAGTCAAATAGACTTAAAGATATAAAAGCCCGTGCATGGGTATTCCTTCGAACGCGGCGCGCCAGGGCGCTGGGACCGTTCGGTCTAGGAGGGATTCGTTTTCGGTATTGTTGGTGCACTTCATTTAGATGGGTAGCGACCGTCTGGTGAATGTGATAAGCCAATTGCTGCGATTATTTCGATGGCCTATGATATTGGTTAGCAACCGCACAGAGTTAACATCGTCTTATGTTTCGATTTCGATAAATATAAGTCCATTCTAGCCCGGAAAGCTAGTGACCTTCATATAGTTAAGGGCGACGGGTTTGGAAGTGCAAGGTATACGTATATCCTGCATGGACAGATCCTGAATAGCGAGCACTCATAACATGACAGGGAAAACGGATAGGCGTATTCACCTTGCGTCGGTGCAAGGGCGAGTGCGTCGATATTGCTAAGTTACAACACGAATCAAACACGAGATTGCTTGCTTGTTTACTTATGCGAATTGAATAACATGCTTGCCATGCTTTACAGTCTTCGAAAATGCCATGAACTCATCCTAAGGAGAACATAGAAAGAGAACTAAATTGTATGTTTGCATGAATCAATACAATACTAAATATCGGTTTGTTAAGTGGGTTTTTGATCAGTACAGCGAGGACGAAAGTACTAATTCCCCACTAGTTTGCTAGCAGGTTCAGGGATTGGTCTGCTCGCGGCGGAGCTTTGCTTGAACGCGTTGAGGCTTGTAATGCCGAAGCGTATTGAAGCGTGCGATCGTATTGACGCTCGGATATGCAACAGAATTGATGCGGCCGAGATATAGAAGGCATGATGTATGGAACGGTAAAATCCTTTGTGGGCAAGAGAGAACCTGAGTGTTGTAGCCAATCTGGCAAATTCCGTTGGGCTATCGAAAGCCTTTGTAATCTGATTTCGAATATCAATAAAGTGAATCATTTTCGTATACTCTGTTTTGCCATTCGTTGTTAACGTTCAACTCAAAGATAACCATTTGAGAACTTGTCATCTTGCCTTGCACGAGCGCAACTCCAGGCTCGTGCGGCATCACGCCCCAGCGAGGACGATGATTCGGGTTATTCTGGGTCGGGGCGTGACAGCGGGACCCCTCCAGACGGGGAGGGGTCGGGGGGCGGCGGCGGCGGGACCCCTCCAAGCGGGAGGTGTCGGGGGGCGGGCGGCTGCACCCCGGGCGGGGGGGGGGGGGTCGGAAGGCACGGGAGGTTCCTCCTCCGGCGGAGCGGCTCCAGTATTCGAGTTCGGGTCCGGGGAGGGACAACACTGGTGATGCAGGCTGGCAGACTGTGACGAGACGACGAACTGGAGGACGACGAGGGGCCCAGACCCAAGTATCGGGGCGGACGGGGCCAGAAAATTATGGGAATCGATCATCGATAGGCACAGTAGATCCCCGTCGTCGTGGGGGAGGTACGATGCACACTGTATCGGGATGGAGGCCAAAGGCGACGGCGGCAGAGAAGGCTAAGGGAATTGCTACTGATGCCGGCAGAAAAGACCCGGGTCCTGCGAACCCCCCGACCAGGACGCACACTGAGGAGCAGAGACCTCGGTCATGGAAGGAGGTTTGCACGCCAGTGGTTAAAAAAAGCCCGATGTCGATGGAATTTGTCTCACCGATGTCGATCGGAGGAGGGCTTCGGTCGTATTTTCCCGCCAAGGAAATAGCGGTGGTTTCAAAATTCTGGAAGAACACTCTGGTGTTGTATGTGTTAGGGAACAAACCGTTCTATGGCCAAATCCGGAGTTATGCGGAGCGAGTCTGGAGACCCAAAGATAGCATGGAATTCTTTTCCAGGGAGAATGGGTTTTACTATGTCAAATTTGGACTAGCAGAGGATGTGTCCAGGATTCTGCAGGGAGGGCCTTGGTTATTTGATGGGAAACTCATTATATTGAAGGAGTGGACGCCGGAGCTGAGATGTGAGAAGGAGGTGCTGAACGCTATTCCCATCTGGATTCGATTCCCAGAGTTTCCAGTGAAGTATTGGAGCATCCCGCTTCTCATGAGACTTGCCAGCCTTGTGGGAAAGCCGATCAAGGCAGACGAGGCTACTACTTTTCGTACCAGACTGATGTATGCCAGGGTCTTCGTGGAGAGCAAGGCGGGCTCGGAGCTACCGAGTATGCTTGAGTATCAGGTACCGTCTTGGGAGGTTCTGACACAGTCGGTAGAGTATGACTGTGTCCCACCCATGTGTTCTTACTGTGAGTACTTTGGACACACTACCAGTACGTACAAATATAAGGAGAAGGAGGCCGCCAGGCCACAGACGGTTCAGACGGAGGCACCTGGGATGGAGACGGCTCCCAGTCACTTGCCCGGGAAGACGGCGCCAGACAGACATATGGAGGAGGACACAGTGATGGAGGTCGACAGGAGGCTGGAGTCAGGATCATCACAGAGACAGGAGAGCACGCAGGGTGCACTGGTCCCTTTCAGGCCACAGAGGACTATGGTGACCAGGGGTATGAGTACGACTGACAGTGGTCAGATGGTGGTGAAGGCCTCCCCGGCGATCATGGTATACAGCAGCAGGAAAAGACACGCTCCGGCCACACGGGAGGATATCCCTCAAGCGAGGGATATGGATGACCAGACTGAAGCCAATCCTGACTGGGCACTTACTCTTAGCAGGAATCAGGCCCATCTTGCTCATTCCTCTATGGTAGATGCAGTCATTGATCAGACGGATGAGACACTTCCCTCGAGTGTCGATCCAGACGAGTTCCAGGGGGAGCCCTTATCTATTAATTAAATGTCGGTCCTAGCCTGGAATATTGGAGGGGGTGTTCCATTGGACGATGGAAGAAGATTGGAGGGGTTCTGAGGAGAGAGTCGTGTGACATTGCTATCCGGCTGGAGACGAAGATTAGAGGGGCCGCTATGCTCTCGCGTAGGACTTCGACAAACTGGGATCACATTCACAACTTAGATCTTTGCGGTATGGCAAGGATTTGGGTTAGGTGGAATCGAGGTAGCTGGGAGGGGGTGCAGATCCATAAATCAGAACAACTTATCGGTATTACTTTCGAGAACATAGGTGGGTTCTGATTCATCCTGGGTGCTGTATATGGGCACAATGACCGGAGACTCCAAGAGGCTTTGTGGGAGGACATTGTGCACCTGGGTCTTATGACGGACATCATGCATCTCCCTCTGCTCATCATGGGGGACTTCAATGCTATGCTACTTCGTCAAGAGAAGGTGGGAGGTCGTCCTGTTCCGGACTCGATCTTATATTGCTTCCCGAACTCGGTGGCGGAAGGTCTTACGGCGGGTACTAGCGACCATTCTCCTATCCAGGTTGGCCTCTGTGAGAGACCCACTTTACGGGCGAGGCCGTTTCGGTATAACAACAGCTGGTATCTGTCGGCTGGATATGAGGAGGTGGTTACGGGAGAGATACAGCACTTTCGGAAAGACACGACTCAGTTCTGCATGGTTCATAAACTCAAGCAAATCAAGCATGCTCTCAGGGGTTGGGTGAAGACGAGACCGCGGTCTTCTCTGGCGGATAAGGAAGCCGAGCTTCGGGACACTCAGGTGGCTCTCCAAGCTGACATTCTGAATGGGGAGTTGGCGGCTAAGGAGAAGATCCTGATTGAGGAGGTCAGCACCATGAGACTGCAGGAGGAGATTAGTACGACACAGAGGGCTAAATGTACCTGGCTCAAAGATGGAGACCGCTGTACCAAATTCTTCTATGATGTGATCCGTATCCGTCAGCACCGGAACAACATCCCCAGACTTCTGAATGCCGAGGGACGTCTTATAGGGGACCCGGTAGAGATTCAGGAGGAGCCCGTCAGATTTTACACTGACTTATATCAGCAGACAGATTACACTAGCACGTTCCCAGCCCTTGTCACGAAGAGGCTAGTATCCCACCATGGGAATAGCCTGCTTTTGGCACATGTGAGGATGGAGGAGGTGGAAGACATTGTGATGAAGGCTAATCCTAACAAAGCTCCTGGGCCTGATGGCTTCTCTTCAGGGTTCTTTAAGCGACACTGGGGTGTGCTTAAGGCCCCTGTTCTGGCAACGGTACATGAGTTCTTCACGGAGGGCAGACTTCTGAAGGAGATGAACCATACCTTCTTGACGCTGGTTCCTAAGAAGCAGGAAGTGACCCCGCTTACAGATTTTCGGCCCATTGCTTGCTGTAACTTTTTTTATAAGATTATCACTCATCTTATGTGCAGGCGTATAGAGGGGATTATGCAGGGATTGGTGTCCCAGAATCAAGCAGCGTTCATCAAGGGTCGGTCGATAGCAGAGCACAGCCTGCTTGCTCATAAGATGGTGAGGGAGTTCAGCAAACCGGGGAGGATAAAGGCTTGTGTGAAGCTTGACCTCCGGAAAGCCTATGATACGGTCAACCGGGACTTCATGTGTCACTTGATGCTTGCTATGGGGTTCGACGAGAGGTGGGTTGCAAGGGTGAGGGAGTGTATTTGCTCTCCTACTTTTTCAGTCCTCATCCAAGACACGCCTCATGGCTACTTCAGGAGCAACAGGGGGTTGAGGCAGGGTGACCCCCTCTCACCATATTTATTTACCTTGGTGATGGAGTACTTTACATGCATGATAGACACGGCGGTGCATAACAAGAGGATCGTCCCCCTTTTCCGGTTGGTGAGTCCGGTTGTCTCCCATTTGATCTATGCTAACGACTTATTGGTGCTACTCCAGCCTTCCATGCGGGGCATGAGAGCGCTCTCTGACATTATAGAGGAGTTCGGGCGGCTTTTTGGGCTCCAGTTAAACAGGGAGAAAAGCAGAGTCTACTTCAGTTCCCGGTGTACACTGCAAGAGGAGAGAGCCTTCGCCTTGGGAGTGGACAAAGGCGAGCTCCCAGTAAAATACTTGGGGGTCCCGCTGACGGTCAACTATGCCAGAGAGCAGGATTGTCACAGCTTGGTAGATTTTGCTCAGAAGAGAGTGGAAGGCTGGCAAGCTGCGGGTCTATCATTTGGCGGACGAATTGAGATGGTGCGTTCGATTATTGCTGGCATCACGATGTTCTGGCTTCAGTTTATCCAGATCCCTACGGCTACTATTCATAAAATGGAGGCCATCTGTGCTGACTTCATCTGGAGGGGAGGGATGCATGCGATCTCCTGGGACTAGCTATGTCGTCCTCGGGAGGAAGAAAGAGTGGGGTTGAGGCCTCTTTATGCAGTCAGGAAGGCAGCTTGTGTGAAGATGGCCTGGAGATTCATCAAGGGGGAGTCGCTTTGGGCGGAATGGATGGCGAACAGATACTTAAGGAGGACTAACTTCTGGGCCTGCAGGATAGACAACAATTTTTTGGTCACGTTTAAGGCCATTCTGAGGTGTCGACCGGTGCTGCAGACTGCTATATGCAGGAACATGAAAGATGGGATGACTACCGACCTCTGGCTTGACCCTTGGTTGGGTTCCAGATCCTTGCTCGAGATATTTGGAGGTTAGCTGGACAGAGAGGCGGGCAGGGGGCTCACATGCAGTCGGATCATCAAAGATGGAGTTTGGAGGCCAAAAGGATATCCGTATACTGCTCGGCTTGTCGAGGAGATTCGACTTATTACTATTGACGCTAACCAGCATGAGGATTCTTGGAGCTGGAACGGCCCAGGTACGGGGGGCGGGTCAGGTCTATTCTGCTTTCGTAGCTGCTATGACTTGGTTCGGACCCCCCACGACCGGGCTGAGGAGGTGGATTTCATTTGGGGCAATAGAATTGCCCAAAAAATACAACTATATGCATACCGACTTCTACGGGGTAGACTGATGACGAGAGACAGACTCCTCAGGTTTGGGATGCAGATCCCAGATGCCAAGTGTGTGCTATGTAATGGGGAGGACGAATCTATGGGACATCTCTTCTTTGTATGCCCGATGACCTGGTACATTTGGACTGAGCAGTGCGCGCAGCTGAGAGGAGGAGTTGGGGTGGATAGAGACATCCGGAGCATTCTCAGCTGGATCCGAGATTACAGAGGTCGAGATCCGGGGTGGGCCAGAAGAGCCAGAGTTCGTCTCGCCGCGTCCGTTTGGCACATCTGGAAGGAGCGGAACTGACGTATTTTTGAGGGCTTGACTACTCTCCCTATTGGAATTCTACATAACATAGAATTCGATGTATCAGTAATGGCCCCATAATATTATAATTTGGGGCATGAGAAGTTGTGATATTTATGTATTGTAATACCTTTTCCGCTATATACGAGGAATAAATTCACCATTATTCCAAAAAAAAAATATGTCCCTCCGAAGAAGGTATATATATATATATATATATA
Organism: Iris pallida; assembly: GCA_029216955.1. Lineage (NCBI taxonomy): Eukaryota > Viridiplantae > Streptophyta > Magnoliopsida > Asparagales > Iridaceae > Iris > Iris pallida. Next base: position 20,511,523 of record JANAVB010011399.1, read on the forward strand.
TATATATATATATATATATATATATATATATATATATATATATATATATATATACCTCCGAAGAAGGTAAATTTTATTTAGATCCCTCCGAAGGCTACAATTCAGTCCAAAGGCTTACAACCAATCCAACCCAAAGGCCTATATGCACAGTCCCTAACCCGAAGGCCTCATCACAGCCCGAAGTCTACATCCCAGTCCGAAGGTTCCATCCCAGCCCGAAGGCCTCACGCAATGATAGCCGCACCGCACTAACTCCGTACTAGCATCACACTTGCACCTGCATCACATCCGTGCACCTCCCGGATCGTACCTCACCACGTGCTTGCACTACACCTAACCGCCACCCCACCACTTGAGTCCCCCAAATGAGAATACAATGGCGCCCATGTTGCTTGAACCCGCAACCTCATAGGAGGAATGCATCAGTCTTAACCGTTAGACTAGACTTCATTTGCTTCTTTTTTGTGTGTGATGTTTTTTTTTTTGGTTTGGGGGGGGGGGATTAGGTATTTTAATTTCAACTTGATACCCTTAACTATTTTACTTTTTCAAGTTGATATATCAAAAAAAATTGTACAAATCACTACCATCAGTCACCTAGGGTTAGTTTTTCCATCTCAACTAAAAAAATTCAATTTTGGTTGGGACGAAAATAATCATGATTATTATTTTAAAAGATCATTTTGTGATGTCATGTTCTAATACTTACAAAAAAAATTCCCATTCTGCTACCCGGTGATGCCTTAGCCCTAGCCTATTCTTTTTCAATTTTTTCTCCAATTTTTTAATATACTTCTTCTCTAAAGAATTCATTTCTAATCTATTTACTTTCTACCTAATCTCTCATCTACTCTCAACTTCTATATGCACTTTATAGTTTTGCCATGTCAGTGACCTTGAGATAGTCCAACAGCACCTACTCTTCAAAGAAGGTCGAAGAGGAATAGAGGAGTTGTTTTTGCCAAATTGAGACACATCTCACAATAATAAGCGTGAAAACACAAAATATTGGGCTCCGATTTTGGGGATGTGGTAAATACAAATGTTCCAAAAGATGTAATTTTTTTGAGTGGACAAATGAAAAACAATTCAAGCTCGAAAATTTATCCTCCGATTACAAAAAGAGAACATGGAGATGAAGAAAAAAATATTTGATTTGGAAGCAAAAAATTCGTACGGAAAAAATAAAGAGATCTAGACCTTACATTCTCATGATATTTTTTTAAAATTTTTACATTGGTTGTTATACTTGCAGTAAAGGTTGTTTAGATGTTTAGGTTTCATTTTTAATAATTGATGAGAATCATTCCAGTTATTTTAATGTTGATTGAGTTTATGTACGAAGGAAGACGAAGACAATGTACGAAGGAAGACGAAGACATGATTCTAATGAAAAAGATTTTGTGTTGCTAATAGTTGTTCCTCAAATTAATGTGAATCATTATATATGTTTTGATTGGTTTCAAGCCTTTTTTTGTACTTAACTCTTGGTGGAGATGATAGATATATGGTAATATTGCGAAGTTCTCCTTTTGGGTTTTATGTCTTTATGAACTTTGGAGTGGATCTGTTTGGATAGATCAGGTTAAGAAGATCAAGTCCTTTATTCATACTGAGTAATGTTGAATCCTTGTCACAATACTGATCCACATATAAGCTTGAAAGTTGGACATTTACATCATGATACTTTGTGACATAATTATTAGTCATAGATTTTTCTATAAAAACCCTAATAAACTCATGTCTATCATGATAGCTAATTCTTTAATCGTATAATAACAAAGCCTTCATCCCTATTTTGGGGTCTGCAGTCTGCTGTTCATATACGATACACAATATGATACGCGAGATGACAACCTAGCAGCCATGGATATGCCTTGTGGGTAACTACGATCTTATCTGATATGTACCTAAGAATCCCATTCTGTATCTGTATGTTTCTTCCATGAAACAAGAAAATCAATTTCAATCACAAGGTCCCTCTGCACACCTTAATAAAGAATAATTAGATTGTTCTCCTTCAGATTATATCAATGTGTGACATGTCATCAAGTTATTTGATTGATTAAAGTATTATAGCTTGAATTCATAAAGATAGATGATCAGTAAATTTACTGGACTCTCTTAGCATATTTGTATGGAACTCGTAGAAAGACAACATTTTTTCATGAAGAGATCAAACATAGAGAACATTAATATCACATTTTATTGCTATATCTACTATTATAATTGATACACTACCTTCACATTTTATACACATTAATACACAAAAACATAGAGATAAAACATACTCTGTAGTAGTGGGAATTCTGACATTGATTGCCACACCCCGATCCGGAATCACCCGAATCATCATCCTCGCAGGAGGAGCGATGTCGCACGAGCCTGGAGATGCGCTCGTGCAAGGCAAGATGACAAGTTCACAAAATGGTTATCTTTGATTTGATATTAGCAAATGGAAGAAAAACAGAATATATGAAACAATTCTCTTTATTGATAATGAACTGAGATTACAAAGGCATTCAATAGCCTAACTGAATTTGCCACATTGCCTACAACACTCAAGTTCTCACTTGTCTATAAAAGATTTTACCGTTCCATACATCATGCCTTCTATATCTCGGCCACATCAATCTTGTTGTAAGTTTGAGCGTCAATGCGATTGCACGCTTCAAACGCTACGGCATTCCATGCCTCTGCGCAATCAAGCGAAGCTTCGCCGCGAGCAATCTATTCCCTGCACCCTGCATGAAAGCTGGTGGGGGATCAATACATTTGTCCTCGCATGTACTGATGAAAAGACCAACTTTCTAAACCGACATTTTAGTATTTATGTTCAATCATGCAACTTATCTTATGATCTTGCTATATTCTCCTTAGGGTCGACTTCATGGCATATTTTTATCATGGCAAGCATGTTATTCGAATTGAGTAGGAAAGCAGGCAAGCAATCTCGTATTTGTTTCGTGGTGTGACTTCTTACCAATATAGACGCACTCGCCCTTGCACCGACGTAAGGTGAATACGCCCCATTCCTTTCCTGTCATGTTATAAGTGATCTCTATGCATGATACATACGTGCCTGTACTTTCAACCCATTGTTCCTTAACTATATGAAGGTCGTTCGCGTATCCGCGCCAGAATGGACCAAAAGTTTCTCTTTTCGTTTCTTTCTCTCTTTCTTTTCTTTCTTTCTCTCTTTCTTTTCTTTCTCAATTTGGATAGCTCGACGCTTCATGGGTTGGGTTTCTATCCCAAACAACCGAAGACGTACCGTATGCAAACCATCTTTTGCGACTTTTTACATATATAACTCGTTGCTAGTCGTCTTACAGATGTACGTCCATCAAAGATTATATTCCTCCTAGGCCGAACGGTTCCGGTGCTCCGGTGCACTCGTTCGGAGGGAACATTCCCGTGTACAGGAGATTATCTCAATTTCCTCAAGTCCATTCAACCATGCAATGCACTATTATTCAAACAACCAAACATAGTCTTGAGTCCGAGACTCAGACTTTATCATCTCGTATTTCTTCCATTAACTTTCTATGTTCTCACATTTCATACTTCGTTTCAATGTTCAATGGCATCATGCCTTAACTTAATGTTCGTCAATCGAATGACCCGAAGGTCCCGAACACTTTTCGAGGCATCATGCCATATCTGACAGTTTCGTCACCTACATGCTACAACTGTTCTCTTCGCAACAAAGCCATCTTTTATAATTCTTATGCATGTAGGCACGCTTTGACACGATTTGTAGTGCCCCGTCCGTACATCGTGCCCCGTTTCCATCCACGGGGTACACGAGAAAGGAACACTGTCGCTATCGATTCAGATGGGCCGATAGGTCAGAATCGGCCGAGTCGATCGAACGGGAACGGTTGAATTAAGATCCATTCCACGTTATGGAATGGCTTCTTCGGAACCAAGTCCCATATTCAGCGGGTTGCGCCTCGAAGATTGGCTCTGCAGCTGAGTCGGGAGAGACCTTCCGTTGCTCTGATTTTTATGTCGTACTTGATTTGGCTTTGGCTTTGATTTTCGTGAATGCATTTTTCGTGAATGTTTTCCGAATGGGTTTTCGTGACTTGCGTTTTCGAGCTTCGCATTCATATCAAATTTCCTTGAATTATATTGTAGGTGATCGCGTAGGCGATGTCAGCGCAGCCAACCGGTCGCTCGCTTGAAGCAAGGCTAAGGCGAGTGGTTGACCTCCTTCTTCTCGTCCCTCTACTTCAAAACCAATATGAAGTAAAAAGAATGCTTGTCACAATAGTATAGAATCAAGGAAATCGTGGCACGATTCTTCACGAAACACTTGCTATCAAATTGTCGGTATTAAAAATAAAAAACGTGTTTTCTTATGCAAATTCACTTAGCCTATGCAAAACAATGAATGAATCGATTAACGTTTATCTCAACGATACGGCTAAGTAAGCAAATCGACTAAGTTCAAAAGAAAACGGTCATTGGACAACTTGTCGACAAGGTAAAGTTTTCTCGAACGGTTGCCTAGGCCAAGGGACTGATTCGGCCCGGGAGGAACGAGTGTAGCAAGCGCCAGCCTTTAATCGGCGCGAGTTAGGCAAAAACTTTCGCACAGGGCTCGCTACCCGACGCGAAAGGGTCGCCGTCTAACCCAGCTATCGTCTGCGATGGCTTGACATTGCCAGTGTGTAACCCCTCTTCCCGAAATTTTGATAATATATTTTTATTTATTTATTTAAATTAAATGGTGACTTTTTAGAGTTTTTATAAATAATTATTTAGTTAATTATTACGGTAGATGATTTTAGCCAGGAAGGAGTATTGGAGTACACAGTGACTAGAAATCGTGGCACGGATAGTGCAATGGCGTGCTTTGACTAGTGTATTAGCCCTGGTAGGGAAGGCTGAGCCATAGTGGTGTCCTAACTAGGAAAACCAGGCCAAGTTGCGACTTAACCCTTACCGAAGATTTATTTATTTATTATTTATTATTAAGTTTTAGGGAAACCGTTTATACCATTTTAGACGAACTGGACCCGAACCGAACCTCAGCCCATGTAGTCATGCGGCACGTCCGATGACTTGCGTGTTGATGTATTTTGGTGAGTGGGTGGGTTTCCGTTTTAACGATTTAAAGAATATTTTCTAAGTATTCAAAATTAAATATTATAGATATTATTATTAGTCAATATTCAATAATATTTGTAAAAATAGGTCCGTGTACATTCTGGGGATTATTAGACTGTGCACAATAGTATATACACCATTATTGAGTTATTGAATTTCGTTATTATTATTATTATTATTATTATTATTATTATTATTATTAATATTATTGAGGTTATTATTATATAATAATATTTTATTATTATGGGTTACATTATTATTGTCAAATAATTGTTATATGTATATATTCGTATTATATAAATAAGCCCTACAGTAGGGACAAATGCTATGGGGATTATTTAGGTTTTTCGAGATTATATATAAGCATATATATATATAAGGATATATATATAAAATATAGATATAATAGAATAAAATATAGATATAATAGAAAAGGTTTTATTTGTAAATCTATATTTGCTAATGGCCTCCAGGGACCCGGATGCGAATACCGAAAGTTATGGGGACTTAGGTGGAAAATTTCCCTTGTGGGCTACTGTTCCCAGTAGCCCAACCGAGAGCACCGCTCGGATTACTCAATAGCCGCGTATATGTACAGATGAGAGATCGAGTAATCGTAAAACACCAAAACCCTAAGCCGCGACCCCTGGCCTCAGGCGCGCGCGCCACCGCACCTCTGATGGCCGGAGAGCCGTCGGGGAACGGCCGACGACCACGCGGGCGTGGACAGAGATGAGAAGCAGAGCAGTGGCACGGTATCGCGGGACCGACTTCGCCGTAACTTTTCGTCGCGCTCGATCGACCAATGGTCGAACCGTCTTCGCAGGTAAAATGACAACCTAATCAACTGTAATTCCCATCATTTAGGTTGATTTTAGATAACCTCTATTGCTCGAAAAATCGAACCCAAGTTCATCGAAAAACTGTCGAAACAGGATAGGAAAACCAGTCCGACTATTCTAGTTCGCGACCAGTTTTCTCCCAATCCATGCACGATTTCGAAATTTCATTTGAAGAAACTTATAAACAATATATAGGAGATGGAAACCCTTCTTTTCGTTTCTGTATTCGTGCAATGTGTGCCGAATAAACAGTCCCCAAAGATTTCAAAAAATCTGTTTTAAAATATTAAAAATATTAAAAAACTCTTCGACACGACGTGTGTTTCGCCAATCCGGGCGACGTGGTCGCGAACCGAAAGCATCGAAAGGTGCGTAACGGCTTCGTGGACGTGTAGCTTTGGCGGAATTCAAATTGGTCGCGTGTGCGCGACGAATTTGATGCGTATCCGTCAAAATTCACCGTATCGGCCTCTGTGCAAATTTCTTAATTTGTTGGTGCACGCTCGTAAGATCGAGACGAAACTTGTGCCAGCAGGACCGTATCATTTTTCTGGTCTTGTATGCCAAGTTTGGTCCGTTTTCGAGATAGTTGATTGGATCGCCGTTTTGTGGGCCCTACGGTCCGACTCGACGGGTGATTTTGTGCACGGCCCGCTTGAATTCAACTCTGGACATACGGTTGGGTTCGTATCGGAAAATTGGATCCGTAGACATGTAGTTTGACGACTTTAGAGACCGTTGACTCTGGCACGCTTTTCGGTGCAAAGCGGGTCCAACGACGAACATCGTTTTGGTTCGAAAATACCGTTTTGCCCCTGTGTCCAGAATTGGACTCAAGGACAGGCAATCCTAGCTAATTTGACTATTATGAGAACATTGGTAATGTCTATTTCAGCATCTGGAGACTGTTGTACGAGTTTAGACTATTGTGGCACACTGAGTGGTTTGGATTACCGGTTTCACCAGCAAAGGACCACAGGCGAGTACAGTTTATTGTTTGTTTTCAGTATTGATCTTTACTATACATCAGTGCTTAGTCGATAGATATGTGATTTCAGTTTTATGTTGATTTTGTTTCTTGTTGTGTCGGGAGGTGAAGTACCAACGATGTGTGATCTGACCTTAGACCGTGTAGACCGTAATTTATTCTTGCATTAGACCGTGTAGACCGTGATTTATTCTTACTTTATACAGTGTAGACAGTATTTTATTATTGCTTTATACAATGTAGACCGTGTAACATCAAACAGTGTAGATCGTGATTATCATTTTTGTAGACAGTGTTTCTTTATTGCAATATTTTGTGTTGGTGCGTACCGCCAATCTGGGCGACGTGGTCGCAAATCGAAAGCATCTAAAGGTGCGTAACAGCTTCGTGGACGTGTGGGCTTTGGCGGAATTCAAATTGGTCGCGTGTGCGCGACGAATTTGATGCGTATCCGTCGAACTTTACCGTATCGGCCTCTGTGCAAATTTCTTAATTAGTTGGTGCACGCTCGTCAGATCGAGACGAAACTTGCGCCAGTAGGACCGTATCATTTTTTTGGTCCTGTATGCCAAGTTTGGTCCGATTCCGAGACAGTTGATTGGATCGCCGTTTTGCGGGCCCCACGGTCCGACTCGACGGGTGATTTTGTGCACGGCCCGCTGGAATCCAACTCTGGACATACGGTTGGGTTCGTATCGGAAAACTAGATCCGTAGACATATAGTTTGATGACTTTAGAGACCTTTGACTCTGGGACGCTTTTCGGTGCAAAGCGGGTCCAACGACGGACATCGTTTTGGTCCGAAATTACCGTTTTGCCCCTATGTCCAGAATTGGACTCAAAGATAGGCAATCCTAGCTAATTTGACTATTCTAAGAACATTGGTAATATCTATTTCAGCATCTGGAGACTGTTGTACGAGTTTAGACTATTGTGGCACACTGAGTGGTTTGGATTACCGGTTTCACCAGCAAAGGACCACAGGCGAGTACAGTTTATTGTTTGTTTTCAGTATTGATCTTTACTATACATCAGTACTTAGTCGATAGATATATGATTTCAATTTTATGTTAATTTTGTTCCTTGTTGTGTCGGGAGGTGAAGTACCAACGATGTGTGATCTGACCTTAGACCGTGTAGACCGTGATTTATTCTTGCATTAGACCGTATAGACCGTGATTTATTCTTGTTTTATACAGTGTAGACAGTATTTCATTATTGCTTTATACAATGTAGACCGTGTAACATCATACAGTGTAGATCGTGATTATCATTTTTGTAGACAGTGTTTCTTTATTGCAATATTTTGTGTAGACCGTGTAACTGTAGACCGTGTAACTTTAGCCGTGTAGACCGTGTCGCATAATTGTCCTGAGACCGATCACATATCAAATGTACTTCAGTCGGTCAGTTGGTGAGTATTTTATTGTATCTCATTTTCTGTTCTTGGTATTTAGTTTTATTCTGTCTTTCTTCATTTATTTTATGAATCATATGTCTAAAGGCTAACCTCTGTAGTATAGTCATTTTCATATATTGAAACTGCATTCAGTGAATTGTGCTCGTTCCATTCCTGACTGGAAACCAATATTTTTCAGGTTAGCCGTGGATTCACTTAGCATGGAAGATACGGGGGTACTTGCAGACAAAAGCCTAGAGACTAGCTAGATAGTGGACTTGTAGTCATTCAAATATTTGTACAAGTTTATATTTTTCTGTAAATATAAAACTTGTGAATATTGTAAGTTAAATTAATTATGTGAATGAGCATTATTTGTGATTTTGATCTTCATAGCCGTGACAGCGTTCTACCGTCGACACTGCGGCGTAGGCTGGCTTGGACACGTCTCGTATCCATTTTAAAAAAAATGGGTGTGGGTCATGACAAGTTTTTGTGGTGGCCCATGCAGGTCAGTTTTCGTAAATCATGCGAACTCGTGATAGTACTTAAGTTAGTTGTACTATTGCGAGCCTGCAACTAGGAAATGCTCATTCACGAATTAGGGTTAATTTAATCTAAGAGAATGATTAGGACTAGGAGTCCCTATAAAAATTTACCGGTGGGTAGCCTAGGCCATGTAATTTAGAGGAGGAGTTATTTGTTTTGATAGTTTGTCAGATCCCCATAGGTACACAATTACCTCTTGATATGACGACATGATCCAATGTGGATAGATTATTCACTTGGTGAGATAGGGTTTCATAGAATTAATGATCTAACCTTGATAAATTGTTCAATTCCTTGCCCCTTAGATATCATCTTCATATCTTAGTCCAAATTGCCTATGTATTTCCTATTTTGCCCTAAGAATTATTATTTTATATAGTTTCTGATTATGTTATCCATATACAGACCTCGAGTTAGTTTTGATTCAAGTTTTTTCTCCATGGTTGAATACACATGGAATAGATACTAGAATGTTTGTAATCCTTTTGTCTCCAGTTATTCCTCCTGTTAAATATTTTATTTTAAAGGGTTGTGAACGATAGGACAAATACTTACGCTCTATTTCATAGTCAACTTATTTGAATCCCTAGAAGAGCATGAATTTTTTTACAGATATAAGGAATGTTAGTTAACTCATAATGGCAGGACATCAGCGCACTATCGCCATTTATTTGAATTTTGGAGACTATGGATTCACTGTAGCCGGCAGCGCACTTGTGAGACATGACCCCTAGAGTTGAAATTATTTTAAGAAATATAGGTTATAGAATATTGCTAAAACTATGGCTAATGGTCCTCTTTTGATCGTAGTTACCCTTGTATCAATGTAAGGTAGAGTATCTGATAGCATATCACGTCTGAATCACGGAACCAAGGGTTTACCACAGCCCGAGTATACGGGTGAGGCATAATTCTCGGTAAAATGACTTCAGACGTGATTACATATTTAGGATACTATAGAGGATAGGAAAATGCCCTATATGTCCCCTAAGATCCAAAGCCGATACTAGTAAAAGTTCTGTAAGCTGGGTAGCATGTCTTCCAATCTAGCATTCTGAGGTCCTTGTGATCTATTGACGAGGAAATTGACTGACACTAATAGGGTTACCTAGAATATAGAATTCAGAGGTCCATAAACCATTAGTCGACTAAGGCTTTATGGATAAGAAGATAGTAGGAAGACTGTATAAGTAAGAACACCAGATGAGTTCTGATTCTCACAAAACTCGAACTACTTGTGCCTTCTTTCAAAAATCTCGCATACTTGTATTTTGACTATCTTAACCAATACTGCTATTACAGCCTAGATTTGCAAGCTCACTCTGTTCTCGAGCTTGATTCAAGACATATGTTTAGTGGGGGCGCCTACTAACATATTGTCTAATCAGAATCGATGTATTACGGTCTGATCAACCGTAGTGCACTCAGTTCGCTCTCTATTTGATTATCCTACGTGGATTGAGATTTTGAGGTATTATCTATAATCTCATCCGCGACTGCATTGACAATTTCTCTTGAATTATACATTCGCCCTTGAATCACGTAATTGTATTCAGTGACATCTCCCTTGAACTCTTTATTGTTTTTATCTTTTACTGATTTGGAAAGACGAAAACTCATAGTTGGTAGAGAGATACAGAGTATCCCCATGGCTATGATAGTTGTATATACAAGTGTAGCTACCATCGGCCAGCCATGTGACTAGAACCTTTCCTTGAGTTACTCGTTCTCCTCTTGACCCTCAAACTCCTATTGGAACCCTCTAGCCATTAGAATTTGAGAATGATTAGGGTTTTACCCTTAGTCAAAATGACAACTTAGGAGGCTATCTATTCTCAAGGAAGCAAATGTTACGAGTCTCTAACTATTTGCTTGAAGCTTGCTCTAACTAGCAACCCTTAAGCCTGAACCTAACCCTGCCTCGACCCAAAGCCCACAGTTAGACATGAGATGAGTAGACAAGGGTAAGGACAATCAATTATCGTGACTATGGTAGACACTCATCCGAGATTGGTTTCCAACAAATATTGCCCCAGTTATATAGATTTTATTATTAAGACCTAACTAGTATTGGAACACCACAGTCACTAGCTTAGCCAATACCATAGCTTTAATACCCTGTCATACTATGATCTACCAGTTGTTAACAGCAATGCATGATCACTACAACTCTTGTGACAATAGTCTGACAGCCTGACACAAATAGGAATTTACGACTCAGTTGTTAGAAATCTCTTTATATGATGTGCCTTAGAGTTGGTTACCCCGTCGATAACTCTTGTATACTGTGGACGAGTAGGTCATTCTATTTTATCGACCATGTGTCATTGTTCCCACACGTTTTCCATTTATTGAGGAACGATCCTTGACTTGACTTATATCTACCGTATTCCGTTACGCCGTACCTTATTCCTTATTACCAAGAGTCGAGGTACAATACCTGGATTAGGAATTCTTCTGACCTCAATATTCTTAAAACTATGTCCTAGCTTCTAAGATGGGTAGACTGTAAGCCTTCTAAAATTTTTAGGATATACGAGGATTACCGATTGATTAAAATAATTTCCATTAGGGTGATAATTATTGCCTCAAGGACTCCCACTTTCCATTTAGATCATTTTGTGTCCCCGGCCGTGTCATTGATATTCGGAGCACGAGACCAGCTGTTACCTTCCAACAAATTACATATGCAAGATCTAGCCGAGACCACCTTCATCTAGGTATATCATGTCCCACTCAAACACGTCCTCTTGTACTCTATTTTTATGGTACGACTTTCAGGTCAAAGAGGACTAGCTATAACCCTTACCATAATACCAGTATACTTCCCGATTACAATTAGAGACTCAACTTCGACTCAAATCTTTTGACCAATATATGGCTGTGATCTACACGAAGCCCACTACGCACATGACACTAGTGTGCTACTCAATTGTGTCTTCCTGTGCTACTTAAAAAGTCACTGAAGGCGCATTTTTGGGCTTTAGGAACCTGGTTAACCAACCTGACTGGCAACTAGCTCAATCACTTGGGTGGAAACCTATTCTAGGTTGCCCTAACCTAGTAGGAGTAGTATAATCATTGGGATCTTGACCAGTCAATAGAGACTGAAATTCGAGGTTCACCCAACCAACGATGATGTCCAATCAGGAACCCATTAAGACCCAGTAAAACCTACCCATACAAACCACCATTTTTGGAATATATAAAACTGAACTATTTGAGATAGGTCCCTATACCAATTATGTAGCCTCCATCTTATAGAATGTGAAGACATTCGTAACCCTTAACCCATCTACCGGAAAGTCGCGATACGATATTGTATCGTATTTTATCCTTTGCTCGTGTGTTTAAATAACCACGGAAAAGATCACGACCTGAATTTCTCAAATTCTGTTCTATTATGGAACCTATTTAGAATTTCGAGAACGGAACTCCTGTATTGCATGATTTGCAAGTCCCTCTACGAACGAAGGGTTCTTCGATTTAACAAGTGACTAGACTAGAGTAGCCAATCTAGCAAATAAATGTTTCATAAATTTATTACTATCTGCATCATTGGATACACTCTACCGCTCTTGAAACCTCATAATTGCTCTCGATTATTCTTCCTTATCTTCCTGTCCTTTCTATTGTAGAGTGACGAAAGGTCATGCTTATTAGAATTTACCAATAATTTCTTAGCTACTTGGGTAAATTTATTGTTTGTTAGAATTTGGGTTGTTTGATAGATAGGAGAGGATTATAGTGACCATAAGCAGTAGATATCTATTGGTAGCAATTTTAGCAATTAGTTGGTAGATTATAAAGTTTTAGTGACAAAGCCTTGAAGGAGTAGTGTGTCCAAAGGTGGGTAGAAGTCCTTGGAGTTTCGTAGTTACAAAATGACTAGGAGGAGGATATAAACTATTTTTGAAATTCGAGGAGATTAAGGTAATGGTAGATTTCCTTTTTGAGTTTAAGGAATATTTACGAATTAGAATTTTGATGACGAATTATTTGTAAGGTGGGTAGATTTGTAACCCCTCTTCCCAGAATTTTGATAATATATTTTATTTATTTATTTAAATTAAATGGTGACTTTTAGAGTTTTATAAATAATTATTTAGTTAATTATTACGGTAGATGATTTTAGCCAGGAAGGAGTTTTGGAGTACACAGTGACTAGAAATCGTGGCACGGATAGTGCAATGGCGTGCTTTGACTAATGCATTAGCCCTGGTAGGGAAGACTGAACCATAGTGGTGTCCTAACTAGGAAAACCAGGCCAAGTTGCAACTTAACCCTTACCGAAGATTTATTTATTTATTATTTATTATTAAGTTTTAGGGAAACCGGTTATACCATTTTAGCCGAACTGGACCCGAACCGAACCTCAGCCCATGTAGTCATGCGGCACGTCCGATGACATGCGTGTTGATGTATTTTGGTGAGTGGGTGGGTTTCCGTTTTAACGATTTAAAGAATATTTTCTAAGTATTCAAAATTAAATATTATAGATATTATTATTAGTCAATATTCAATGATATTTGTAAAAAATAGGTCCTTGTACATTCTGGGAATTATTAGACTGTGTGCAATAGTATATACACCATTATTGAGTTATTAAATTTCGTTATTATTATTATTATTTTTATTATTAATATTTTTGAGGTTATTATTATATAATAATATTTTATTATTATGGGTTATATTATTATTGTCAAATAATTGTTATATGCATATATTCGTATTATATAAATAAGCCCTACACTAGGGACAAATGCTATGGGGATTATTTGGGTTTTTCGAGATTATATATATATATATATATATATATATATATATATATATATATATATATATATATATATATATATATATATATATATATATATATATATATAAGGATATATATAAAATATAGATATAAAAAAAATATAAAATATAGATATAAAAGAATAAAATATAGATATAATAGAAAAAGCTTTATTTGTAAATCTATATTTGTTAATGGCCTCCAGGGACCCGGATGCGAATACCGAAAGTTATGGGGACTTAGGTGGAAAATTTCCCTTGTGGGATACTGTTCCCAGTAGCCCAACCGAGAGCATCGCTCGGATTACTCAATAGCCGCGTATTTGTGCAGATGAGAGATCGAGTAATCGCAAAACACCAAAACCCTAAGCCGCGACCCCTGGCCTCAGGCGCGTGCGCCACCACGTCTCCGATGGACGGAGAGCCTCCAGGGAACGGCCGACGACCACGCGGGTGTGGACAGAGCCGAGAAGCAGAGCAGCGGCACGGTATCGCGGGACCGACTTCGCCGTAACTTTCCGTCGCGCTCGGTCGACCAATGGTCGAACCGTCTTCACAGGTAAAACGATAACCTAATCAACTATAATTCCCATCATTTAAGTTGATTTTAGATAACCTCTATTGCTCGGAAAATCGAAACCAAGTTCATCGAAAAACTGTCGAAACATGACAGAAAAACCAGTCCGACTTCTCTAGTTCGCGGCCAGTTTTCTCCCAATCCATGCACGATTTTGAAATTTCATTTGAAGACACTTATAGACAATATATAGGAGATGGAAACTCTTCTTTTTATTTCTGTATTCGTGCAATGTGTGCCGAATAAACAGTCCCCAAAGATTTTGAAAAATCTGTTTTAAAATATTAAAAATATTGAAAAACTCTTCGACACGACGTGCGTCCCGCCAATTCGGGCGACGTGGTCCCGAACCGAAAGCATCAAAAGGTGAGTAACGGCTTCGTGGACATGTGGGCTTTGGCGGAATTCAAATTGGTCGCGTGTGCGCGACGAATTTGATGCGTATCCGTCGAAATTCACCGTATCGGCCTCTGTGCAAATTTCTTAATTAGTTGGTGCACGCTCGTCAGATCGAGACTAAACTTGCGCCAGCAGGACCGTATCGTTTTTCTGGTCCTGTATGCCAAGTTTGGTCCGATTCTGAGACAGTTGATTAGATCGTCGTTTTGTGGGCCCTACGGTCCGACTCGACGGGTGATTTTGTGCACGGCCCACTGAAATCCAACTCTGGATATACGGTTGGGTTCGTATCGGAAAATTGGATCTGTAGACATGTAGTTTGATGACTTTAGAGATCGTTGACTCTGACACGCTTTTCGGTGCAAAGCGGATCCAACGGCGGACATCATTTTGGTCCGAAATTTCCGTTTTGCTCCTGTGTCCAGAATTGGACTCAAGGACAGGCAATCTTAGCTAATTTGACTATTCTGAGAACATTGGTAATGTCTATTTCAGCATCTGAAGACTGTTGTACGAGTTTAAACTATTGTGGCACACTGAGTGGTTTGGATTACCGGTTTCACCAGCAAAGGACCACAGGCGAGTACAGTTTATTGTTTGTTTTCAGTATTGATCTTTACTATACATCAGTGCTTAGTCGATAGATATGTGATTTTAGTTTTATGTTGATTTTGTTCCTTGTTGTGTCGGGAGGTGAAGTACCAACGATGTGTGATCTGACCTTAGACCGTGTAGACCGTGATTTATTCTTGCATTAGACCGTGTAGATCGTGATTTATTCTTGCTTTATACAGTGTAGACAGTATTTCATTATTGATTTATACAATGTAGACCATGTAACATCAAACAGTGTAGATTGTGATTATCATTTTTGTAGACAGTATTTTTTTTATTGTAATATTTTGTGTAGACTGTGTAACTGTAGACCGTGTAACTGTAGAACGTGTAACTTTTGACCGTGTAGACCGTGTCGCATAATTGTTCCGAGACCGATCACATATCAAAGGTACTTCAGTCGGTCAGTTGGTGAGTATTTTATTGTATCTCATTTTCTGTTCTTGGTATTTAGTTTTATTCTGTCTTTCTTCATTTATTTTATGAATCATATGTCTAAAGGCTAACCTCTGTAGTATAGTCATTTTCATATATTGAAACTGCATTCAGTGAATTGTGCTCGTTCCATTCCTGACTGGAAACCAATATTTTTCAGGTTAGCCGTGGATTCACTTAGCATAGAAGATACGGGGGTACTTGTAGACAAAAGCCTAGAGACTAGCTAGATAGATGAGTTGTAGTCATTCTAATATTTGTACAAGGTTATATTTTTCTGCAAATGTAAAACTTGTGAATATTGTATGTTAAATTAATTATATGAATGAGCATTATTTATGATTTTGATCTTCATGGCCGTGACAGCATTCTACCGCCGACACTGCGGCGTAGGCTGGCTTGGACACGTTTCGTATCCGTTTTTAAAAAAATGGGTGCGGGTCGTGACACAGTGGCCTTCACACCCTTTCACTGCTTAACAAATGCACGGGACACGAGATGGATATGATAGTTGCTTAATGTTATACAATTTCATATGCTTGCCTGAAAATATGTTGACATGCAATTGATCATGATGGTTAGAAAGATCACGTAAAAGGCTAGCTAACATGTTTATAAAACCTCTTGAATCAAATACAGAGCTTGGATTTAATTAGCCGTTCGCCAGTACATGTGTTCGTACTGATCCTCGCTCTTTGCAGGTCCTGCGAATCAGGAAGGACGTGCCAACTAGCTCGGCGACGTTTGTGACTTTTGAAGCTTCGTCCGTGCGTCGAAGACTTTTCCCGCGACTCTACTTTTGAAGGCTCTCGACAGTCTAAGGAAGATGACTCAGCGTCCCTCCCATCCAGGTCACTGGAGTACTTTGTTGTATCTGAGGGATGTTTGCAATGTATGGAACGGCTATCTCATCGGCAATCTTTTATAATCGAGTCATGTTGTAGCCCGCACGGCATGAGTCTTGTATTAGAGTCTGTAAAAGATGTTCGTTATCAATAAAAAATCAAGTTTCCTTTACTTAATATGTGATTCATTTTGTCTGCATACTCTCTTAGATCTCGTGTCTCGGATTACCTTATGACTATGCCTTGTGCGATCGCAAATTAGGTTCGCACGGCATCACGCCCGGGGGACGACTATCGATTCGACGAAATTGGGGCGTGACATAATGGTATTAGAGCACGGCTTTACGTCCTTGGCCTCCAGTATCGAGTTCTAGTCTCAAAATCGTTGACCTCGTATCGATGAGATGAGTTGTTCCATACGCTGAACCCTGGACATTTCTGAAACTAACGAGAGTTACCTTTCCTTTTTTCCTGTAGTTGCGGGAGCTCGGGCGGAGGATGAGATGAGCGCTTCCAGCAGCTCGAGTACTTCTAGACTCGAGCATTTCGTCAACCCAACGGAAATGACGCCTACCGTAGCCGGACCTTCCGGCGACCCGATGCAACGTATGCTGCAAATGCTTGAAATACAACAACGTCAAAATGAGCTCCATCATCAGCAAACGGAGGCTCGTTAGACTCAATTTAAGAATCGGTTCGAGGCTCAATTCAAGCTGCAGCAGCAGCAGCAGCTGAATACCCTCCAGCAAATCGTACAATCTGTCGTGGGCAACAACAACAATTCAACGATGACGCCTGCCGTGATCTAGCCTGCGGTTCGATCCAACGAAGCCAAACCAGAGGCGCCCGTGCTCTCACCTGCGGCACCGAGAAGTTCCAACTTCGACGTGTCAAAATTCACAAAAAGCTGTCGTGCTTCCTTCAATGGCACAGAAGATCCCTCGGTGGCGATCGACTGGTTGGAGGAGCTGGAAGATAAGTTCGAGCTTCTGGGTGTTGAGGACTCGAAGAAAGTCGCGTGTGCTCAACTTCTACTTCAAATGAACGCGCACGATTGGTGGGCTGTGCAGAAGCGGGCTATTCGATGTAAAGACGGGACGACGACGATCTCCTAGGCTACATTCAGAAATACGTTCGAGACCGATTATCTTTCTGCAACCGTGCGACAGGAAAAAGAGAATGAATTTATGCAATTGAGTCAAGGGAATATGACAGTGCGACAGTATGTGGCTGAATTCAACAAACTAGCCAAATTTGCTGGAGACTATCTGCCTACCACTGTAAGTCGAGATCGACGATTCGAAGTGGGCCTGCGTTCTACTATCCGTGCTCATGTCTCAGTGCCTGAATACAAAACTATGGGCGAGGCACTCAACCATGCCCTCCGTCTGGAGTTCGAGTATCCTCCTGCTACTACCAGCGCTGTTTACTTTAATAACAAACGCCATAGTAATGCGGGAGGCAACAACGCACACAAGCGTCAAAATCGCGGCAACGGAGGCGACAACCAGACGAAGGATCGAATGGTCTGCAATTTCTGGCACAAGGAGGGGCACCTGGACACGGAGTGCCGATTTAAGCACAAAGCATGTTTCGTGTGCGACAAACAAAATTACGTCGAAAGGGACTGTCCGAAAGCTAGGCCGAACCAACGCCTCCAACAATACCGTCAAAACCGAGGCCAAGCACCCCGGGCTTCACTGACCGCACAACAGAATGGCCAAGCCCGTCGCTCCAATGCTCAGGGCCGCGTCTACGCCATGACTCGAGACGAAGCGTTTGAATCTGATACAGTCGTGACAGGTATACCATAATTTAATAATAAACCTGCACGTGTATTGTTTGATTCAGGTGCCACGCATAGTTTTATATCGGCAGACTTTGTCGCCGAGCATAAATTTTCCCTGACATCGCTAGGCCTCGATCTCACTGTTAATGTACCATCGGGCATGCCACTACTTGCATATTTAGTCTGCGGATACGGAATCATCTGTATAGGTGGTCAAAAGATCAGTCTCGATGCGATAGTTCTAGATATTAAGGACTACGATATCATTCTGGGGATGGATTGGCTCGGTCCGTACAACGCAACCATAGACTGCGCTGAAAAGAGGGTCACATTCTGTATACCTGGAGTGCCTGAATTCTGCTACTCGTGTGGTGAGGAGTCGCCGACCTGCATGGTGATCTTCGCAATATCTACTCGACGGATGCTGTATTTCGGGTGCGAAGGCTATCTAGCTTCCTTTCGAGACATGCGACAGGATAGTGCAAATGCTGGTCAGACCGACGTTGTGGTAAAATTCCTCGATGTGTTCCCGGACGAGCTGCCCGGCATACCGCCCGATCGAGAGATTGAGTTCACTATCGATACATTCTCCGATACCCGACCGATCTCGAAAGCCCCATACAGAATGGCCCCTGCAGAACTAAAAGAACTCAAATTGCAGTTACAAGAGTTGCTCGATAAGGGATTCATTCGACCCAACGTCTCGCCCTGGGGAGCGCCCGTGCTGTTTGTCAAGAAGAAGGATGGATCTATGCGTCTTTGTATCGACTACCGTGAGCTGAATAAAGCCACCATCCGGAATAAATACCCCCTGCCCTGCATAGACGATCTGTTTGATCAGCTTCAAGGAGCTACTGTGTTCTCTAAAATTGATCTGTGCTCGGGTTACCATCAACTCAAGATCAAGCCGGACGATGTGCCAAAGTCTGCCTTTCGCACTCGTTACGGCCATTACGAATTTCTGGTAATGTCGTTCGGCCTAACGAAAGCCCCTGCTGCCTTTATGGATTTGATTAATCCGGTGTTCTGACCATTCCTCGACAAGTTCGTAATAGTCTTTATCGACGATATACTCGTCTACTCGAAAAATAAGCAGCAACACACTGGGCATCTACGGACCGTGCTTCAGACCCTTCGAGAAAATCAGTTGTATGCGAAGCAAAGAAAATGTAAATTTTGGCTGAGTAGCGTCGCATTCCTCGGACACATCATTTCAGCTGAAGGCATTGCGGTCGATCCAAAGAAAGTTGAAGCCATTGTCGATTGGAAGCGGCCAACGTCCGTCGGCGAGATTCGAAGTTTCCTTGGCTTAGAGGATACTATCGACGCTTCGTGAAAGACTTTGCGAAGATCGCATCGCCCCTGACTCGCCTCACCCAGAAAGGAG
This sequence comes from Iris pallida, assembly GCA_029216955.1. NCBI lineage: Eukaryota > Viridiplantae > Streptophyta > Magnoliopsida > Asparagales > Iridaceae > Iris > Iris pallida. Next base: position 20,531,263 of record JANAVB010011399.1, read on the forward strand.
TCGCATTTGACTGGTCAGACGACTGCGAAGCTTCATTCCAAGAATTAAAGCAACGGCTCGTCTCGGCCCCGAAACTCGTACTTCCAGAAGGGACTGAGGGTTTCCAGATATTCAGCGACGCGTCCAGTCAGGACTTGGGGTGTGTGCTGATGTAGCGGAATAAGGTGATATCTTTTGCTTTCCGACAGCTAAAGCCGTACGACAAGAACTACCCTACTCATGACCTGGAGTTAGCGGCGATTGTGTTTGCATTGAAATTATGGTGTCACTAGCTCTATGGCATGGCGTGCACGATCTATACCGATCACAAGAGCCTCAAGTATCTATTCACGCAGAGGGAACTGAACTTGCGGCAGAGGCGTTGGCTTGAACAGATCAAGGATTACGACTTGACTATCGACTATACGCCGGGAAAGGGAAATATTGTGGCGGACGCTCTGAGTCGGAAGTACATAGCCTCGCTATCCGTCGACCATAGACTGCTATGCGACCTAGAAGAGATGGGCATCAAACTCCGAGTCCGATTCCGAAATGTGCAGTTGGCAAAGTTGCAGTTAGAGCCGAGCTTGCTTGAAAAGATAAAGACTGCAGAAGGACGATCCGTAGCTGAAGAAAATACGAGATCTAATCTCGACGGACAGGATGACCGACTTTGCGGAAGGCAAAACCGGCATGCTTCGATTGAAGGGTAGGCTATGCATTCCGGACGATTCAGAACTTAGAAAGGAGATACTGTCGGAGGCATACTATGCGAAATATACCTTGCATCCCGGTAGCACAAAGATGTACAAGGACCTCCGCACGAACTTCTGGTGGCATGGGATGAAAAGAGATGTGGCACTTTTCGTGTCGCATTGTATGGCCTGTCAGCAGGTGAAAGCTGAGCACCAAAGACCGGGCGGGGAGATGCAGAATCTGGCGATTCCGGAATGGAAGTGGCAGGCCGTGTGCATGGATTTTATTGTTGGTCTGCCGAAGACGTCGCGGGGAAATGATGCCATCTGGGTCATCGTCGATCGACTAACCAAGTTAGCGCACTTTATTGCCATCAAAGTTACTTAAAGCGTTTATCGCCTGGCACAGATTTATCTTGATAAGATAGTACGGCTGTACGGAGTTCCAGTATCCATCGTCTCCGATCGGGATTCACGGTTCATGTCGCGATTCTGGAGTAGCCTTCAGTCGGCACTGGGTACCAAGTTGCAGTTCAGCTCAGCTTACCATCCTCAGACCGTCGGCCAAACGGAGCACGTCAATCAGATTCTCGAAGATATGCTACGACTCTACGCAATTGACTTCAAATCAAGCTGGGACAATCATCTACCTCTGGTCGAATTTGCATACAACAATAGCTATCAATCCAGTATTCAAATGGCGTCGTATAAAGCCTTATACGGACGCAAGTGCCGATCACCCATTTGATGGGACGAAGTCGGAGAGCGGCAGATTTTCGGTCCGGAACTGGTGGAACAGACCGTACAGAAATTTTGGCTCATTCGGGAAAGACCAAAGACTATACAGAGTCGTCAGAAAAGCTATGCGGATGTTCATCGTCGACCCCTCGAGTTTCAAGAAGGCGATCACGTATTTCTCAAAGTGTCGTCCATGCGGGGAGTTACTCGGTTCGGCGCAAAGGGGAAGTTGAGTCCGAGATTCGTTGGGCCGTTCAAAATACTCGAGCGGATCGCCCCAGTGGCCTATAAAATTGCCCTACCGCCGGCGCTTGAAGGTGTACACAATGTCTTCCACGTCTCTCAACTGCAAAAGTACGTGCACGACCCAAGCCATGTGGTAGATTTTGGCCAGCTAGAGCTAAAGTCCGACTTATCCTACGTTGAAGAGCTAGTTCAAATCTTAGAACGCAAGGATAAGCTGCTGCAAAATCGAGCGATCCCTTTCGTCCGCTTCCTCTAGAGGAACCATTAGGTCGAAGAGTCGACGTGGGAGCTTGAATCGAAAATGAAGGAGAAATTTCCTTCGTTGTTCTCGTAGTGGTAGGTTCTATCATTAAAGTTTCGAAGACGAAACTTTTTATTAGTTGGTTATGGTGTAGTGCCTCGTTCCTACATCGTGCTCCGTTTCCGTCCACGGGGTGCGCGAGAAAGGAACACTGTCGCTATCAATTCGGTCGGGACCGATAGGTCGGAATCGGCCGAGTTGATCGAACGGGAACGGTTGAATTAAGATCCATTCCACGTTATGGAATGGCTTCTTCGGAACCAAGTCCCATATTCAGCGGGTTGCGCCTCGAGGATTGGCTCTGCGGCTGAGTCGGGAGAGACATTCCGTTGCTCTGATTTTTATGTCGTACTTGATTTGGCTTTGGCTTTGGTTTTCGTGAATGCATTTTCGTGAATGTTTTTCGAATGGGTTTTCGTGACTTGTATTTTCGAGCTTCGCATTCATATCGAATTTTCTTGAATTATACAGTGTTCTAATCAGTTGCTTATGCGATTACAGGTGATCGCGTAGGCGACGTCAGCACAGCCAACCGGTCACTCGCTTGAAGCAAGGCTAAGGCGAGTGGCTGACCTCCTTCGTCTTGTCCCTCTACTTCAAAACCAATATGAAGTAAAATGAAAGCTTGTCACAATAGTGTAGAATCAAGGAAATCGTGGCACAATTCTTCATGAAACACTTGCTATCAAACTCCCGGTATTGAAAATAGAAAACGTGTTTTCTTATGCAAATTCACTTAGCCTATGCAAAATAATGAATGAATCGATTAACGTTTTTCTCAACGATACGGCTAAGTAAGGAAATCAACTAAGTTCAAAAGAAAACGGTCATTGGATAACTTGTCGACAAGGTGAAGTTTCTTCGAACGGTTGCCTAGGCCAAGGGACCGATTCAGCCCGGGAGGAACGAGTGTAGCAAGCGCCAGTCTTTCATTGGCACGAGTTAGGCGGAAACTTTCGCATAGGGTTCGCTACCCGACGCGAAAGGGTCGCCGTCTAACCCAGCTATAGTCTGCGATGGCTTGACATTGCCAGCGGCCTTCACACCTGTCACGCCCCAGTACCGAAATACGGAGACGGACTAGGCCAGCTACTCCATACGAGGTATATAAACGTCATACGGCGATCGTGGCTGTCAAGAGACAAGGGGGTGCATGCTACAATCAAGTCTCCTATGGTCTCACAGAGCATCTAGGTCTCAATCAATCAAACAAGAAGCAGTAAATAATGATCATATAAGATAAAGCAGTAAGGCGTCCCCGACGCATCATCAAAATGATCATGGGGATCTAGCTTTATAAGTTAGCTAGCCCAGAGAGTCATAGGTACATAATTGTATTCAGCTGCAGTCTGATTTAATTACAAATTATGCAAGACAAAATATCCAGATTAGCCGGCTAACAGGTGCCGATGGCTAAATGCCAGAACATAAGTAAAGATACTAGAGTGGTGGAGAAGAAACCCACTCGAGTCCCCCGCCAGCCATGCTCCTAGTATGCACCATTGACGTCGGGGAGGAAGTTTGGATCCTCAGGCGCTGCTACGAGATCTGGCCAAACAAAACCAGCGGGGTCAGCCCCGAATAGCAAGTACCACAAGGAAGCACAAAAGAGTGAGATAAAACCCAAGCAAATAATAATAATAATACTAGTAATAATAAAAGCTTCCGGTCGTAACCTCGGTCCACAGCCTGTCCTAGCACGATAGCCCAACCCAACAGCCAAACAAGGACATGGGTTGGACCACGCACCATGACAGTCCATGTCCCTCGGCTACTATCGAAAGTTACAAGGCACAGTCAAGTCATTTTATTTTTTTTTCAAGCGGCCATTCATTCATGCGGCTTTCTATATTTGGCGGAGTTATCCCAGCGATAATGATTAAAAGGAATCCTCAGATCGTGTCAACCCAGCAGGGCTAGCCAAACCATAAGACATATAGCACATTGATTATGCACCGGTCCCCCGGAGGGCTACCGTGCTAAAACATATAACACATAGCTCGTTGCAGTCGGATATAGCCATCCGCTATAGGCGAGTGAAATCATATCCGTGGTGGCCAACCCGACACGTCAGGACTGGTCCTGGGGTGGCTAGTATGGCACGATCTCGGGATTCTTCCCACCCAATGCATCTACCAAGTTAGTTGCCTAGTTAATCCCTAGGTTATTCTCGGAGTTCACATGTCGTGGTCACATGCTCACTCCTCTATATGTCGTACATTGTACGAGTACCCCAAGAAGTGATCCTTACGGGCTCATAGAGTCATACGTATGTACCCCCTTCTTGGTGTAATGTGACACACAACACATACCACGTCATTGCTACTGACCAATTGATATGTAAATGCTGGACTCTTGGAGGTACTGACAGGTATCACATAGGAACACTTGGCACATAGGATAGCATATCGATGCTCACATAGATTGTACCTTAGTACTCACATAGGGTTATCCAGCATACGCATAGGAGTTAGATAAGGAATGAGGACCTAAACACAAGAGGAAAATAGAACAAGAAGGTACTATGCACTTAGGGTGTGAAGAGCTCGCTAGTCATGAAGATTCTTGAAGCCAAGACAAAGATCTACAACTTTCATGTTGGAAGTTAGGAGAAATTCTGGCCACAATTCAGCCAAATAGGACTTAAAATAGCCAAAAACAGCCAAAATAGGCACTATGCGGCACTATTCAGTACTATACGGCACTATGTAGCATCCTCATACGGCTCGGCACTATGCAGCACTATACAGCATCCTCATGCGGCTCGGCACTATACGACACTATGCAGCATCCTTATGCGGCTCGGTACTATGCGGCACTATGCAGCATCCTCATGCGGCTCGGCACTATGCGGTACTATGCAGCATCCTCATGCGGCTCGGCACTATGCGGTACTATGCAGCATCCTTATGCGGCTCGTCACTATGCAGCACTATGCAGTATCCTTATGCGGCTCGGCACTATGCGGCACTATACAGAATCCTTATACGGCTCGGCACTATGCGGCACTATACAGAATCCTTATGCGGCTCGGCACTATGCGGCACGATACAGTATCCTCATACGGCTCGGCACTATGCAGCACTATGCAGAATTCTTATGCGGCTCGGTACTATGCAGCACTATGCAGAATCCTCATGCGGCTCGGCACTATGCGACACTATGCAGAATCCTTATGCGGCTCGACACTATGCGGCACTATGCAGCATCCTCATGCGGCTCGGCACTATGCATCACTATGCAGAATCCTTATGCGGCTCGGCACTATGCAGCACTATGCAGAATCCTCATGCGGCTCGGCACTATGCAGTACTATTCATCGTCCCTGCCAAAACCAGGACCGATGATATAGAAAATATCCAAATACTGTTTTAGCCATAACTTCCTCAAAATAAATCGAAATCCAACTTTTCAAAGGTCAAAATTGTGTAGAATCAAATTTCCTACAACCTATGACCATTAGTTTTCGAAAATAACCAAGTTTGATAGATCAAAACCATGTAAATACATAAAACCCTAGTTTTGGAAACTTAGATCTACACCAAACTAGCCATTAAAATCAAAAACTCCAAGAACTAAACTTGTAGAGAATGAAAAAAAGAACAATATAAACAAATAATATCAAAGGAAAAATCTAGAATGAAAAATACATAAATCTCCACTTTTGAGCAAGTTGTACTTGTCTAAGGATGGTGGTTGAGAAAAATAAATAGAGGAGTGAATGAGGAGAGAGAGAGTGAGGAAGAGAATATAAATAGGGTTTAGGTTGGATTAAGAAAACCCTAACCTCTAAACATGCTCTAACCATTCCACTAATGACATGCTTAAAAACTACATACAACCATTAAATAATAATAAATAGAATTATGCAGATGCTAAATACGGGATACCATGTACAGAATTTATGAAAGAATACGTCTATTGGGATCGGAGAGTGACAACACCCTTTCACTGCTTAACAAATGTACGGGACACAGGATGGATATGATAGTTGCTTAATGTTATACAATTTCATATGCTTGCCTGAAAATATGTTGACATGCAATTGATCATGATGGTTAGAAAGATCACGTAAAAGGCTAGCTAACATGTTTATAAAACTTCTTGAATCAAATGTAGAGCTTAGATTTAATTAGTCATTCGCCAGTACATGTGTTCGTACTGATCCTCGCTCTTTGCAGGTCCCGCGAACCAGGAAGGACGTGCCAACTAGCTCGGCGACGTTCGTGACTTTTGAAGCTTCGGCGTGCGTCGAAGACTTTTCCTGCGACTCTACTTTTGAAGGCTCTCGATAGTCCAAGGAAGATGACTCAGCGTCCCTCCCATCCAGGTCACTGGAGTACTTTGTTGTATCTGAGGGATGTGTGCAATGTATGGAACGACTATCTCATCGGTACTCTTTTGTAATCGAGTCATGTTGTAGCCAGCACGGCATGAGTCTTGTACTAGAGTCTGTAAAAGATGTTCATTATCAATAAAGAATCAAGTTTTCTTTACTTAATATGTGATTCAATTTGTCTGCGTACTCTCTTAGATCTCGTGTCTCGGATCACCTTATGACTATGCCTTATGCGATCGCAAATTAGGTTCGCACGGCATCACGCCCGAAAGACGACTATCGATTCGACGGAATCGGGGTATGACACGATTGTTCTCATTTTTTCGAGTCGTGCATGCGATGCACGCCTCGATACCGTAATTCCATGTTCTTAGCCTTAATATACAATGTTCGTGGCTTGCATGCTAGGGCGCTCGCCTTCATACTCTTTCAATGTGCTAACCTTTCTAACTCGTGTACGAAGGCATGGAATAGCTCGTGCACGAAGGCACTCTCCGAATACAGTTATTTTATGTTCTTATGGCTTGCGCACCGAGGCGCTCACCTTTGCGATATCCAATGTTCCATAGCGACTCGTGCATTTGATGCACATTTTATTTTAATTGTTCTAACTAGTGTTTGACACACACTATAATTTATCTTCCGATCGGACCACGCCCATGGCGTCGATAGGTTAACTTAGCATACAATGATACATTCTTACTTAGACATGAAGGAGTAAAAAGAAGATTCAATCCTCCCACCTTAAGCCGATACGCCTTGTTGTTTGTCGAGCCGATGCGGCTCAATTTTATAACTTTGTTGCACGGCCAAATCTTCTGACTTAGCCATTCGAGCACTTCTTATTTCATTGAACTACTCGATCGATTCTGGCCTACCGTGCCCAAGTTCCAGCCCGTTGCGAGGCGGTGATTTGGTTTTGCGGATGTAACCCTTCTTCCCGGAATTTTAATAATATTTTTATTTATTTATTGGAATTAAATGGTGATATTTAGAGTTTTTATAAATAATTATCTAGTTAATTATTACGGTAGATAATTTTAGCCATGATGGAGTTTTGGAGTACACGGTGACTAGAAATCGTGGCACGGATAGTATGGTCGTGTGCCTTGACTAGTGTATTAGCCCCAGTAGGGAAGGCCGAGCCATAGTGATGTCCTAACTAGGAAAACTAGGCCAAGTTGCGACTCAACCCTTACTGAAGTTTATTTATTTATTATTTATATTATTGAGTTTTAGGAAAAATCGGTTATACCATTTTAGCCCAGACTGGACCCGAACTGAGCCCAAGCCGTGTAGTCATGCGGCACGTCCAATGACATTCGTGTTGATGGAATTTGGAATGAGGGTGTTGTATTTCGTTATAATGATTTAATGAATATTTTCTGAGTATTCGTAGTTAAATATTATTATTAGTGATATTCAGTGACTTTTGTATAAAATAGGTCTTCGTACATTTTGGGATTATTAGACTGTACATAATGATATATACACCATTATGGATTTATTAAATTTCGTTATTATTATTATTATTAACATTATTATTATTTTATTATCAATATTATTAAGGTTATTACTATATAATATTACTTTATTATAATTGGTTATATTATTTTGTCGAATAAACGTTATAATATAGGTGTTCATATTCATATAGGTAGGCCCTACACTATTTGGATTTTTTCGGGTTTAAGGTGATCATATATAAGTATATATATATATATATATATATATATATATATATATATATATATATATATATATATATATGTATATGTATAAAGTTTATTAATAAAGAATAAAAAAAAGAAAAAGAAACCAATTCATATTATTCCCTCGCGGGAACAGTGGACGCCCATGAGCAGCTAACAAACCCCCATAAGCTCCCCAAACCCGCGCCCAAACTAATCCCAGCCCAGCAGAGTAGAACCGACCCCCACGTTAACTCCCAACCGAGAACATATATACGTATATATATGTAAACTCGATAGAGAGGGAGTCCTCCTCTAAACCCCAAAACCATAGCACCGACCCCCTGGCGACCTCCCCGGCGTGCGTGCGGCCGCTGAGGGCCACCGCCGGCCGGCCAGGGCCGTCGCCGCGCGTAACGGAGCAGAGCAGTGGCAGCCAGAAACAGGCGCGAGCCCATCTTCGCTGCGTGCTATCGGCCTCCACGGTTGATAATTCGTCGAACCGATCGTGCAGGTACGATCACAACCATTACGACTTTAACTCCCATCAATTGGTTCGATTTTAGATGACCTATATTGCCCAAAAAATCGAACTCAAGTTCGACGAAAATCTGTCCCAAACAGGATAGAAAAACCAGTTCAACGACTCTAGTTCACGGTCAGCTTTCTTCCAATCCATGCACGATTTCGAGATTCTATTTGAAGACACTTATAGACAATATATAGGAGATAGAAACCCTTCTTTTCCTTTCTATATTCACGTTTTGTGTGCCGATTAAACAGACCCCAAAGATTGGGAAAAAATCTGTTTTAAAATATTAAAAATAGTGAAAAACTCTTCGATACGACGTGCGTCCCGCCAATTTGAGCGAAGTGGTCGCGAACCGAAAGAATCAAAAGGTGCGTAACGGCTTCGTGGACGTGTGGGCTTTGACGGAATTCAAATTGGTCGCGTGTGCGCGACGAATTTGATGCGTATCCGTCGAAATTCACCTCGGTGCAAGTTTTCTCAATTACTTTGTGCACGCTCGTCAGATCGAGACGAAACTTACGCCAGCAGGACCGTATTATTTTTTTGGTCCTGTATGCCAAGTTTGGTCCAATTCTGAGATAGTTGATCGGATCGCCGTTTTGCGGGCCCTACGGTCCGACTAAACGGGCGATTTCGTGCACAGCCCACCGGAATCCAAAATTGGACATACCGTTGGGTTCGTATCATTAAAACGAATTCGTAGACATGTAGTTTGACAACTTTAGAGATTATTGACTCTGGCACACTTTTCGGTGCAAAGCGGGTCCAACGGCGGACACCGTTTTAATCCAAAATTACCGTTTTGCCCCTGTGTCCAGAGTTGGACTTAAGGACAGACAATCCTAGCTACTTTGACTATTCTGAGAACATTGGTAATATTTATTTCAGCTTCCGGGGACTGTTGTACGAGTTTTGACTATTGTGGCACACTGAATGGTTTGGAATATCGGTTTCACCAGCAAAGGACCACAGGCGAGTACAGTTTATTGTTTGTTTTCAGTATTGATCTTTACTATACATCAGTATTTAGTTGATAGATATGTGATTTCAGTTTTATGTTGATTTTGTTCCTTGCTGTGTCGGGAGGTTGAAGTACCAATGATGTATGATCTGACCTTAGACAGTGTAGACAGTAATTATTTATTGCAAAGTAGACAGTGTAGACAGTAATTTATTATTACAAAGTAGACAGTGTAAACAGTGATTTATTATTATAAAGTAGACAGTGTAGGCCGTATTTTTTTATTGTATTATTCAATATAGACAGTGTAACTTTATACAATGTAGACAGTGTAACTTTAGACAGTGTAGACAGTGTAACTTTAGACAGTGTAGACAGTATAACTTTAGACAGTGTAGACAGTGTCGTGTAATTGTCCCGAGACCGATCACATATCAAAGGTACTTCAGTTGGTTAGTTGGTGAGTATTTTATTGTATTTCATTTTCTGTTCTTATTATTCAGTTTTATTGTCTTTTTTCATTTTATTTTATGAATCATATGTCTAAAGGCTAACCTCTGTTATATAGTCATTTTTATATATTAGAACTGCACTCAGTAAATTGTACTCGTTCCATTCCTGACTGGAAACCAATATTTTTCATGTTAGCCGTAGATTCACTTAGCATTGGGAGATACGGGTGTACTTGCAGACAAAAGCCTAGAGACTAGCTAGATAGCTGAGTTGTAGTCATTTCAATATTTTGTACAAGGTTATGTTTTTCTACAAATATAAAACTTGTGATTATTGTAAGTTAAATTAATTATGTGAATGAGCATTATTTGTGATTTTGATCTTCATGGCTATGACAGCGTTCTACCGCCGACACTGCGACGTAGGCTGGCTCGGACACGTCTCGTATCCGTTTAAAAAAAATGGGTGCGGGTCATGACAAGTTTTTGTGGTGGCCCATGCAGGTCTGTTTTTGTAAATCATACGAACTCGTGATAGTACTTAAGTTAGTCGTACTATTGTGAGCCTGCTGTTTGCCATTGATTATAAAAGAACAGAACAATTATATCGGAGGACTGAACTTTTACTTCACAATACAAACTCGCTCATAGAAAGAAAGCCTAGGGACAAAAACCTAGGTACAACAATCTAAGTACAATTGTTTAGTTTTTCTGGGGGATGACGGTAGAGGCTTGGAAAAGCGACGGCAGCTCTGTCTTACTCCTTGGACGATCGGACGTAGCCTTGGCTCTGGTAAAGAAATGCTCTTGGACGTGTGGGGAGACTCCCTTGCGCCTTTGGTCGCTAGATCTCTGGATGTCTCTGTAGTGATCTTCCTCTTTTTTCTTCTTCTGCTCTCTCCCTCTCTGTCTCTTTCTTCTTTTTATAAGGAAATGGCACCTTGCTATTTATAGGAGTGGGGTGTGATCATTAGGGTTTGTAAATGATTGCCTCCTTCAGAAGTCGACGGTTAAGGATCAATTAATCTGGGCCATTCATCTTGAATATAATAAATTTGAGCAATTAATGTGATTGCATCAAATCTCTGTAGGCAATAAATGTTGATTGCCATAAATATTCGTAATTTGTGATAGCCTGCCACGTGTCCAATTTACTTGATTTGATTTGATCTGTGCAATTATGACGATCGCCACAAATCTGATTTTGTTAGGATTTGTTAGCACCCATAATTCCAGGGAAGATAAGACTGCCACGTGTCTCAATTGTCGCGAAGAGCGCCACGTGTCTCAACTGGACCGTCCTGGCAGAGCCGTATATGGAATATGCAGCCGCATGAGAATGGGCGGCCGTATGAGGATGGGCAACCGCATGGGGATAGGCAGCCGCATGCAGATGGGCAGCGGTATGGGGATAGGCAGCCGCATGCAGATGGACAGCCGCATGGGGATAGGCAGCCGCATGCAGATGGGCAGCCGCATAAATGCAGCGGCCGCATGGAGTAGCCTCGGGACTTGGTGGATTTTGCCAGCTATATGGAGATTTTCTCCTCTTTCTTAGGATCATGCCATCATGTCAGAGTCATTATTACGTCCTTATGCCAGAGCTGTCATAGCTGTTATTTGTCAGAGCAGCCGTCAGGGCATTAAATGCAGTCGAATGTAGAGAAGAACTGTTGAAGGCCACGTGGCTTTTTTCTGAGCCGTATGGAACTATCCGAGCCGCATGGACCCTTGAACATCATGGACTCCTGAGCCGCATGGACTTCTGAGCCGCATGGGAATCCTGAGCCGCATGGGGATCCTTCTGTCGGAGCCGCATAGGCCTTTCTTTATTCTTTTCCATGCTTCTTCAAGACCCCCTTCAAAGTTTTCAATTTGTAAAATTGAAATACTTTGAATAAGAAGCATGGCCCTGTAAAAACTTTTCGGGCCGCATAGAATGTTCTGGCCGCATGGATATCTCAGCCGCATGGCCTCCTCAGCCGCATGGCCATTTGAGCCACATGGGCTTTCCAGCCGCATGGGCTGCTTGGCCGCATAGGCTCCTTGCCACGTCTTCATGCCATGTGTGCAAATCTTTGCATTGATTGCCTTTGATTTGAGCCGTCTTTTGGGGGGGTACTGGTGAGGGGACTATGGCGGTTGTGAACGAACCTCAGCCTCCGGGATCCTCCCTTGGTAAGATAAGCCAAATTTTGACTAATGAGGAGGCCCATTCGCTCTATCATCACGTCCTTCGGGTTACGTCGATTGATGGTTGCTCTGGGCATGCAGGTCCTGCCCTTTCAGGGTCGATGATGGACATTATTGAGATAGGCTCTGCCGAAGGGGAACTGGCGGAGAGGAGCATACCCCCTCCTCTTCCGACTCATATTGAAGGACCTCCCACTGGCTCGAGTTCGGGAAGTCAGGTGGGGGCACAGCCGGGGCAGGAGACAATGGTCCCTGCGTCCTCCTCTGCTCAGGCGGCTCCGAGAGTCGACCTTTCTGCTCTGCCGAGTGTCCAGACTCTTCGGGTGGCGGAGGAGGAGTTAGCTGCTATCCGCGCATCTTTTCGCTCGGAATTTGTCTCTCTGGTGGCAAGTTCTAGCGTGCCTCCTTCGACATTGCCAGCCACACTTCCTTTGATGCCGTCCTCTACGGAGGTTCTGGATGAAGCGTCACAGGACGTGGTTGACAGCTTCTATCGCCCCTTGAAGAGAGGGGTAACGGCTGCTGTGGAACGAGGGACCCCTTTTGCTTTGGCCCGGCAATGCGTCCAGGGTCATATTGATATTCTTAAGACTCTTCCCGGTAGGGCGGGGGTAGCTGTGCTTCTGGAGGCAAATTTGCTGGAGGCTGATCAGCTGGTAGGCCAGCTTCAGGTGCTGCGGCAAGCTGATCTGTCTGCTGCTATAGATCAAGAGCGCGGTTTCCTCATAACTACCGTAGAGAAGATAAGGGCTGCTCGAGATAATACCAAGCCGGTCATACTGAAGGACCTCCGCGATCTGTCGCAGCTATATGATCAGTTGAGCCGCGAGAGTGAAGATGTTACGGCTCGGGAAGCGACTGCCTCCCGCGGGGTCATTGACACGCGGGAGCAGATCCTTGAGCTTCAGAGGAAGTTAGCTTTCCTGGAGTCTGAGCTCGAAGCTGCCCGCACCGAAAGGGGGCTGATTATCCAGGAGGCTGACAGAGTTAATCGAGCTTCCGCTGGCCTAGGGCTTGCCCTGAAGAAGGTGGAGGATGGCTGGCAGGCACACATGTATTTGGACAATGCGGAGCGGTTGTCCCAGGAGGCCGAGCGCCGAGCTAAGCAGCGGCTTGAACGGAGGACCACCTTGGTGAAGAACCGTCTCCTGGAATTATGTACCGCCGAACCATAGACGGCTTTTTTTCTTCTTTTGTTTCTGTTCTTTTTCTCTTTTTTTTGAGAGGGACGCAGTCCCAGAACATGTAGTACTTTTGGCTTTCAAATAAAAGAGTATGTTTTATTTTACCCTTTATTTGTGTTGCTTATTGGGTTTATGGTGTTGTGGTGGTGTTTGCCCCGCTTAGGGGACTATTTGTGGACCTGTTACCCTTGGCATACCTGGGTTTTAGGTATGGATAACAAGTTTGATGGGGATACCTAGAACAATTCCATGGTAAGGTGGTCATGGACGTTCCTGGTATCGGAAGAAAGAATGCCATGGAGTAGCTGGGCTCCCGGGGCATGATGAGGAATGATGTGCATGTACTAGGAAACTTAGTACAGCATTTGTAGTCAGCAGAGGACATTTGTGGGCCTATTATCCTTGGCGTACTCCGGTTCAGGATACGGATAATAGGACAAGATATAACCAACATACTTACTCAGAGGTAATGAGGACGTGACAAGCATGAGGGTTTTTCACCGCGGAATCTTCCTACTCAGAGGTAATGAGGACATGGCAGGAGTGGACTCAGCGGAGGATATTTGTGGTCAACAGAGGACATTTGTGGACCTATTATCCTTGGCGTACTCCGGTTTTGGGTACGGATAATAAGTTGAAAGGTAACCAGCATACTTACTCAGAGGTAATGAGGACATGGCAAGCATGAGGGTTTCTTCGATGGAGCCTTCCTACTCAGAGGTAATGAGGACGTGGTAGGAGTAGGCTCCATGAAGGGGTACATAGAACGACTCAGAGGTAATGAGGACATGGAAGTTCTATGTAGAGGGGTGATTTGTTTTTGGCGGAAGTGAGACGACTCAGAGGTAACATCGACGTGGTCGTTTTGGGAATTTTGTGGATCTGTTACCCTTTTTGTGCACTGAGAGTACGGGTAGTAGATCATGAGGGAGGAGCTCTTTCAGAAGAATAAGTTCAGAGGTATGGTTATACATGACTTATTACCTAAAAGAGTGACCGGAATGTGAGTTCAGAGGCACCTGCGGGTACATAACTCAGCAATCTGGGATATTTGGGGGAAGAATATGAGTTCAGCGATACTGGAGGGCACATAACTCAATAATCTGGAATTTTGTGAATGTGAGTTCAGCGGTACCGGCGGGTACATAACTCAATAATCTGGGATTTGGAGAATGTGAGTTCAGCGGTACCGGCGGGTACGTAACTCAATAATCTGGAATTTTGTGAATGTGAGTTCAGCGGTACCGGCGGGTACATAACTCAATAATCTGGGATTTAGAGAATGTGAGTTCAGCGGTACCGACGGGTATATAACTCAATAATCTGGGATTTGGAAAATACGAGTTCAGCGGTACCGGAGGGTACATAACTCAATAATCTGGGATTTGGAGAATGTGAGTTCAGCGGTACCGGAGGTACATAACTCAATAATCTGGGATTTAGAGAATGTGAGTTCAGTGGTACCGGCGGGTACATAACTCGACACTCTGGGATTTGGAGAATGTCGCTTAGACATAATATTTCTTCAGGAACTTGCCGTTGTTGTTTTGGGCGTTTAGTCTTGTCACGTCCCAGTACCGAAATACGGAGACGGACTAGGCCAGCTACTCCATATGAGGTACGTAACGTCATACGGCGATCGTGGCTGTCGAGAGACTAGGGGGTACATGCTACAATCAAGTCTCCTATGGTCCCACAGAGTTCTATGTCTCAATCATTCAAATCACATCAGCAATTAAATGAACATTAAAGATAAAGCAGTAAGGCGTCCCCGACGCTTCATCAAAATGATCATGGGAGACTAGCTTTATAATTTAGCTATCTCGGAGAGTCAGGAGTACAAAATTATACACAGCTGCAGTCTGTTTAATTTCAATTATGTACTGACACAAAATATCAAGTATTCCGGCTAACAGGTGCCGGTGGCTAAACGTCGCACAAAGTATAAGCAGGAGTGGTGGAGAAGAAACCCACTCGAGTCCCCGAACCGCCATGCTCCTAGTATGCACCATGGATGTCAGGGAGGAAGATCGTGTCCTCTGGCTCTGCTACGAGATCTGGCCAAACAAAACCAGCGGGGTCAGCCCCGAATAGCAAGTACCGCCAAAGGGGCACAAGAGTTAAGATTAAAAACCCAGTTAATAGAATGATTGATTATAGTAATACTCATGCTACTATTATAGGGTAGCGCAACATCCTCGAACCCATGTGGCACCCTTACAACCAAACAAGGACAAAAGGTGCCGCATGGAGTCGGGACGTGTCGTACTCTATAACTTTCACATAAGTTAAAGGGTATAAACATTAAAATCTCCTGATCGTGACTTCGGTCGATAGCCTATCGCAGCATAATAACCAACCCAACAATCAAACAAGAACATGGGTTGGATCATGTACCATGATAGACCATATTCCTCAGTCATTCCCAAAGTAGCACTTCATAACCAGAATAAGTCTTTCGTTCATAACTTCGGTCCACAGCCTGTCATAGTACGATAACCAACCCAACAATCAAATAAGAACATGGGTTGGATCACGTATTATAACAGTCTGCTTCCCTCAGTTATTCACGGAAGGTAATAAGATACAAGCAAGTCGTTTTCGCGGCCAATCAAGTCTACGAGTTTCTAGTGGGACGAGGTTATCCTCGCATCATGTTATTTCAAAATCCTCAGATCGTATCTTTCCAGCAAGGCTAGTCAACCCAGGGGTTCGCGTAGACAGGTGTCATTGAGCACAGGTCCCTCGTAAGGCCACCTTGCCAAGACATATAATATATAGCAGAAATTAATCGGATACAGTCATCCACTCGTTGCAGATGACACAGTATCCGTGGAGACCAACCGGCACGTCGAAACAATATCTCAAGGCGGCTGGTGTAACACGATCTTGGGATTCTGCCCTCTCCATGCATCTAGTATATTTAGTTGCCTAGTTTAACCCTAGGTGAAATCTTGGACTCACATGCTGTGGCCTGCATGATTATCCTCCTAAAAGTCGTACTCAAGTACGAGTACCCCAAGAGAGGATCCATGTCAATCAGTATGTCAACATGTTCTACCCTCCTTGGTGTAATGCATTATTGCAAATATGCCACGTGGAGTTACGAGTCATTTGTCAAACATGAACGAGAACTGGGACATTCAGGTACAAGTATCAGGTAGGAACACTTTGTTCACCGGGGTCACATTAGTGCTCATATCATGCTCAGGACAAAAGGCATAAGGATATATAGTATACACAAACATTTACACATATATATATGCAATATAATATATACATATAAAAAAAATAAGGTATAGGGGAGTCCAGGTCAGGCTACGCTCAGGTCAGCGTATGAGGTCCATACGACTACTCTTCAAGGCAGCGTATGAGGTCCATACGACTCCTCTTCATGGCAGCGTATGAGGTCCATACGACTCCTCTTCAAGGCAGCGTATGTACTCCGTACGACTCCTCTTCAAGGCAGCGTATGCAAGACATACGACTCCTCTTCAAGGCAGCGTATGAGGTCCATACGACTCCTCTTCAAGGCAGCGTATGCAAGACATACGCCTCCAAAAGGCAGCGTATGAGTCAGACTGCGCTGCGCTAAAGAGCGCACGCAGCTTAGTGGTGTAAGCTAGAAAGCTCGCGCACACTGCTCACTGTCTTCTCCAAATCAGCAAGGACTCCATGGTTTGAACCCAAAGCTTCAAAAGTCCATAACTTGGTCAAAATAAGTCCAAATCCAACTTTTCAAAGGTCAAAATTGGGTAGAATAAAATTCTCTACAACATGAAACCATCAAAACTAGAAAATAATGAAGTTTGCTAGATCAAAACCAAGAAGATCCGAAATTGGTTAAAACTTAGATCTACAAAAATTAAAGCTTCAAAATGGAAATTTTCAAGTTCTAAACTAGTATAGAATGAGGAGAAGAACATATTTTGACAAATAATTTTGTAAGAAAATATTAACAACATTTATGGATCCATCTCTTGAGCAAGTTGGCACTTGCCTTGGTTGGTGGAGGAAAATAAATGAGAGGAATAAATGAGAGGAGAGAGAATGAGATGAGTTATTATATAGAATCTTGAACCCATGGGTTCATGATGAACCAAAGGGTTCATGATGAACCATTGGTGAACCAAGAATAGGTTACCCAAATGAGCCAAAACTGTAGGCCCAAATACAGAAAATAAATTACGAAATAATATTTTGTCGAATATTTTTGGGAAATACATGAAGAAATACAGCATATAAATATCGTATAAATACAAGGTAAATATAATTTATCGGTTTACGTATTAAAATATGTATTCCAGGATCGGGGAGTGACATCTCTACCCTTCTTAGAAAAATTCCGTCCTTGGAATTCCAGCCAAGACATGATAGTAAAATCAGGGCAAGCAAGGCACAATCATATACAAGTTAACTATCATAGCAGTTATTATCATACATCACAAAGTGCAAAACAAGTAGGTGCAGATAAGCATGGAATCGTGTCAATAAGGCGTAAAAATATACCTCATTAGTTAAACAAATACGGATACCGAGACCTGATCTCGTCCTCGCGCTCCCAAGTTGACTCTCCCGAAGAGTGATGGTTCCAAGAAACACGGACAAGGCTTATCGTCCGATTCTTGAGTACCTTCTCTCGCCGGTCCAAAATAGACACGGGTTGCTCCTCGTAAGTTAGGACGGTACCAACGACTAACTCAGAATGATCGAGGACATGACTCGGATCCGGGACATACCCACGTAATTGGGATACATAAAACACATCATGTATGCCAGTTAACGAAGGCGAAAGGGCAAGTCGATAAGCCACATCGCCTACCCAAGCGAAAATCTTAAAAGGACCAACGTATCTTGGACTAAGCTTTCATCGGGTTCCAAATCTGATGATACCCCAAGTAGGCAAAATCCGCAGAAATACTTGGTCGCCAACTCTAAACTCTAGAGGCCTACGATGCTGATCTGCCCAATGACGATGTCGGTCCTGTGCAACTCGAAGGCGCTCTCTGACCAACTTAACTATCTCCACAGTCTGCGTGATCATCTCTGGCCCCAATAACTTCCGTTCTCCGACGTCGTCCCATGCCAAAGGGGACCTGTACTTCCTTCCGTACAATGCTTCGAACGGGGCCATCTGAATGCTAGCCTGATAGCTGTTGTTATAGGAGAACTCCACTAGATGAAGGTAATCCTCCCAAGATCCGCCAAAATCTAAGGTACACGCCCGTAGCATATCTTCTAATGTCTGAATGGTTCTTTCTGATTGCCCATCAGTTTGTGGATGATAAGCAGTACTGAATCTTAACTTGGTTCCCAAACTTTGGTGTAAGCTCTGCCAAAAATGGAAAGTGAATCGCGTATCCCGATCTGATACTATAGTAACTGGAACACCGTGCTGCCTTACTATCTGCTTTATGTACATTTCTGCTAGCTGCTCAGTAGTCTGTCCACCTCGGAAGGGAAGGAAATGAGCGACCTTCGTGAGTCGATCTACTATTACCCAGACTGCATTCTTGCCAGCCGGGGATCTAGGTAAACCGATCATAAAATCCATCGTGATGTGCTTCCATTTCCATTCTGGGATAGGAAGCGGCTGTAGCAACCCTGTTGGTCTCTGCTGCTCGGCTTTCACCTGCTAACATACCAGACACTTGGATACAAATCTCGCTATCTCTCTTTTCATGCCATTCCACCAAAAGAACTGCCTGATATCTCGATACATCTTCGTTCCTCCTGGATGAATGGAGTAAATAGAACTATGAGCTTCGGACATAACTTCTTGCCGAAGGTCTCCATTCGGTACACAGAGTCTGTTTGCAAACCTGAGCGTACCATCTTCATGAATCACTAACTCCTTCCTACGGCCTGATTCACACTCCGATCGCAATTTCTGAATCTGTGGATCTCCTGCTTGTGCTGCCCTTATCCTCTCTACTAAGGTTGACTGAATCTGCATACTGGTCATTCTTCCTATATCCCTTGGTAAAACTACTTCGATTTCCATACTCTGAAGGTCTTCTAAAATATGCTTCTGCGAGGTCAAGATAAAGGTACTGTCTCTCCTACTCAGTGCATCTGCAACTATATTCGCCTTGCCTGGATGATGCTGAAGATCTAAATCAAAATCCTTCAGCAATTCTAACCATCTTCTTTGCCTCATGTTTAAATCTCGCTGCGTGAATACGTATTTCAAACTCTTATGATCAGTATAGATCTCTACCCGATCCCCATATAAGTAATGCCTCCACAACTTGAGTGAAAACACCACAGCTGCTAACTCCAAATCGTGAGTCGGGTAGTTCTTCTCATGGTCTCGAAGCTGCCGAGACGTATATGCTATCACCTTTCCGTGCTGCATCAATACACATCCAAGACCCTTCCCTGATGCGTCACAATATACTGTAAAGCCTCCCGCTCCTACTGGAAGCGTCAAGATCGGGGCTGAGATCAATCTCTTCTTCAATTCTTCAAATGATGCCTGACAGCTAGCTGACCAAACAAACTCTACGTCCTTGTGCGTCAAACGCGTTAAGGGCGCAGAGATCCTGGCAAAATCTGCCACGAACCTTCTGTAGTAACCAGCTAATCCTAAGAAACTTTGCACTTCTGCAACCGTTCTTGGGACCGGCCAATGCTCTACGTTCTCAATCTTCTTCGGATCTATTGACACTCCTGCTCCAGAAATTACATATCCCAGGAACGAAATATGGTCTAACCAGAATTCACACTTGTCGAACTTCGCATAAAGTTGATGCTCCCTCAATGTCTGCAAGACAGTCCTAAGATGTTTCTCATGCTCCTCTTTACTGCTGGAATAGACAAGGATATCATCTATGAACACCACAACAAATTTATCCAAATACGGTAAAAAGATGCGGTTCATTAAATCCATGAATACTGCGGGGGCGTTGGTTAGTCTAAAGGGCATTACTAAAAACTCATAATACCCATATCTAGATCTGAATGTTGTCTTCGGTATGTCTTGCTCCCGGACTCTTACCTGATAGTATCCTGACCGAAGATCGATCTTGGAAAAGATGCTGGCCTTGCTCAACTGGTCAAACAGGTCATCAACCCTTGGTAGTGGGTACTTATTCTTCACTGTTACTGCATTCAGCTTGCGGTAGTCGATGCACATCCTCGTCGACCCATCCTTCTTGGGAACTAGAATCACTGGCACGGCCCAGGGCGATTTACTGTCTCGGATGAATCCTTTAGACTTTAACTCTTCCTCATGTTGATACAACTTATCCTGTTCTGACGGCGACATTCTGTAAACTCTGTCTGCAATAGGCCTCGTTCCAGGGTTCAACTCAATGCTAAATTCTACCTCTCTGACTGGGGGTATCCCTGAGAGCTCATCAGGGAAGACGTCGAGAAAATCTTCGACCACTCTCGGAATCTGTCCTGGCTCTGACACTGCTGCTGAGATGATGCCTCCGGCCTGATTCTTCAAGGTTCGAGTAAAGATGAACTGTTCCATCCCAGGAATGCTGAATATGACCCTACCTCCTCTACAATCAATTGTCGCATGACTGTCACTCAACCAGTCCATGCCAAGAACAACATCAAAATTCCCCATAGGGAATTCAATCAATGATGCGGGCAATAAATGCCCACACACCTCTACCGGACATGAAAAGCGCACTCTGCTCACTTCTACGAGCCCATTGTCGGTGAGTATATCCATCCTCTCCGGCAATGCCTCAAACTCTAATCCAATCCGTGTAGCATATTGTGCAGAGATGAATGAATGAGTAGCGCCTGAATCAAATAATGCTACAGCGGGAAATGAGGTGACGAGTATTTTACCTGCCACCACGTCACTAGACGCTAGAGCCTCCTCCAAAGATAACATAAGAGCCTGGCCCTGGCCCCGCGGAGCCCCTTGTTGCGGCCTTCCTCGACCATGCTGTTGCTGCCTCTGAGGGCCTTCGGCTTCATGTGCTTGGCGAAACATCTGATCCTGTGTTGGTAGATGCTGGGCTAGGGGCCTCACTGCTAATACTGGCCCTCCACTCGGGGTTGCCACCGGAGCTGGCAACGCTGGAAACTGCTGAGATGGCCCTCCTGGCCTCTGCATCACAGGACAAGTGGAGATACGGTGGTCTGAACTACCATACCTCAAGCATAAGCCATTCGCTGACCGGTACACCTCCCTCGTGTGCCCTGCCTTCCCACAGAATATACAGCCCTGGGGTGCTTCCTGACGCTGCTGTTGGTTCCTCGGCTGCTGATGCCGAACTGGCGCTGTATTAGTTGACACGGCCGTCCTCCGCGGCGCTCCTGCATCATGAATACGTATACCGGGTGCTGGTGCCGATGTTCGCTGCATCACTCCTCCTCCAACCTGGGAATAAGATCTCTTCTGACCTCCTGTCCTCGATGCCAACCTCTGCTGGGAAAGCTCGTGCCTCCGAACGGCCGTCAAAACAGCGTCAAATGTCTGGTAGTCGTGTCCCTCCATAAGCTATAATAGTTCCAAATAAAGTCCCTGCTGGAATCTAATAGCTTTCTCTGGCTCCGTTGCCACCATTGCTGGTGCAAAACGGTACAATCTGCAGAACTCTGCTGCATACCCATCTACGGTCTTGCCTGCTTGCTTGAGACTAATAAACTTCTGCTGGAGCTCATATCGAGCTACTATGCCAAAATACTTGGCCTTGAATCTTTCACTGAAGGTGGTCCAACGAACAGGGCGTCTTATACCAACTTCTTTTGATGCCCACCAGTCGCGGGCAAGATCCTGAAGTACTAATTTGACCTGATCAACCTTCTCATCATCTGAAACCTTGGCTGCCACAAGAATGGCTTCAATGTCTTGAATCCATGCATCCGCAGTGATAGCATCCTCCGTGCCGTCAAAATACCTCGGGTTCAAGCGACGGAACCTTCCTGATGCTCCCGAGTCAACCCCGGCACTCCTCTCAAGAGCTAACTGAATCCCTTGGTTCAGCAGCACGTTCTGCTCCTGCTGCTGAGTCTGTTGCTATTAGTGAGTGACAAGAATCCCCCGGATGATCTCCAGGAGTGCTACGGCATCTGGTACTACCGTCGCTGCTGGTGCTGCAGGAGTTTCAATAACCTGTGGCTCCACTGCCTCTGGTTCCACTTTTGCTCGTGTCTGCCCTGGGGAAGGTTCTCTCCCCTGTTGGTGCCCAGTCGAGCCATGCTCTTGCTGCTCTTCCTTATGGGCCTCATCCGCTACTGAGAATGAAGCACCCTTATGGAGAAAGATATAAGATTATCAAGTTCGAACGAGGAAGATTTCGAGGATACAAGTCAGGTTAGAGATCAAGGCAAGGACAGAGAATTCGAAACAGAATTTCAAAGGGAACAAGTTTTTGATTGAGACTCCTAATAATTCGTAATACCCCACAAGTCTGAAAAACGGACCTGCATGGGCCACCACTAAAACCTTGTCACGCCCCAATACCGAAATACGGAGATGGACTAGGACAGCTACTCCACATGAGGTACGTAACGTCATACGACGATCGTGGCTGTCGAGAGACTAGGGGGTACATGCTACAATCAAGTCTCCTATGGTCCCACAGAGTTCTATGTCTCAATCATTCAAATCACATCAGCAATTAAATGAACATTAAAGATAAAGCAGTAAGGCGTCTCCGACGCTTCATCAAAATGATCATGAGAGACTAGCTTTATAATTTAGCTATCTCGAAGAGTCAGGAGTACAAAATTATACACAGCTGCAGTCTGTTTAATTACAATTATGTACTGACACAAAATATCAAGTAATACGGCTAACAGGTGCCGGTGGCTAAACGCCGCACAAAGTATAAGCAGGAGTGGTGGAGAAGAAACCCACTCGAGTCCCCGAACCGCCATGCTCCTAGTATGCACCATGGATGTCAGGGAGGAAGATCGTGTCCTCTGGCTCTGCTACGAGATCTGGCCAAACAAAACCAGCGGGGTCAGCCCCGAATAGCAAGTACCGCCAAAGGGGCACAAGAGTTAAGATTAAAAATCCAGTTAATAGAATGATTGATAATAGTAATACTCATGCTACTATTAAAGGATAGCGCAACATTCTCGAACCCATGTGGCACCCTTACAACCAAACAAAGACAAAAGGTGCCGCATGGAGTCGGGACGTGTCATACTCTATAACTTTCACATAAGTTAAAGGGTATAAACAATAAAATCTCCTGATCGTGACTTCGGTCGATAGCCTATCGCAGCACAATAACCAACCCAACAATCAAACAAGAATATGGGTTGGATCATGTACCATGATAGACCATGTTTCTCAGTCATTCACAAAAGTAGCACTTCACAACCAGAATAAGTCTTCCGTTCATAACTTCGGTCCACAGCCTGTCATAGTACGATAACCAACCCAACAATCAAACAAGAACATGGGTTGGATCACGTATCATAACAGTCTGCTTTCCTCAGTTATTCACGGAAGGTAATAAGATACAAGCAAGTCGTTTTTGCGGCCAATCAAGTCTACGAGTTTCTAGTGGGACGAGGTTATCCTCGCATCATGTTATTTTAAAATCTTCAGATCGTATCTTTCCAGCAAGGCTAGCCAACCCAGGGGTTCGCGTAGACAGGTGTCATTGAGCACAGGTCCCTCGTAAGGCTACCTTGCCAAGACATATAATATATAGCAGGAATTAATCGGATACAGTCATCCACTCGTTGCAGATGACACAGTATCCGTGGAGACCAGCCGGCACGTCGAGACAATATCTCAAGGCGGCTGGTGTAACACGATCTTGGGATTCTGCCCTCCCCATGTATCTAGTATATTTAGTTGCCTAGTTTAACCCTAGGTGAAATCTTGGACTCACATGCTGTGGCCTGCATGATTATCCTCCTAAAAGTCGTACTCAAGTACGAGTACCCCAAGAGAGGATCCATGTCAATCAGTATGTCAACATGTTCTACCCTCCTTGGTGTAATGCATCATTACAAATATGCCACGTGGAGTTACGAGTCATTTGTCGAGCATGAACGAGAACTGGGACATTCAGGTACAAGTATCAGGTAGGAACACTTTATTCACCGGGGTCACATTAGTGCTCATATCTTGCTCAGGACAAAAGGCGTAAGGATATATAGCATACACAAACATTTACACATATATATATGCAATATAATATATACATATAAAAAAAATAAGGTATAGGGGAGTCCAGGTCAGGCTACGCTCAGGTCAGGCTACGCTCAGGTCAGGCTAAGCTCAGGTCAGGCTACGCTCAGGTCAGCGTATGAGGTCCATATGACTCCTCTTCAAGGCAGCGTATGAGGTCCATACGACTCCTCTTCAAGGCAGCGTATGAGGTCCATACGACTCCTCTTCAAGGCAGAGTATGTACTCCATACGACACCTCTTCAAGGCAGCGTATGCAAGACATACGATTGCTCTTCAAGGCAGCGTATGAGGTCCGTACGACTCCTCTTCAAGGCAGCGTATGCAAGAGATACGCCTCCAAAAGACAGCGTATGAGTCAGACTGCGCTGCGCTAAAAAGCGCGTGCAGCTCAGTGGCACAAGCTAGAAAGCTCGCGCACACTGCTCACTGTCTTCTCCAAATCAGCAAGGACTCCATGGTTTGAACCCAAAGCTTCAAAAATCTATAACTTGGTCAAAATAAGTCCAAATCTAACTTTTCAAAGGTCAAAATTGGGTAGAATAAAATTCTCTACAACATGGAACCATCAAAACTGGAAAATAATGAAGTTTGCTAGATCAAAACCAAGAAGATCCGAAATTGGTTAAAACTTAGATCTACAAAAATTAAAGCTTCAAAATGGAAAATTTCAAGTTCTAAACTAGTATAGAATGAGGAGAAGAACATATTTTGACAAATAATTTTATAAGAAAATATTAACAAAATTTATGGATCCATCTTTTGAGCAAGTTGGCACTTGCCTTAGTTGGTGGAGAAAAATAAATGAGAGGAATAAATGAGAGGAGAGAGAATACGATGAGTTATTATATAGAATCTTGAACCCATGGGTTCATGATGAACCAAAGGGTTCATGATGAACCATTGGTGAACCAAGAATAGGTTACCCAAATGAGCTAAAACTGTAGGCCCAAATACAGAAAATAAATTACGAAATAATATTTTGTCGAATATTTTTGGGAAATGCATGAAGAAATACAGCATATAAATATCGTATAAATATAAGGTAAATACAATTTATCGGTTTATATATTAAAATACGTATTCCTGGATTGGGGAGTGATAGGTCTTGTCCTCCACATCCGAGATATGCAACCCCAGTTGGCGAGCTTTCTTCAACTTGTCTTCTGCGCTAGTGGCGCTGATAATGAAAGTCTTCCAATCCTTAAACTGACTTTCGCCCATCCAGAGGCTGATTGTGGGGGGCAGTCTCTTTTGGCAAATTTTAATTAAGGAGGAATCCGGATTACCAGACGGCAACTTCATTGCGGTTTGGCGAAACCGTTCAATATAGTTCCTTGTCAGCTCCTTCTCCCCTTGAACGACGTCCAAGAGGGTGGACATTGTGACGTCCTATCCTACTTCGTAGAATCTCTCCAAGAACATGCGCTTGAAGCTGGCGAAGGAGTGGATGCAGTTGTCTGGCAGGTTGCGGTACCCGTCGAAGGCGACCCCTTCCAATGCCCCGATGAATAATCGTGTAAGGATGGCATCGTCATGGGGCAGATGGTCGGTGGTGACCTCAAAGTAAGTGATGTACCGACTTGCGGAGGTCTTGCCATCATAGGGATTGATGTTGAACGGCTTATATCTTGGTGGGAAAGGGACATCCCTCCATGCAGCGGGATACGGTTGTCGTATCCTGAGGTCTTGGCAGTTTTTTTGGGCATGGAACATGGCCCGGAGCTCCTGGACCTATCTTCTTGCCTCTCTGGCCTCGTCTGCAGTGGTAGGAGCTGACATTTCAGGAGGATTATTGCCCGGGTTTGGTGTCGCTGAGTTCGAGTCCGTATTGACCGCGGGACCCAAGTTTGCTTGGCCAGGCGTCCCTCCTTGTAGAGTAGGGAGGGCTGATTTGATCTCGTCCACCGATTTGACCAAAGTGCGCAGTATAGCCTCCAGAGTGTCGATGCGTTGGCGATCACTGGGACCATCTTGTTCGTCGTTTGTCATGAATGCCGTCCTCACATGAGTAGAAGTGGAAGGGACGGCGGATGACGTGCCCTCCGAATCATACCCCTGTACCGAGAAGTCATCGGGGTATGTGGGAATGTTCTCCTCTGGTTCGGACTCAGAAGGGATAGTACCCCCAGCTTCAGAGCTTGCCTTATTTTGAGAGTCGTGGACGTCCTCGGGGATGTCGGCACCTGCTGTATCTGACGGGAGAGTTGTTTCCTCGGGCCCATCTCCTTGGAACATCGGATTATCGTGGATGTTCGGAGGAGTGCTACCCCCAATTTTAGCGACCCTCTAGTGATGCGGATGATAAATCTCCTACTGTAGCAGATTTCGTCTTTGAACGGGTACCTTGGAAAACTTCGGTGGTGGACAACCGTTTAGACGACAGTTTCTTAGTCACAGTGGTTAAAATCTTCGGGCTGGAAACATTTATCTTCTTCCCTCTCCCATCGGCGGGGATTTTCTGAGTATAGTTGCAGGAGACGACGGGAGGCACCTCATCCTCTGAGCTCGGCTGTTGTAATCTTTGGAAGACGGACTGCCGGTCTTCTCGTACCGTCGCGTTGTTGTAACGGCAGTTGACAATGACTTGGGTGCAGTAATGTCCGTGGGAGGATTCTTTGAACACCGAGGCCTCTTCTTTTTCCTTGCGTTTGTGAAGGATAACCTCACGTAAGTCAGATGGGTCTGGAACGACCATGTTTGCTCCCTGGGTTTTGGGAGACTTTTGGGAACCACTCTGTCCGTTTGCCGTCGGGGGCTGGACTCGAGTGGTTCTGTACAACTTCCCATCAGAGGTCCGCATAACAGTATGTGGAGTGCTCGGATGGTCAGAGGTCGGGACAGCGGACTGAGCTCGCCAAGCTCGCACTGCCCTAGACTTCTTCACTCTAGTACGTGAGGGCACATAGTAGGAAGAGTCTAAGTGGTGTTGCAGAGAGTCAGACATATTTTTTCGGGAGCATGAGAGATCAGGACCATAGGAGAGGCGATCGAAGACTGAGCCTGAGCCGCGTGGAGCAGACAGCATGCGGCTGGAATCAACAGTCTTCATGCGGCTGGCAATTGTAGCCGCATGGGCTTTCTTCATGCGGCTGGAAGTCTCGGCCTCATAAGTATTCTGCCTCCGACTGGCAGTTTCGGTCGCATGGACATTATGCATGCGGCTGGCAATCTTGGCCGCATGAATGTTCAGCCTGCGGCTAGTGCCTTTGTTCGGCTTCTTCCTGGAGCACATAGAATCACACTTTGCCCCTGTAAGTCCAGCATCGTAGTGCTTTCCTCTGCCAGACTTGGGGACAGCAGAGTCCTCTATGGCTTGAAGTGGGGCCGTATGAGAGTTGCCTTCGTCGTCTTGGGCAGCAGAGAGTACTCCGTCCAGAGCTTGGAGAGGAGCAAATGATTTTGGCCTCCACTCCCTGCGAGATTTCTTTGTGCGAATTCGCTTCTGGACCGGGCCAGCGCTCCCGTCGGAGAGCATTTCTTCAAATGCCTGTTGGTCGAAGCGGACGACCATCTTCTTTTGTGTGGAGCTAAGTTTGGCTGCATCCGATTGCGTCACCAACTTCTCAGCCGTGGAGAAATTTGTCCCTAGCAGAGTCGCCATTGTGTTTGCCATTGATTATAAAAGAACAGAACAATTATATCGGAGAACTGGACTTTTACTTCACAATACAAACTCGCTCATACAAAGAAAGCCTAGGGACGAAAATCTAGGTACAGCAATCTAAGTACAATTGTTTAGTTTTTCTGGGGGGTGACGGTAGAGGCTCAAAAAAGCGACGGTAGCTCTGCCTTACTCCTTGGACGATCGGACGTAGCCTTGGCTCTGGTTAAGAAATGCTCTTGGACGTGTGGGGAGACTCCCTTGCACCTTTGGTCGCTAGATCTCTGGATGTCTCTGTAGTGCTCTCTCCATTTTTTCTTCTTCTGCTCTCTCTCTCTCTCTCTCTGTCTCTCTCTCTCTTTTTTGTAAGGGAATGGCACCTTGCTATTTATAGGAGTGGGGTGTGATCATTAGGGTTTGCAAATGATTGCCTCCTTCAGAAGTCGACGGTTAAGGATCAATTAATTTGGGCCATTCATCTTGAATATAATAAATTTGAGCAATTAATGTGATTGCATCAAATCTCTGTGGGCAATAAATGTTGATTGTCATGAATATTATTGATTTGTGATAGCCTGCCACGTGTCCAATTTGCTTGATTTGATTTGATCTGGGCAATTATGACGATCGCAACAAATCTGATTTTGTTAGGATTTGTTAGCACCCAAAATTCCAGGGAAGATAAGACTGCCACGTGTCTCAATTGTCGCGAAGAGTGCCACGTGTCTCAACTGGACCGTCCTGGCAGAACCGCATATGGAACATGCAGCCGCATGAGGATGTGTAAACCCCCTAAATTTTTACTATAATCTTTTTTATTATAAATTTGGTTTTAATTTTTGCCTTGTATAGTACGTCGCATAGTCGTATTGTACGTCGCGTACGAGTTCGTATTTTTGTATGCCTCGTCGAGTGCGAATATGTGCGAGATACATATTTTTGTAAAACATTTATTTTAGAAGCTTGGTTTTTCAAATAAAAAATATTTTCGATTACTTAAAATGGTAAAATACGTCATATTGGAATTTCCAACTCTTATTTTACATTATGAAAGATTTTATAAATAGTAATTTTGAAAATGTGGTATTATGCAAATATTCATTTCATACGAGTTACATAAATTTAAAATTTATATATATAATTCCATTTTTTTCGAATTTATTGATATTAATATTTTATTATTCAAAAAGGTATTTAAAAATACTTATTATTTTCAAAATAATTATTATTGGTATTTTTGGAAAATATATTTAAAAATTATTGTGGCCATTTTAAACCTTGATTTAATTTAAAAAGTTTAAAGGTAAAATTTATATTTGAGTTTAGATTATGTACGTTTAAATTAGAATTTAATTTAGATTTGATTTTTGAATTATTTGAATGGGGTTTAAACAAACCCAGGCCTTATCCAACTGGGAATTTCCACCTCCTATATATAGGAGAGATACTCCGCCATAGAATTTTTACAACTCCCCTGTGCACCGTGTCTGTGCCCGTCCCATCCACTAAAGTTTTTCCTTTTACACATACATCATAGTTTTCGTGTCCGACAGGCCGGACACCACTATCTCGTGCCGCACCAGACCCGACACCCTCACTCCGCCGGCATCGTCTCCACTGCCATCAATCCTCATCATCATCGTCATCATCCATTACCACCGTAGCCCCAGCCTCTCAGCCACATCTGTCCCGTCACCAACGGCCAAACAGCCTCTCCTACACCCATCTCCAACAGCAACCACCACGCCACCACCAACCGAGACCCCACTCCCGACAGTTGCTACCACGACCATCTCCGTCGTCACCAACACCTCCCCCATAGATCACCGCCGCCATCGTAGGCTCCGCAGCAACCACCCCTTCACCTCCGGCCAAAACTCACCCACCACCGCCATTACCACCACCAAGAATAACAACCACCATCAACTAGGAGAAAAAGGGGGAAATCCTAACCTCGAGCCCGACGACAGCCAGAGCGCGCCCTTCGTCGTTGCCCAGATCCGAACGCCCAATCTCCGCGCCGAAACCCCCGCACGCCGCCTCACCATCCCATGGCCGGAGCTCCGCCCGCTGGGGAGTTCCTACCAGTGCGTCCTCCGGGACCACGAGCAGCTCCCCTCCGCCGACAGAGGCCGCCTCCGCCTGTCACTCCCCAATCCCGATATATATATTTTACATATTATCTTGTATTTAGCATGGGCCCAATCTATATTTAATTTTCGATTAATTGTTGCATATAGCTCTAAGCCTGTCATTAGAAATTAGGGTTTCCTTAAGCAAACCCCCAACCCCTATTTATGATCTCTTTCCCACTCTCTCTCCTCATTCACTCCTTCATTCAATTCCTCAACCACCAACCCACTTAGGCAAGTACAACTT
Source organism: Iris pallida (assembly GCA_029216955.1). NCBI lineage: Eukaryota > Viridiplantae > Streptophyta > Magnoliopsida > Asparagales > Iridaceae > Iris > Iris pallida. Next base: position 20,561,682 of record JANAVB010011399.1, read on the forward strand.
GCTCAAAGAGGAGATCTGTGATCTTTTGATATTTCTTTGATTTTTATTGTTCTATTTTGTTCTTCTTAACATCCTCAACAAGTTTAGTACTTAGCATTTTCGGTTTTGATGAACGGATTCTAGTAGATCTAAGCTTGTTGCAGTTTCCGATTTTAGGGATTTTGATCTATTTAATCTTGTTATTTTCGAGTTTTGATAGTTATATGTTGTAGAGAATTATGTTCTACCCCATTTTGACCTATGGAAGTTCGGTTTTGAACTCGGGATAAAAGATTCATGGAGCTTGGGAGCCATGGCTTGAAGGGTTCTTCTTCCCGGGAAGATGGAGAAGAAGAACAGTTCACAGCCGCATGAACTTAGCCGCATAGCCTACATGCGACATGTTCCATTCTCTAGCCGTATAAGCCTGGCGGCATTACCTGGCCGTATGGACTATGCTGCAGGGACTTAACTTCCCAGCCGCATGAAGATTTGATTCTCAGCCGCATGAGCTAGTTCCATTCTCTGGCCGCATGAGGTCCAATTACTTTCGAGCCGCATGTGCCCTGCTTATCTGAGCCGCATGAGATCCAATTACTTTCGAGCCGCTTGCGCCCTGCTTATTCGAGCCGCATGCGCCCTGCTTATTCGAGCCGCATGCGCCCTGCTTATCTGAGCCGCATGAGATCCAATTACTTTCGAGCCGCATGCGCCCTACTTATTCGAGTCGCATGCGCCCTGCTTATCTGAGCCGCATGCGCCCTGTTTATCCAAGCCGCATAGGCTACTCCACATCCCGACCGCATAAGCCGCTTCTGCGAGCCGTATGTGCCCCCTCTTCGCCCTGGCCGCATGCGGTCTGTCTCAAGCAGTCTGGCCGCATGAGCCTTGGTGGAGTACAAATAGTCACCTGGACTTCCCTGGCCGCATGCAGTCTTGAGAGCTGCATGTTTGCCACATGACCCTTGGCCGCATGATGTGTTCGGTCCTCATTCTATCTGACTTCCTATACGAGTGCTGGATAACCTATGTTTGTACAATGGTACAACCTATGTGAGCACCGAGGTGCTATCCTTCGCGCTAAGTGTTCCTACGTGATACTTGTCAGTACTCCCAAGAGTCCAGCATTTACATAGTAATGGTCGTTGGCAATGACATGGTATGTGTTGTGTGTTGCATTACACCAAGAAGGAAAAACATACATATGAATCCTTGAGCCAGTACGGATTCCATCTTTGGGTACTCGTGCAATGTACGACATCTAAGGGAGTGAACATGTGACCACGACATGTGAACTCTGAGAATAACCTAGGGATTAACTAGGCAACTAACTTAGTAGATGCATTGGGTGGGAAGAATCCCGAGATCGTGCCATACTAGCCACCCCAGGTCCCGTCCTGACGTGCCGGGTTGGCCGCCACGGATATGGTTTCATTCGCCTATAGCGAATAGCTATATCCGACTCCTACGAGCTACGTGATAAATGTTTTAGCGCGGTAGCCCTTCGGGGGACTGGTGCATAATCAATGTGTTATAAGTCTTATGGTTTGGCTAGCCCTGCTGGGTTGACACGATCTGAGGATTCCTTTTAATCAGTATAACGGGGATAACTCCGCCAAATATAGAAAGCCGCAGGAATGAATAGCCGCTTGAAAAATGACTTGACTGTGCTTGGGCCTTTCGCTAGTAGCCGAGGGGCACGGACTGTCATGGTGCGTGTTCCAACCCATGTCCTTGTTTGGTTGTTGTGTTGGTCCATCGTGCTAGGACAGGCTGTGGACCGAGGTTATGACCGAAAGCTTACTATTCTTATTATTTTATGACTGGGTTTTATCTCACTCTTTTGAGCTCCCATGTGGTACTTGCTATTTCGGGGCTGACCCGGCTGGTTTTGTTTGGCCAGATCGCGTAGCAGAGCCTGAGGATCCGACTTTCTTCCCTGACGTCAATGGTGCATACTAGGAGCATGACTGGCGGGGGACTCGAGTGGGTTTCTTCTCCACACTCTTGTATCTTTATTTATGTCCTGGCGTTTAGCCACCGGCACCTGTTTAGCCAGCTAATCTAGATATTTTGTCTTTTGCACAATTGTAATTAAATCAGACTGCAGCTGAATACAATTATGTATCTTTGACTCTCTGGGCTAGCTACCTTATAAAGCTAGAACCCCATGACCATTTTGATAAGCGTCAGGGACGCCTTACAGCTTTATCTTATATGTTCATTAATTGATGCTTCCTTGCTTTGAATGATTGAGACGTAGAAGTTCTGTGTGACCATAGGTGACTTGAATGTAGCTTTCACCCCTTGTCTCTTGACAGCCACGATCGCCGTATGACGTTTGAATACCTCATATGGAGTAGCTGGCCTGGTCCGTCTCCGTATTTTGGTACTGGGGCGTGACACCGCCGCTGCCTATTCCGATCTCCGTCGCGCGAGCCCTAACTCCGGTCGTCGCCGCGCGAGCCCTAACTCCGGTCGCCGCCACCTTTACGAACCGCCTTCCGCCCTCCTCGCCGCGTCGGGCCGGACCACCCTGCGCCTCATCCGTCCTTCCCTTCAGGTGAGAATCCCCTCTCAGCACTCTCTCCCCATCTCTTATCACTTCCTCTCTCTCTCTGTTGCCTTATAAAGAAAGTTTTCTTTTTTTGTTTTTTTTAACCTCTCTCTCTCACTTACAAAATCATTGGGGGGGGTTTAGCTGGGATATTAAAGGGATGAGTTTTATTATTATTAAGTTTTATTATTACCATTATTATTATTATTAAGTTTCATTATTATTATTATTACCATTATTATTATTAACTTTCATTATTATTATTATTACCATTATTATTATTAAGATTATCATTATTATTATTATTATTATTATTATTATTATTATTATAAGTATATTTTGTTAAAAGATTTATTAATATCATTATTATTATTATCTTTAATATTGTGTTGTATTAAACAAATAAATATATAATAAATTCTAAATTTCGGTAACAAAAGTATATTGATACTTGACTATGTATGAATTTCAAAAACTGATTTCAGAACGTAAATGTTTTACTATATTATTGATATTTTAAAATATAGTCTTCGACCTAAATCTTAGTTTGATAAAAATTAGATTCTCTCCCTAAAAATGATTTTAGAATATTTGGACTAATAAAAAGGTAGTTTCATATTATGATTTTTAATTATATATGTAATTAAGATATTTTAAAATTATACATAGTTTTAAGTATCATAAATATTTTCAAATTAGTACGAGTATGTTCTTCACGATTTCTCCTCGATTTCCACCATTGATCACGACTAATCACGCGTTTCTCTTTCTCATGAAATACCGGACCCTTACATATTGACCCCGGCTATTGGACAAAATAGGACATGTCAGATCATCGCACCACGCCAGTTAACAAACCAGGCAAGACACCTTGCCTTTACTGTTTAATTTCTTGCTCAATATCATGCATGCTTTTTCTTTATGTTGTTCTTTCAAAACTATATAGATGTAAATTATTATACTTTATGCAATTGGCTTAGAGTTAAGGGACCACCGTATGTTTAGTGCATCTCATAAACTGTCACGATGTGCCACGGATTGTGTGTGAGTTGTGAGTCGCATATAGCTTTGGTCTTACGTATCGACCGTACATCGGTGCGTACAGGCCGTGCGTTAGGATATAACTGCCAATAGATTGTATAGAAGACTTAGCGGTTATTAAGGATTAAACAGTGTCGTAGAGTCGACACATGTATAGTATCATTGGGGGGAGGGGACAGTTATTAGCGTAGGGGCTACATTTTATTTTTACACATATTTTGGGCCGAGGGTGACTCTTATGAGCACTACCTTCTGTCCAGGGCCGATAGCGTCTCGTATGAGCGCTACTTGACGGCCACTCTCTATTACTTGCTTGCGTGAATCCGTTACAGCCCCTGCGTAGAACGTTGTCCTCAAAGTGCATATCACCTAGAACGGTTAGGAACCTTTACTCATGCATACTTTTCTGTTGAGCTTATTTATTCAGTTTATTATCATGATATTATGTGTCTTGTTACGTCCCTCTGAGGACCTGGTGATCTCTCCAGGTGTGTGTTTCGTGATGTCTTGCAGGTGTTCTAGCTAAGGCCATTCCTTACTTCATGATGATTGCTTTTGGACTCGTCATTTGCTTCGCTCGACCAATCACTTTCTTGTATATTTTTTCTCTATTTAAATTAGTTGGTAGTGGACTTTGTCTCCGCCCAACGATTGTATACATGACAAACTCAAAGTTGCTTTTATATTATTATTTATCTTTGTGGATGAGATTTAGTGTCTTGGCTTTCTACATTTACAGCTTATGTATATATACGAGCCGTATATTTACTCGTATGTATACAGCTGGCATGATACGTATCTAGTCCCAAGTATTTTGGGACTGGGGCATTATATATTTTTGTGGTGGCCCATGCAGGTCTAGTTTGCCGTTTCGGTTACATGACTGTACCGAACGGGCCTGCAATATAGGATTAGACTCTAGAATCTCATCCACCTACTTGACATCCTTTCTTGACTTCAAATTTCTGAACTCTCGTTCGACCTCCTTGATCTACATCTTGCTTGACTTCTTCCTACCGTAATCCTTACTTCCACATTTGATAGGAAGATGACTACCCTAGTATATGTTCATAGGTCAACCACATGGCTAGAAGGATTACATTGACAATTGGAATACGTTGAGACCTTAATTGAGTTATAAAGATATTTACTAGAAGTATGATCTTAAGGATTAGTTTATTCCAAGTTGGGTTGTAGCAACATTAATAACTTTAAAGGATTTTACTTATTTGGGTCTACAAAAGGGATAGTGGAATCCATATATAATTGAGAAAGGAAATTGAAATAAATTTTGAGTTTTGATTTTTGAAGGTCCTTGAAAAATATTTATGATTCATTTGATTATAGCTATACATCTTTGAAGAGATATAAATTTAGTTGCAAAGGATTATAAATTTTAATGCTACTACAAGATTTATAAGTGAGATTGATAAAATTTGGTAAACTCTTAAGGTTTTAAATTGAGTTGTGCGATCTATGATTAATAAGTTTGAAAATTTGAGTTTTAAGTTTAAGGTGGAAAAAAAATAATAATAATACATATATATATATATTGGAAGAATCAATTGAGGATTTATTTTAAATGTTAAACTCTTGAATGAATTACGGTTGTTAAACCTATTTAAATTTTAAGTTTAAGATTTGGATTAATGATATATGGAGATTGATTTGTGGCTCAATAAAAGTTTATTCAAGATTGGTTAGACAATTTGAGAAATTTTAACTCATGATTTTATTGCCACTAAATAAAGGAAAGTCTAGTTTATGATACCTTTTGAGGAAAAAAATGTGTGTTATGATAAAGGTTACCTTGAGGTGGATTAAAGAAATTTAAATTATGGTTATGCTTGGCATCTTGGAATGATAGGATATTAGATTATTTTGAGAACAATATTGCGAAATGTTTGAGGAACTCAAATTTATAGATTTAAAATCTTATTTTGATAGGCAACCAAGATAGACAGCAGTAGTCCACATTAATTGTCGTATCACTCATGACCATGATAGTTGTATATACTCAAATGCAGTTAGTCATCTCCCAACCCATGTGTTTATATTTCAATATTGATTCACTCAACCTTTCATCGTGATCTTCTAACCATTGCAATTTAAAAGGGATTTGATCGTTCCTAGAGACTATCTTCTCTAGAACTGTGCCCTGAATCTATTTTACCATGATCTGTTAGATTTCTTAATTATCCTTACTTCGTGTTATATCTTGATTTTTTTTGTTTTGTGTTCGGCAACTAAACACCTTATGAAATTTCCACTTTCTATTTTAAATCCTTTTGTGCCCTTTACCATGTCTTGGATATTTGGAGCACAACACTAGACTTTTCCTTCCAACAAATTTCATATGCAAGACCTAGACAAGCCCACCTTCATGTAGGTATATCATGTCCCACTAAAACACGTCCCCTTGTACTCTATTTTTATGATGCTCTACTTGATTTCCTTTAATGCTTAATTTTGTGCCTTACCTTGATTATTTAACTCATTATCCCATCACACTACTAGTTTAACTCTTGTAAGTTGGGTAGAATACCTCACGACCTAACCAACATTTTGTGGACCACATTGATAGGTTCACTTGGACCATAGAATTCAGTGGACCCTAACTTATCTAGCCAACCAAGCCGGCTGTATAAGCCCAACCCTTGGGCAAGACTTGATTTTAAAGAATCTAGGACTATTTAATTCTCCTTTATCATGGTTCCTTACTTATACTTGACTATTTTTAATGCTAACTTAGCATAAATTTTGCAAGCTTATTTTCTTATCAAGCTTGATCATGACGTATCTTATTGGGTCGCTCCCACTAACATACTGTCTAATCAGAACCGGTGCATGATGGTCTGATCAACCTATTGCATTTTGGTTCGCCTTTCGTATATCATTCTACGCAGATGGAGACATAGTAAACTTGTCCCTAGAGTCTCTTCCGCGATTACCTTGATAATTCTTTTGGAATTATACAACCGCCTTTGAATCACATATTGGCATACAAAAAACATCTCCTTTGGACTCTTGTTGGCTTTCGTCTTTTAACTATTCTAGACAAAGCTTGTGATTGATAGATAGACCAAACCATTCTCCTATGCCCATGATATTTGTATATACTTGGGGACAATTAACCACTGACCAACCAATATGACTATCCCCGTTTTGAGGTCGACCCTAGATTCCACTTTCATTACCTTTTTGAAATTTGAAGATGATTCAACTCTAAACCTAGATGACCCTATATCTTCCATCGTCATCCCTAATCACTTGAATGATTCCTATCATCCTTTTCATTCGTGCCCTCAACCTAGACACTTACCATACAATCTTCTTCGAAGAGCCCTATCCCTCAAGTCCCCAAAATATCCACTTAAGCTACTTCCATCGTACTATCATGATCTTTTACCTTGACTAGTTACCCACGGTCAATTCCAAAATCGTGAATTATTTTGTCATTATCAAAATCACAATTTCTAAAGCATATTTTTCGTTCGCTGCCTCGGCCAATGAATTGTGTTGCTTTACCCTCGTACCTTCTCACCCCCTACTTATTCTTAATTTTGAGGGCGAAATTCTTGTAAGTTGGGTAGGATGTAAACCCCCTAAATTTTTACTATAATATTTTTATTATAAATTTGGTTTTAATTTTTGCCTTGTATAGTACGTCGTATTGTACGTCGCGTACGAGTTCGTATTTTTGTATGCCTCGTCGAGTGCGAATATGTGCGAGATACATATTTTTGTAAAACATTTATTTTAGAAGCTTGGTTTTTCAAATAAGAAATATTTTCGATTACTTAAAATGGTAAAATACGTCATATTGGAATTTCCAACTCTTATTTTACATTATGAAAGATTTTATAAATAGTAATTTTGAAAACGTAGTATTATGCAAATATTCATTTCATACGAGTTACATAAATTTAAAATTTATATATATAATTCCATTTTTTTTTCGAATTTATTGATATTAATATTTTATTATTCAAAAAGGTATTTAAAAATACTTATTATTTTCGAAATAATTATTATTGGTATTTTTGGAAAATATATTTAAAAAATATTGTGGCCATTTTAAACCTTGATTTAATTTAAAAAGTTTAAAGGTAAAATTTATATTTGAGTTTAGATTATCTACGTTTAAATTAGAATTTAATTTAGATTTGATTTTTGAATTATTTAAATGGGGTTTAAACAAACCCAGGCCTTATCCAACTGAGAATTCCTACCTCCTATATATAGGAGAGGTACTCCTCCATACAATTTTCACAACTCCCCTGTGCACCGTGTCTGTGCCCGTCCCATCCACTAAAGTTTTTCCCTTTACACATACATCATAGTTTTCGTGTCCGGCAGGCCGGAAACCACTATCTCGTGCCGCACCAGACCCGACACCCTCACCCCGCCGGCATCGTCCCCACTGCCATCATTCCTCATCATCATCATCACCCATTACCACCATAGCCCCAGCCTCTCGGCCACCTCTATCCCGTCACCAACGGCCAAACAGCCTCTCCCACACCCATCTCCAACTGCAACCACCACGCCACCACCAACCGAGACCCCACTCCCGACAGTTGCTACCACGACCATCCCCGTCGTCACCAACACCTCCCCCATAGATCACCGCCGCCATCGTAGGCTCCGCAGCAACCACCCCTTCACCTCCGGCCAAAACTCACCCACCACCGCCATTACCACCACAAAGAATAACAACCACCATCAACCAGGAGAAGAAAGAGGGAAATCCTAACCTCGAGCCCGACGACAGCCAGAGCGCGCCCTTCGCCGTTGCCCAGATCCGAACGCCCAATCTCCGTGCCGAAACCCCCGCGCACCGCCTCACCATCCCATGGCCGGAGCTCCGCCCGCTGGGGAGTTCCGACCAGTGCGTCCTCCGGGAGGCCGGGACCACGAGCAGCTCCCCTCCGCCGACAGAGGCCGCCTCCGTCGCTGCCTATTCCGATCTCCGCCGCGCGAGCCCTAACTCCGGTCGTCGCCGTGCGAGCCCTAACTCCGGTCGCCGCCACCTTCACGAACCGCCTTCCGCCCTCCTCGCCGCATCGGGCCGGACCACCCCGCGCCTCATCCGCCCTTCCCCTCAGGTGAGAATCCCCTCTCAGCACTCTCTCCCCATCTCTTATCACTTCCACTCTCTCTCTGTTGCCTTATAAAGAAAGTTTTCTTTTTTTGTTTTTTTTAACCTCTCTCTCTCACTTACAAAATCATTGGGGGGGTTAGCTGGGATATTAAAGGGATGAGTTTTATTATTATTAAGTTTTTTTATTATTATTATTACCATTATTATTATTAAGTTTCATTATTATTATTATTACCATTATTATTATTAAGTTTCATTATTATTATTATTACCATTATTATTATTAAGATTATCATTATTATTATTATTATTATTATTATTATTTTTATTATTATTATTATTATAAGTATATTTTGTTAAAAGATTTATTAATATCATTATTATTATTATCTTTAATATTGTGTTGTATTAAACAAATAAATATATAATAAATTCTAAATTTCGGTAACAAAAGTATATTGATACTTGACTATGTATGAATTTCAAAAACTAATTTCAGACCGTAAATGTTTTACTATATTATTGATATTTTAAAATATAGTCTTCGACCTAAATCTTATTTTGATAAAAATTAGATTCTCTCCCTAAAAATGATTTTAGAATATTTGGACTAATAAAAAGGTAGTTTCATATTATGATTTTTAATTATATATGTAATTAAGATATTTTAAAATTATACATAGTTTTAAGTATCATAAATATTTTCAAATTAGTACGAGTATGTTCTTCACGATTTCTCTTCGATTTCCACCATTGACCACGACTAATCACGCGTTTCTCTTTCTCATGAAATATCGGACCCTTACATATTGACCCCGGCTATTGGACAAAACAGGACATGTCAGATCATCGCACCACGCCAGATAACACACCAGGCAAGACACCTTGCCTTTACTGTTTAATTTCTTGCTCAATATCATGCATGCTTTTTCTTTATGTTGTTCTTTTAAAACTATATATAGATGCAAATTATTATACTTTATGCAATTGGCTTAGAGTTAAGGGACCACCGTATGTTTAGTGCATCTCATAAACTGTCACGATGTGCCATGGGTTGTGTGTGAGTTGTGAGTCGCATATAGCTTTGGTCTTGTGTATCGACCGTACATCGGTGCGTACAGGTCATGCGTTAGGATATAACTGCCAATAGATTGTATAGAAGACTTGGCGGTTATTAAGGATTTAACAGTGTCGTGGAGTCGACACATGTATAGTATCATTGGGGGGAGGGGACAGTTATTAGCGTAGGGGCTACATTTTATTTTTATACATATTTTGGGCCGAGGGTGACTCTTATGAGCACTACCTTCTGTCCAGGGCCGATAGCGTCTCGTATGAGCGCTACTTGACGGCTACTCTCTATTACTTGCTTGCGTGAATTCGTTACAGCCCCTGCGTAGAATGTTGTCCTCAAAGTGCATATCACCTAGAATGGTTAGGAACCTTTACTCATGCATACTTTTCTGTTGAGCTTATTTATTCAGTTTATTGGCATGATATTATGTGTCTTGTTACGTCCCTCTGAGGACCTGGTGATCTCTCCAGGTGTGTGTTTCGTGACGTCTTACAGGTGTTCTAGCTAAGGCCATTCCTTACTTCATGATGATTGCTTTTGGATTCGTCATTTGCTTCGCTCGACCAATCACTTTTTTGTATATTTCTTCTCTATTTAAATTAGTTGGTAGTGGACTTTGTCTCCGCCCAACGATTGTATACATGACAAACTCAAAGTTGCTTTTATATTATTATTTATCTTTGTGGATGATATTTAGTGTCTTGGCTTTCTACATTTACAGCTTATATATATATACGAACCGTATATTTACTCGTATGTATACAGCTGGCATGATACGTATCTAGTCCCAAGTATTTTGGGACTGGGGCGTTACAGGATGGGCGACCGCATGAGGATGGGCAGCCGCATGGGGATAGGCAGTCGCATGCAGATGGGCAGCCGCATGGGGATAGGCAGCCGCATGCAGATGGGCAGCCGCATAAATGTAGCGGTCGCATGGAGTGGCCTCGGGACTTGGTGGATTTTGTCAGCTGTAAGGAGATTTTTTTCTCTTTCCTAGGATCACGCCATCATGTCAGAGTCATTATTACGTCCTTATGTCAGTGCTGTCATAGCTGTTATTTGTCAGAGCAGCCGTCAGGGGATTAAATGCAGCCGAATGTAGAGAAGAACTGTTGAAGGCCACGTGGCTTCTTTCTGAGCCGCATGGAACTATCCGAGCCGCATGGACCCTTGAGCTGCATGGACTCCTGAGCCGCATGGACTTCTGAGCCGTATGGGAATCCTGAGCCGCATGGGGACCCTTCTGTCGGAGCCGCATGGGCCTTTCTTTTTTCTTTTCCATGCTTCTACACCTGCGACTAGGAAATGCTCATTCACGAATTAGGAATTAATTTAATTTTAGAGAATGACTAGGACTAGGTGTCCCTTATACAAATTTACCAATGGGTAGTCTAGGCCATACATTTAGAGGAGGAGTTATTGATTTTGATAGTTGTCATATCCCCATAGGTACACTATTACCCCTTGATATGACGATGTAATCCAATATAAATAGATTATTCATTTGGTGAGACAGGGCTTCATAGAATTAATGATCTAACCTTGATAAATTATTCAATTCCTTCTCTTGCCTCTCTAGATATCGTCCTCATATCTTAGTTCAAATTGCCTATTTAGTTCCTATTTTGCCCTAAAAGTTATTATGTTTTGATTAGGTTATCCATATACGGACCTCGAGTTAGTTTCGATTTAAAGTTTTCCTCCATGGTTTGAATACGCATGAAATAAATACTAAAATATTTGTATTCCTTTTGTCTTCAGTTATTTCCTCCCGGTTCGATCTTTCATTTGAAGGGTGGTGACTGATAGGACGAATACTTACGTTTTATTTTATAGTCAACATGTTTGAATCTCTAGAAGCTCATGAATTTTTACAGATATAGTTAAAGGAATGTTAGTTAACTCATAATGGCAGGATAGCAGCGCACTGTCGCCATTTATTTGAATTATGGAGACTATGGAGTCACTGCAGCCAGCAGCGCACTGGCAAGGCACGACCCATAGAGTTGAAATTAGTTTAAGAGAATATAGGTTATAGAATATTGCTAAAACTATGGCTAGTGGTCCTCTTTTGATCGTAGTTACCCTTGCGTCATTATTGGATAGAGTTAAGAAGTGTTCGATTTTGTATCATGTTCGACTTACGAAACCAAGGGTTTACCACAGCCAGAGTATACGGGCGAGGCATAATCCTCGGTGAAATGACTTCAAACATGATTACAAGTTTAGGATACTATAGAGGATATGACAGTGCCCTGTACGTCCCATAAGATCCAAAGCCAATATTAGTAGAAGTTTTGTAAGTTGGGTAGCATGTCTTCCGACCTAGCATTCCGTAGTCCTTGTGATCTATCGACGAGGTAATTGACTGACACTAATTGGTTTACCTAGAATATAGAATGTAGAGGTCATAACCCATTAGACGACCAAGGCCTTATGGACAAGAAGATAGTAGGAAGGCCGTATAAGCCAGAACATCAGGTGAAATTTTTTTTCTCACAAAATCGAACTACTTGTGCCTTCTTTCAAAAATCTCGCATACTCGTATTTTTGACTATTTTGACCAATGCTGCTATTACAGCCTAGTTTTGCAAGCTTACTCTTTTATCGAGCTTGATTCAAGACATATGTTTATTGGGGACGCCTACTAACATATTGTCTAATCAGAGTCGATGTACTATGGTCTGATCAACCTTAGTGCACTCTGTTCGCTTTCTCTTTGATTATTCCACGTGGGTTGAGATTTCAAGGTATCATCTATGATCTGATCTGCGACTGCATTGACAATTCCTCTTGAATTATACATTCGTCTTTGAATCACGTAATTGTATTCAATGACACCTCCCTTGAACTCTATTATTGTTGTCTTTCACTAATTTGGAAAGACGATAGCTCATAATTGGTAGAGAGATACAGAGTATCCCCATGGCTATGATAGTTGTATACACAAGTGTAGCTACCATCGGTCAGCCATGGGACTAGAACCTTGCCTTGAGTTACTTGTTCTCCTCTCGACCCCCAAACTGCTATTGGGACTTTCAAGCCATCTGAATTTGAGAATGATTAGGGTTTTACCCTTAGTCAAATGCCAACCTAGGAGACTATCGCTTCTCAAGAAACCAAATATTGTGAGTCTCTAATTATTTGCCTAAAGCTTGCTTTAACTAACAACCCTTAAGCCTTAGCCCAACCCTTCCTCGACCCAAAACCCACAGTTTAGACATGAGATGAATAGAATGCACGACTCGGTTGTTAGAATTATTTTCATATGACGTGCCTTAGAGTCGGTTACACCGTCGATAACTCTTGTATACTGTGGATGAGTGGGTCATTCTATTCTAACGACCATGTGTCATTATACACACTCGTTTCCATTTATTGACGAACGATCATTAACTTGACTTATATTTACCGTATCCCGTTACGCCGTGTCTTACTCCTTATTAACAAGAGTTGATGTACGATACCCGGACTTTGGAATTCTTCTAACCTCATTATTCCTAACACCGTGTCCTAACTTCTAAGGAGGGTAGACTGTAAGCCTTTTAAAATTTTTTGGGATATACGAGAAATACCGATTGATTAGAATAACTTCCATTAGGATGATAATTAGTGCCCATGGACTCCCACTTTCCATTTAGATTATTTTGTGTTCCCGACCGTGTCATTAATAATCGAAGCACGAGACCAGCTGTTACCGTCCAACAAAGTTCATATGCAAGATCTAGACAAGTCCACATTCATCTAGGTATATCATGTCCTACTCAAACACATCCTCTTGTACTCTATTTTTATGGTACGACTTTCAGGACGAAAGGACTAGCTATAACCCTTACCATAATATTGGTATACTTCCCGACTTCCACTAGAGTCTCAACCACGACTCGAACCTATCGACCCAATATATGGGTGTGATCTACTCAAAGCCCACTACGCACATGTCACTAGTGTGCCACTCAATTGTGGTTTCTCGTGCTACTTAAACACAAAAGTCACGAAAGGCGCATTTTCAAGGCTTAAAAAACCTATTAACCAATCCGACTGCCATCTAGCTCAACCACGTGGGTGGAAACCTATTCTAGGTTACCCTAACCTAGTAAAAATAGTTTTACCATTGGGATCTTGTCCAGTCCATATAGATTGAAATACAGGGTTCATCCAACCAACGATTGATGTCCAATCAGGGAACCAATTAAGACCAAGTAAAACCCATCCATACAAACCACCATTTTTGGAATATATAAAACCGAACTATTTGAGATAGGTCCCTATACCGATTAGGTAGCCTCCATCTCTTAGAATGTGAAGTCATCCGTAACCCTTATTCCATCTACCTAGAAGTCGTGATACGATCTTGTATTGCTTGTTGTGTGTTTAAATAACCACGGAAAAGATCACAATCTTGACTTCTCAATTTTCGTTCCATTATGGAACCTTGTTCGAGTTAACTTTGAGAACGGAACTTCTGTATTGCCCGAATTGCAAGCCCTCTAGGAAACGAAAAGTTTTTCGATTTAGCTAGTTACTGGGCTAGAGTAGCCCACTCTAGCAAATGAGTCAATGGTTCATAAACTTTCCTTCTATCTGTATTGGATACTCTCTACCGCTCTTAAAATTTCATATATGCTCTCGATTATTTTTCTCATCTCCCTGTCCTTCTTATTTCAGAGTAACGAATGGTCACGCTTATTAGAATTTAGCAATATTTCTTATCTACTTGTGTAAATTTGTTGCATGTTAGATTTTGGGTGGTTTGATAGATAGGGGAGGATTATAGTGGCCATAAGCAGTAGATATCTATTGGTAGCAATTTTAGCAAGCAGTTGGATGATTTTAAAGTTTTAGTGACATGAGATTTGAGGGAGTAGTGTGACCAAAGGTGGGTAGAAGTCCTCGGAGTTTCGTAGTTACAAAATGGTTAGGAGGAGGATATAACCTGTTTTTGAGGAATTTAAATTCGAGGAGATTAAGGTAATGGTAGATTTTCTTTTGAAATTTAAGGAATAGTTATGAATTAGAATTTCGATGACGAAATTATTTTTAATGTGGGTAGATTTATAACCCCTCTTTCCGAAATTTTGATAATATTTTTATTTATTTATTGGAATTAAATGGTGATATTTAGAGTTTTTATAAATAATTATCCAGTTAATTATTACGGTAGATGATTTTAGCCATGATGGAGTTTTGGAGTACACGATGACTAGAAATCGTGGTACGGATAGTATGGTCGTGTGCCTTGACTAGTATATTAGCCCCGGTAGGGAAGGCCGAGCCATAGTGATGTCCTAATTAGGAAAACCAGGCCAAGTTGCGACTCATCCCTTACTGAAGGTTATTTATTTATTATTTATATTATTGAGTTTTAGGAAAAATCGGTTATACCATTTTAGTCCGGACTGGACCCGAACTGAGCCCAAGCCGTGTAGTCATGCGGCACGTCCAATGACATTCGTGTTGATGGAATTTGGAATGAGGGTATTGTATTTCGTTTTAATGATTTAATGAATATTTTCTGAGTATTTGTAGTTAAATATTATAAATATTATTATTAGTGATATTCAGTGACTTTTGTATAAAATAGGTCTTCGTACATTTCGGGATTATTAGACTATACATAATGATATATACACCATTATGGACTTATTGAATTTTGTTATTATTATTATTATTAACATTATTATTATTTTATTATCAATATTATTAAGGTTATTACTATATAATATTATTTTATTATAATTGGTTATATTATTTTATCGAATAAACGTTATAATATAGGTGTTCATATTCATATTGGTAGGCCCTACACTATTGGGATTTATTCGGGTTTAAGGTGATCATATATATATATATATATATATATATATATATATATATATATATATATATATATATATATATATATATATATATGTATAAAGTTTATTAATAAATATAAAAAAAAAAATATATATATGTATAAAGTTTATTAATAAAGAATAAAAAAAAGAAACCAATTCACACTTTTCCCCTGCGGGAACAGTGGACCAGCCCATGAGCTGCTAACAAACCCCCATAAGCTCCCCAAACCCGCGCCCAAACTAATCCCAGCCCAGCAGAGTAGAACCGACCCCCACGTTAACTCCCAACCGAGAACATATATACGTATATATATGTAAACTCGATAGAGCGGGAGTCCTCCTCTAAACCCCAAAACCCTAGCGCCGACCCCCTGGTGACCTCCCCGGCGTGCGCACGGCCGCTGAGGGCCACCGTCGGTCGGCCAGGGCCGCCGCCGCGTATAACGAAGCAGAGCAGTGGCAGCCAGAAACAGGCGCGAGCCCATCTTCGCTGCGTGCTATCGGCCTCTACGGTTGATGATTCGTCGAACCGATCGTGCAGGTACGATCATAACCATTACGACTGTAACTCCCATCAATTGGTTCGATTTTAGATGATCTATATTGCCCGAAAAATCGAACCCAAGTTCGACAAAAATCTGTCCCAAACAGGTCAGAAAAACCAGTTTAACGACTCTAGTTCACGGTCAGTTTTCTCCCAATCCGTGCACGATTTCGAGATTCTATTTGAAGACACTTATAGACAATATATAGGAGATGGAAACCCTTCTTTTCCTTTCTATATTCACGCTTTGTGTGCCGATTAAACAGTCCCCAAAGATTAGGAAAATTTTGTATTAAAATATTAAAAATAGTGAAAAACTCTTCGATACGACGTGCGTCCCGCCAATCCGGACGACGTGGTTGCGAACCGAAAGCATCAAAAGGTGCGTAACGGCTTCATGGACGTGTGGGCTTTGACAGAATTCAAATTGGTCGCGTGTGCGCGACGAATTTGATGCGTATCCGTCGAAATTCACTATATAGACCTCTGTGCAAGTTTTCTCAATTACTTTGTGCACGCTCGTCAGATCGAGACAAAACTTACACCCGCAGGACCGTATCATTTTTCTGGTCCTGTATGCCAAGTTTGGTCCAATTCTGAGACAGTTGATCGGATCGCCGTTTTGCGGGCCCTACGGTCCGACTCAACGGGTGACGTGCACATCCTACCGAAATCTAAAATTGGACATACCGTCGGGTTCGTATCATCAAAACGAATTCGTAGACATATAGTTTGACGACTTTAGAGACCATTGACTCTGGCACGCTTTTCGGTGCAAAGCGGATCCAACGGCGGACACCGTTTTAGCCCAAAATTATCGTTTTCCCCTGTGTCCAGAATTGGACTTAAGGACAAGCAATCCTAGCTAATTTGACTATTCTGAGAACATTGGTAATGTTTATTTCAGCTTCCGGGGACTGTTGTACGAGTTTTGACTATTGTGGCACACTGAATGGTTTGGAATATCGGTTTCACCAACAAAGGACCACAGGCGAGTACAGTTTATTGTTTGTTTTCAGTATTGATCTTTACTATGCATCAGTGTTTAGTCGATAGATATATAATTTTAGTTTTATGTTAATTTTGTTCCTTATTGTGTCGGGAGGTTGAAGTACCAACGATTTGTGATCTGACCTTAGACAGTATAGACAGTGATTTATTTATTGCAAAGTAGACAGTATAGATAGTAATTTATTATTGCAAAGTAGACAGTATAAATAGTGATTTATTATTACAAAGTAGATCGTGTAGACCGTGTTTCTTTATTGCATTATTCAATGTAGACAGTGTAACTTTATACAATGTAGACAGTGTAACTTTAGACAGTATAGACAGTATAACTTTAGACAGTGTAGACAGTGTCGTGTAATTGTCCCGAGACCGATCACATATCAAAGGTACTTCAGTTGGTTAGTTGGTGAGTATTTTATTGTATTTTATTTTCTGTTCTTATTATTCAGTTTTATTGTCTTTCTTCATTTTATTTTATGAATCATATGTCTAAAGGCTAACCTCTGTTATATAGTCATTTTCATATATTGGAACTGCACTCAGTGAATTGTACTCGTTCCATTCCTGACTGGAAACCAATATTTTTCAGGTTAGCCGTGGATTCACTTAGCATTGGAAGATACGGGTGTACTTGCAGACAAAAGCCTTGAGACTAACTAGATAGCTGAGTTGTAGTCATTCCAATATTTGTACAAGGTTATATTTTTCTGCAAATGTAAAACTTGTGAATATTGTAAGTTAAATTAATTATGTGAATGAGCATTATTTGTGATTTTGATCTTCATGGCTGTGACAGCGTTCTACCGCCGACACTGCGGCGTAGGCTGGCTTGGACACGTCTCATATCCGTTTAAAAAAATGGGTGCGGGTCGTGACAGCGGACCCGTTGCGAATGAGACAAAATATCGACCTCTAATATTTCAGCGTAAACGGATAGCCTTCACATGAAACCAACTAAAATCAATACTTGCCTCGATTCGAACTTACTTCTTGGGCCGATTCGATTTCTTAGAATCTTCGAACTGACTCAACGCACTTATCCTTCGGGGCAATGCAGCGCTTCGCATCGATTTAACTCGATGCATTTTTTTTGGGACAATGCAACTCTCCGCATCGACTTTGTTCAATACATTGTTCGGGAAAACGTAACACTCATATCGATTCGCAACGATACATTTCATTCGGTCATCGCGACTCTTTGAGTCAACGTCTCAGCGTAATGCGCCATGTGAAGCGGGGCATTACAGAATATACCACTCAAAATAAGGTTCGTCCTCGAACCAAAACTAACACTCCGATTAAGTCTTTTATAGATCGTTTCACGATCTTATCCAACTATCGTTGTTCCGTTTCAAACACTCGTGCAAGCTTTCATTAACTTTCAGTCTTTCCTGCAGCTCAATTTGAATTCAGTATACAACTTGATTTGGATCGTACACCTATTCAAGGCGTCCCAAAAATATGTGTATTTCAGCCAAGTCCAGTGGTAGAGAATTGGAACAAAGCTGACAGGTAATTTTAATCCTATGCTTGCCATCTCGTACTCCCTATCAGACTTATCTTTAGCAACTGTTCTTAAAATTTTACCTCATACGTATATTCGATACATACGTGATTCATTCAAAAGTCACTACACGCGATGCGATTCAAAATTGTATTTCTCGTTTCGTATGTTTCGTATGGACTATCAATTCTATACGTTGCGTCGATTCGTCGCACATCCGATCGCAACGATCCTTCGCAACGCCTTGCGTTCGAAGTCGTCGTCCAACTATTTCCAAAGTCTGGCTATGAAACTTATCTCGATACGATTTCCTATGTTGACTTTCAAATGCATCAACATTCAGGACTATGCCCCCTAGGTTACTTACCTAGACATCGTGCTTAAATTCTCCCAACGTAACTTTAAATTGACATTACATAAATTTCGACACAAAAGTTTACATCGAGGCGACGGTGCTCAATGAAATAATCGGTTTGACTTAAAGTCTCTATGATGCATCTTACGTTCGATTCCTAACGAGTAGGAATTCACTAGCCAAATTTCCAACTTATCCGTCTCGCAACATCGAATATAAGTTCGATTCACGCAAGCTCAATTGCTGGGTGAATCCAAATCTAATGATATAACTCGTAAATCATTCTCTTACCACTCGCACTCGTGCATAGCACGATTCTCAAAATCGTCTAGGCTTATCATCAACATGCACCACCTTATATTTATTATCGATGTAATTTCATATACGATATCGCATGGGTCATCTTAGAGTCTGCAACATTCAATTTGATTTGGCGGTCAAGTCTTCTAGGGTCAGCTGCCCCGAAGCTACGCTTGATAATTGTGGATCATTAACGAAGGACAGTTACTACGAACCATGCTATATTATTTCGGAGCCAAATCACGTTCTGACGATTTCTATACGACTACCCAATTTTGGACAAAACTATTTCTATCAGCGCAACTGATGCACAACTATCCTCCGAGTAAAGTCATGCACTACCGTCGATGATTCCGTAATTCACGAAGCATCTACTCGTATTGAGTTCGAGTCTATCTTATTCGCAGTCGACACACGAGATGCTATATGCATCGAACGATCGTCGATGACTTATAGTCTCATCTTGATCAATCACAAAGTTCATGATCAACCAGTTCATTCATTCTCGTATTATTATTTACAAAATTTTGGTAGCACGAGGCACACTCCATTTTGTATTCTCACATCGTGCTTATATTTCTTTACGTATCGATCTCGATACGTCGTATCAATTTCGATAGCGTAAGGGTTAACTTTGAATAGGGGTGCAACTCGGGCGGGTTGGGTCGGGCTTGAGGTCAACCCGAGCCCAACCCGATGAATCATAAGCCTAGCTCGAGCCCAAGCCCGACCTGACCTCGGGTTAAACATATGAAGTCCAAGACCAAGTCCGGAGGATCGAATTTGGCTCGGGTTGAACTCGGGTTAGGTCGGGTCCATCGAGTTTATTGGGCTCTAATATAATATTTGAAATAATTTTAAACAAAAGTAATATTAAACATATAATCAATAGCAACGAAGTCTTGATCATTAAATAATACAAACTGAAATAAGATTTATGATAAGGAGTTGAAGAGTTTGGGTAGACAAATTTAGGATTTAAACTTTTATTTAAGAAATATGAATATATATATATATATATATATATATATATATATATATATATATATATATATATATATATATATATATATATATATTTTAAATATATATATATATATATATATATATATATATATATATATATATATATATATATAAGAAATATGAATATATATATATATTTTATATTATATATATATATATATATATATATATATATATAATATATATATATATATATATATATATATATATTTATATATATATTTATATATATATATATATATATATATATATATATATATATATATATATATATATATATAAGAAATATGAAAAAAATATATATATATATATATATATAAGAAATATGA
This sequence comes from Iris pallida, assembly GCA_029216955.1. NCBI lineage: Eukaryota > Viridiplantae > Streptophyta > Magnoliopsida > Asparagales > Iridaceae > Iris > Iris pallida. Next base: position 20,582,350 of record JANAVB010011399.1, read on the forward strand.
ATATATATATATATATATATTTTTTATATTTTATATATATATATATATATATATATATATATATATATATATATATATATATAAAGTCGGGTTTCGGGTTCTTCGGGTAACCCGACACATGAACCCGAGCCCAACCCAATTTTTGATCGGGTTCAAATATTTAACCCATACCCGAACCAGAACCCGAGTATCTTCAACCCTAACCCAACCCATTAACGGGTTCATCCGATCGGGCTCGGGTTTAGCCCGCCCAAGTTGCACCCCTAACTTTGAATCTGTTTCAACGTCGACAACTTGCATTACATACGTCCAAGTTCTCCACAAACATTTATGTATGTCTCGAATCGTTTCTCGATTCGTTGTATCCCGTTATACTTCGATCGCATAACCAAGTTACCGATTTTCCGACGTCGTGCCCTCGAGTCATGCAATCTTGCCCTCTAAGTTTCATATGATTTTGTTGTGCTCACAGTGAGTCTTGTCTCGACATAACCTGCTATCTTTCTTAGGCGCGGCTATCCGAATCAACCAATGTTTTTATCGAAATCGCAAGTCGTGCGATTCAATTACACTTTGCATCGGCTAACATTTCTATCGAGATCGCAAGTCGTGTGATTCGATTACCATTCGCGTTCTAAAATTTTTGTCGAGATCGCAAGTCGTGAGATTCGATTATAATTTGTATCGTCCAACATTTTTATCGAGATCGCAAGTCGTGCGACTCGTTTATAACTTCAAGTTTCCGACCGGATCGATCCGATCATTGCCTCAAGGCATAATCATTTTGTTAGTCTCGGTTGTCTAACTGACTTATAATTTATGTCTGACGTATAATTCATTGATACGAGTCCCGCTATATCGTCCCAACCGATTTTCGGAGAACACTTGCATCAACATACCGTCATACAAATTTTCAATCGAGTCTCGGTACTCTCCCGTCCATTGCGGACAAACCTTCCGCAATTCTCACAACGCATCGATGCAATTCATCGCACAAGTGGTATATCATATACCACTCAGAAATCAAGTCATTTTCCTCGCATCATACTCGTTATGAACCAACAATCTCTTCCGACTCACGATTTTCGTAGTGATCATGCTTGATCACAACCGTAACTTTGATTAATCAAAATCTGACACAATTCGGCTAATGTGTACATTCGCCAATACAAGTTCAAGTTCGGTGCACTGTCGAACGATTCGTTTCTATCGATTTATGATTTCAGTTCCTTCCGTTGCATCTAGTGCAACGATTCATTTTTGATATCCATTGCACTCCGTGCAACAATTTTACTTTGACACACATTGCACCACGTGCAACATTTTCTTTTTGATATATGTTGCACTTTGTGCCATGATTCATTTCGGATAACCATTGCATCTCGTGCAAGTATTTATCTGTAACATTCAAAGCCAATGCTCGAATCCGTTCAACACATTCGATATCAACTTTTATTTTTCTTGCACGCATCATTCACACTTCAACTCGTTGCAATTTGATACAGCAACATTTTATTTCACTCGTTACACATCATGCAACTTTTTATTTCTCTTCTTGCACTTTATGCAACATTTCATTTCCCATTCAATTTTGTTGCATTGCAATATCGAACATCTCATTTCACATTTTTTAACTTGTTGTACTTGCAGCAACAAATATCTCAATTCACATCTCAAAATTTGTTGCACTTGCAGCAACAAATATTTCACGGCTCGTTGCACTCAATGCAATAAACCTTTCGCGACTTTCTTAGCAAACATCATGTAATTTCCAAAATACATGCGACAAAATTACACGCTTTGTATTAGACTTATTGTATGAAACATCCAGTGCGGCATCGAGTAGAGTCAAGAGTGATTCAATTGGTGGTGGGCAACTCTTTGGAATTGAAAATAAGTAAGTTTTCTGAGAAAATTGAGCCTAGAGCTCTGATACCAATTTGTCACTCCCCGACCCGGAATCACCCGAATCATCGTCCTCGCATGGGGCATGATGCCGCATGAGCATGGAGTTGCGTTCGTGCAAGGCAAGATGACAAGTTCACAAAATGGTTATCTTTGATTTGATATTAGCAAACGGAAGAAAAACAGAGTATACGAAACAATTCTCTTTATTGATAATGAACTCAGATTACAAAGGCTTCCGATAGCCCAACTGAATTTGCCAGATTGGCTACAACACTCAAGTTCTCTCTTACCTACAAAGGATTTCACCGTTCCATACAACATGCCTTCGATATCTCGGCCGCATCAATCCTGTTGCAAGTCCGAGCGTCAATGCGATCGCACGCTTCAAACGCTACGGCATTCCATGCCTCTGCACGATCAAGCAAAGCTTCGCCGCGATCAATCCATTCCCTGCACCCTGCATGAAAGCTGGTGGGGGATCAGTACGTTCGTCCTCGCATGTGTAAACTCCCTAATTTTTACTACATTTTTTTAGATTTGGTTTTGATTATATTTGCGTATTGTACGCCGGTCCGCAAAATTTACGTTTTCATATTTGCTCGTCAAGTGCGAATATGTGCGAGCTGCACATTTTTTTAGAAAAATAGTTTTGATTATAGATTTTACTTGTGAAGGATAGTTTCAAAATAATATATATAATAATTATTTTTATTAAAAGTTGTGAAAAGTATTTATCGAGGTTGGCAAAACTTATTATTTTATTTATTTATAAAATGCTATCTTATTTTAATAGTGGTAATTTAGAAAACTAGATTTATGTGAATATTCTACTCGTGTAAAGCACATGAAAATTATTTTATGTATATTTTCAAAATTTATTTTTATTATTTATAATAATTATTTAGAAAGAAGGTATTTTAAATATTTGAATATTTATGTTTATTTTCGAAATTGTTTTATCTAAATTATGTATTTTAAAGATATTTCCTATTACTATTTAAAATATTTATTCTAATTTTTGAAATTAATTATTTTTATTATTTATCATAAAGATATTTTGAAATTCGTGAATTTAATGCTTAACACTTTGGCAATTTAAATTTAAATTTGATTTTTATTGAAATATTTTTTAAATAGTTTAAACTTATAGATAAGCTTTATATAAATATAAATTTTATTTAAATTTGATTTTTTATTTCTCAAATTGATTTAAACTTGATTTAAACTAAGAGTGAGATATCTAAAGGGGTTTTGAATTTTTCTAATCATTATCAAACTAGGAGTCCACCTCCTATATAAGGAGAGACTCCTTGCACCTCTTCCATTAATTCCACAAGCCAAATTACTCAACAAATAATTCCCAACCACTCGTGCATCGTGTTCGTGTACGTGTCCAATTCTTATTCCATATTTTACAGATACATCATTCCTCCTTCGTGTCCGACATACCCGGACAATCACTATTCCTATTTCTAACCCCAAACCCATGGCCAGCCTTCCGTTCTCTTTCTGCCACCACCGTCGTCGACGAGGAACCACTATTGCCGCCTCCCGGACCATCGCGGTACCGCCACTGTCACCACCCCTCGGATAACCCGGCCTACATCATCGCCAGTCCTGCACGCCTCCTCCTCTCTCGATCAGACCTAAAACCAAACTGCCACCTCTGCCACCCCGATCCGTCCCGACTACAACAGAGACCACCTGCTACCACTACCACTTTCTGCCGATCACCTACCATCATAGCCAGCATCACCAAAACTCCCAAACGAAGCCCGACATACCGACATAATCAAACCCGACCCCTGCCGTCACAGGCGCATCTCCGACCACCACCTTTATCACCATCGCCACCATGGCTGACCCGTCTCCGCCCCAGACCGGCCCCCTTCAACTCGAACACCGCATCCGGATGTCACCCCCACCATCCGGTGTAACCCGCCGACAACAAACGTCCGACCAAACCCCTAAAATAATAGAAATACACCACCACCGTCACCACCACACGACCCCAAGGAAGAAAACATCACCTGAGCCTCCTTCCGCGGTCGGCGCTCCACCGCGTGCGTCCGCCTCCATATGTCGCAGCCCGACCGGCGTCGTCCTCCGCACAAGCAGTAGCTGACGCGTGGGTTGTGCAAGGGGGGTCAGGGGTTGGGCTGCGCAGGGTATGTACTGCGCATGGAAGAGCTGCGCAAGAGTTGCCTTGCGCAAGGGTAGACTGCGCAGGGGTGGATTACGCAAGGGTGGATTGCGCAGAGGTGGATTGCGCAAGGCTGGCTTGCGCAGAGGTGGATTGCGCAAGGCTGGCTTACGCAGAGGTGGATTGCTCAAGGCTGGCTTGCGCAGAGGTCGGTTTGCGCATGGATGGCTTGCGCCAGCGCAATCCAGCGCAGCGCAAAGCACTGGCTGAGGTCATGCGCAATCGGCCCTGAGCTAAAGAGCACAGGCCGGGGGTGCGCAACCGGCCATGCGCTAAAGAGCGCAAGGCAGAGGGATGTTCTTCCTGGCCGAGAGCAGGTCCAAGAACACCAAGAACTTCAATTCTTCATAACTTTGTCAAATCAAAGCCAAATCTAGATTTTCAAAGTTCTAACTTGAGTAAAATTGAATTCTCTTCCACATGGAAGCATCAAAACCCACAAAATCTCAACTAAAATAGATCAAAACCATGTAAATCTGAAAATAGAGAAATTTAGATCTAGAACAATGGAGACTCCAAATCACAAAATGCCAAGTTCTAAAGTTAATCTCCATGGCCTAATCTAGCTAATGAATAAATAAAATGTGGTTCTCATGTGGTGGCAAGGTGCATTTGCCTATGGATGTTGGTGAGTTGTGTAGAGGAAGGAAGAAGAAGGAGATGGAGAAGTAAATGAAAAATAAAGAGGAGAGAGAAAAATTAGGTGGGATTTAATGGAGGTGGGTTGTGTTGTGTTGAGGGTGGAGTGTAGGTTAAAGTGCTCCTCTCATGATAAACCAAACCAAACCAAACCCTCTCCACAAAATAAAACCAAGCCAAGTCAAAACCCACTTTACGAGAAAACCCAAAATCTGCAAGTCGAGCCAGAAATACAATTACAGGCCAGAATCTGAGAAAATAAAATACAGGTCCATGATACATGCAGGCTTAACCAAAAATACGTATTCAGAATATGGGTGTTACAACTCTACCCACCTTAAAAGAATTTCGTCCTCGGAATTTAATCAAGGAGCTAGAGAGACAAGGACAAGTCATACTATTCACATGCAAGCTATACTAAGCAGTCAATCAAACAATCACGCATGCAAGCAAGGATGGAAGGCATAAGGCATAAGGAAGACATTATACCTTATGAGTCAAACAGGTAGGGATATCGCGATCGGATGTCGTCCTCACGCTCCCACGTTTGACTCTCCCAAGGAGCGATGAACTCAAGCAACATGAACTAAACTGATAGTCTTGTGCTTGAGGTCTCTCCCCTTGGTCAAACAGGGACACGAGCCTCTCCTCATACGAAAAGGTTGGTACCAATAACCGTTTTCGAATGATCTAGAACATGGCTCGGGCCCGGGATATACCGTTGTAATTAGGACACATGAAACAATGACACGTGTCCCGCATAACAACGACAGAAAGTAAGACAATAGGACACAGATACCTCTCTGCCGAGTCGGGATCTGGGCCAGGGCCAGGACGAACTGCTGAGGCCTCTGTTGCTGGAAGACTTGAGCCTGAGGCGGCAATGGCCTCGGAGGCTGGTACTGCTGCTGAAACACTTGGGCCTGAGGCGGCAATGGCCTCGACAATGGATACTGCTGCTGCTGCTGGACTGGTGCTTGTGCTGGTCCCCTTACCGAGGGACTAGTCTGGACCGATGAGGAGGGACCGGCTCTATTCGGACAGGACCCTATCATGTGGTCCGGTGCTCCACAAGCCAAGCACAATCCCTGTGCTCTGCGACACTCTGAAACAACGTGTCCTGGCTTCCCACAATGAGTGCAGCCCATTACGGAAGACTGCTTCTGCTTCTGTTGCTGAGGGAACGTGACCGACGTCACTGAGGCCGCCTGCCTCGGAGTTCTAATTGTCAAGGCCCTGACTGCTGGGGCTGGTGCTGAAGACTGGGTCATCTGGCCGTGAGATCGCTTCCGACCTCCGGTCCTGTCCACGATCCTGTGGGAGGTATACTCGTGCCTCCTGGCTTCCCTCAACACTGCATCAAAAGTCTGATGTTCAAACTATTCCACTGCTAACAAAATCTCAAGGTGGAGCCCTTGCTGGAACCGCTGGGCTCTATCAAACTCGGTCGCCACCAAAGTGGGAGCAAACCGACTAAGCCTGGAGAACTCGGCCGCATATCCATCGACCGTCCTGCCTCCTTGCTTCAGATTGGTGAACTTGGTCTGTAGATCGTACCGAGCCACCGCATCGAAGTACTTAGTCTGGAATCTCTCTCTGAATAGTGCCCATGGAATTGGGGCCACTAATCCCATGGCCTGTGCTGCCCACCAGCTGCGGGCAAGATCCAATAACTGTAGACGCACTACGGCCACCTTCTCGTCTTCCGGGGTCTTGGCCGCCTCTAGAATGACTTCAGTATCCTGGAGCCATGCATCAGCAGCAATAACATCTTCGCTGTCGTCGAAGAAGGGAGGGTTCAGGCGCTTGAAACTGTTCGCTGCACTGTTCCTTGGATGACCGCCTCTGTTCAGAGCATCTTTCACTGCCTGGTACAAGGCATCTCCTCGGCGATCTTGGGAAGCTAACAATGTCCTGATGAGACCTACCAAAGTACCATCATCAGACTCTGCAGGCTGGACAGGCTGAACTGGGGGCTCTCCTCCAGTAGGTATAACTCGAGAGGCTACTCCGGAGTATTGGGCTTGATCTCCAGGCTGCTGATCCACGGGAGGTGCTCCACCTTGCTGATCGGCAGGGTCAGGTACAGTGCCGCTGAAGAAGACGACACAGGGAAAAACAATAAGGAAGGACCAGGACAGATCAATGATACAAGCATGTGATCAGGTCAAGATTCTCAAGGATTCAGAGGATATGAACGGAGATCAAGGACGAATAATGATTGAGACATCTATTCGGTAAACCCTCACATTTCTTGATTGACAAGACCTGCATGGGCCACCACTTAAACCATGTCACACCCCAGAACCAGAATACTGAAGAGCGGGGGTGCACATAGCCAGCTACGTATATCGAAATGGCATCCACCTCGCTATACGGTCACGGCTGTCTAGATATGAGGGTTTACTACAAGCCAACAGTCTCTTAAGGTCAAGCCTATTGTCTCAATCTCAAGCAATTAACAGAGTTACAAGATATTAGAGCATCAAATATATATATATAAGACGTCCCAAATATTACATATTGGATGATCATAAAGCTAGTCGTACAAAATGATAGGACTAGCAAGAGTTCAGTCATACATGATCAACCCTAGGATTTGTTAATCATGTTTACAGCCCGTAGGCAGACAGTAAGTAAATGTGCATCGAGCTAACAGGTGCTCGTCGGCTAAACGCCTCAAAAGAATAAATTTACATATAAGTGGGTGAAACAAAAAGGGAAATCCACTCGTAGCCCGGGTTCCGTCTAGTGTTCACCATTGGGCTGGAAGCTTGGTAGATCCTCGGGAGCTGCTCCAAAATCTGGCCACACAAAACCAGCTGGGTCAAACCCCAGAAAGAGCAAGTGCCACAAGGGAGGCCACGAAATAAGAACAAAAGCCAGCATATCAGAACATAAGAAAATAATTACATAATAAAGACAATTATTAAGGAGAAACCTGGCAGGTGATATACGATGAGATAACCATGGGACTCTTCAGATAACCAGGTTACAACCCGTAAACCAAACAAGGACCGGGGTTGTAACCCTTCGTCTGAACGGAACTTGGTTTCTCCCACCATTTATCGGCAAGATAAAATACAAGAAATTAGGACCTATAATTAATCATGATTAAGGTAAAGCACGAGTAGTCATGTCATGTCATAACCTTGTACAGGATCAGGACAGGACAAGCGGGACTAGACTCCATCCAATCAATCATGGCCAAGCAAGTACTACGGCTTACTACTTAACTAACTAGGGTTATCACAAGCCTAATTACTAACAAGATGCAAGTGAGAATTTCTCAGTCCTAAGCCCTGCAGACTATCCAGTTATCCTTCTGCGGGTTGAGAGTATAGGTGGGTACATCGCCCGGAAGACAAATGTACCCTTAGGTGACTTAGAGGGTGCAACACACGACGGTGTGCTGGAAATGTGCTCTACTCGTCGGCAAGCTACAAGTCCAATTAAAGCGCCCAGATAACGAGATTGCCTGTGACTGGAAATTCTCCATGAACTACACTTTGATCTAGTCATTAGCCTGATCCATATTCAGTGTGAATCCCTGACCGTGGGAACCAGGGAGTCACGTCCTAGACATGATACAAGACAAGACAAGTGGATTGCACAAGCAAGCAAGCAGGAACACCCACGGTGTCAAGTTGATTATACAAGTCAAGTTAGCTGTCGCAACAGCATCAAGTCAAGTCAGGATTACAAGTTACAAGTTACAAGTTACAAGTCAAGTCAGGTACAAGTCAAGAGTGCGCCGCCACGGGCCACTATCAAGTTATCAAGTATCAAGATTAATCATGTCAGGGTACTTGTCAGGAGTGTGCCACGATGGGCCACTATCAAGTCAGGTTGGTCATGTCAGGAGTGCACCACTACGGGTCACTGTCGTGTTATGCTAGTTCCTGGTCATACCATGCCAAGTACAATAGTCAATCCAAACGTATTAAGTAAAAATCAAGTTCATGACAAAAGGCGTAAGGATATAAAATGGACGTAAAATATCTAATAAAATACCAATATATATAGGGCTATAGAAGAGCCAAGCTTAAAGAAATAAATAATTCATCATAGACAAGTGGGTTGTGCAAGAGGGGTCAGGGGTTGGGCTGCGCAGGGTATGTACTACGCATGGAAGAGCTGCGCAAGAGTTGCCTTGCGCAAGGGTAGACTGCGCAGGGGTGGATTGCGCAAGGGTGGATTGCGCAGAGGTGGATTGCGCAAGGCTGGCTTGCGCAGAGGTGGATTGCGCAAGGCTGGCTTACGCAGAGGTGGATTGCGCAAGGCTGGCTTGCACAGAGGTCGGTTTGCGCATGGCTGGCTTGCGCATAGATGGCTTGCGCCAGCACAATCCAGCGCAGCGCAAAGCACTGGCTGAGGTCATGCGCAATCGGCCCTGAGCTAAAAAGCACAGGTCGGGGGTGCACAACCGGCCATGCGCTAAAGAGCGCAAGGCAGAGGGATGTTCTTCCTGGCCGAGAGTAGGTCCAAGAACACCAAGAACTTCAATTCTTCATAACTTTGTCAAATCAAAGCCAAATCTAGATTTTCAAAGTTCTAACTTAAGTAAAATTGAATTCTCTTCCACATGGAAGCATCAAAACCCACAAAATCTCAACTAAAATAGATCAAAACTATGTAAATCTGAAAATAGAGAAATTTAGATCTAGAACAATGGAGACTCCAAATCACAAAATGCCAAGTTCTAAAGTTAATCTCCATGGCCTAATCTAGCTAATGAACAAATAAAATGTGGTTCTCATGTGGTGGCAAGGTGCACTTGCCTATGGGTGTTGGTGAGTTGTGTAGAGGAAGGAAGAAGAAGGAGATGGAGAAGAAAATGAAAAATAAAGAGGAGAGCGAAAAGTTAGGTGGGATTTAATGGAGGTGGGTTGTGTTGTGTTGAGGGTGGAGTGTAGGTTAAAGTGCTCCTCTCATGATAAACCAAACCAAACCAAACCCTCTCCACAAAATAAAACCAAGCCAAGTCAAAACCCACTTTACGAGAAAACCCAAAATCTGCAAGTCGAGCCAGAAATACAATTACAGGCCAGAATCTGAGAAAATAAAATACAGGTCCATGATACATGCAGGCTTAACCAAAAATACGTATTCAGAATATAGGTGTTACACGAGCTCCGCACCACGAGCTTCTACCTGTACCTACACATGAAAACTATGTGGGTGTCAATACTCAACTGTACTGGTGGAATGAGCTCCTCGTCCACCCATACAAAACCTACACGTTTGATTTACTTTGTGCAACATAGTCCCTTCTTATCAATTGTCTCTCTAGTCTTGTCTTAGGATCAGTTTTAGGACAGACGCCTTGGCTATTTTGTGTCTCAAGACCATCCTGTGCTTGTACTAGCAACTTACTTATACCTTGCCTCTAAACCCTTTTTATGTCAACAACGTTAACCTATCAAGTCGTGCTTGCATTTCGGCCCATAATCAGAGAGGCAACTATACGATAAGACTCCATTTTCATGTGACCATGCTACAAGTCCATTATGTCGTGCCTCGTAACTCAGTGTGACTTAACCATATCGTCGCCTCACGGCCCTTGCTACTTTAATCACCAACTGACCCAATCAAGACTTGTGGGTTAAGTGTCACTCGACCGACTTTGCCTTACAACGTTTTCTGACTTAAACTTAAGGTGACTCAAATCCAACTTGTGCTACTTATATGCCAACACTTAAGACTCGATGCCACAACTCGTGCTGAAGCACGTCGCCTATGTTGATGCCAAATCTTAGGCCCAAATATTGTGTTCTAACTGTACACACATTCAACTGACTCAATCCAAAGGCACACATGCGGATTATCGCCCGTGCCGACCCATCTATATGAATTGGTCACTAACATCTCAAGCTATCATGGATTATAGCCTTGCTAATCGGCAACCCTTTCAACGCAAGTAGTTAGCCCCATTGAAAGTTCCCGAATAACCCGAGCGGTTTATCCAGCTATAGCTATACCGTGTTTTCCCCCAGGACGATGCGGTCCCAAGGCGCCCAGGGTTGCCGCTCGTAGAAACTCCTCCTTGTCGACAAGTTGTCCAATGACCATGCAAGACTCGACTCGAACTGACGTCTCACACAGTCATTCTTCTTCTAGTATTACTATCTTTTTTAGTGCCAAGTTCAATACTTCTCACATCTAAGACCACCCTCGACGACCCACGATCGCGAGCATTCTTTCTTTCTTGCCCTATCATTCCACTCAATTTAGGAATGCCTATTTGAAAGTCCATTTTTTCCAAACTCAATAAATCAACCGTGGCTCGTGCCTTAAACACTAAGTCCGTGTATCGTGCCTTAAACCCACTTGAACTCTATACGACACCACCGCCCAAGTCATACTCTATATGACAGGCCTTATGATCGTAAAACCAAGTAATTTTGACAACCGCAGAATACGCGGGACAGTGCTTAGAATGCCTCCGATAGCCTAACAAAATTTAGCCTAACTTAATCGTGCAACAACTTGACGAGCAAGGACTACGTCAAGCCTTGGACGATAGGACCGTGGATGCTTAATGAAGCATTTATGCGGGCGACGCCTATGACTTAGGATAATTTACAACTTTGTGGCGAAGACCAACTTTTTCTTTTCCTAAGCCATGGGACGAAGGACCGAGTGTCATTTTCAAAGCATGCCATGCACCAACTCTAAGCCGACTGTTGGACCTTTCCATGTTCTAACTCAATTCGACCCGTCGGGATTATTCCCTTAGCTATGTGGATTCGTCATTTTTATTATCAAGCCTACTTGTGCAAGTTGAAAACATGCGATTTATTATGTGAAGGCTAAGATGAGGTAAGTTCAACGAAACTACCCCACCTGAGCGAGGGGTCGCCTCGACCGAGCGATGTCTTCGAGTCATCGTTGCATGGCTAAGTCCGAACGCCGTTGGCGTTCTGATTCCTCCGATTAACTGAGTGGGATAGGGTACTACATCATACACTACTCAGAAAAAGTTCCGTCCTCGAAACTAACTGAGTACTTAATCACTGACTTATCACTCGAACGTTCAATGACTCTCGCACACATTTCTTCTATACATTTCTCAAATCCAAGCCACGCTCGTGCTACCCACAATATTTTCTTCAAAACTCACGATCTCAAAATCCTTGACACTTTCCCATTCCTCAAGTCTCACTTGAATTCAACGTATCACTTAGTTTGGATCGTGCATACATTCCAGGTGTCCCCGAAATACATGTATTTCAACCAAGCCTTGTGACAGTGAATCCAGTCCACCTATCGATTCATCCAATCAATCCTAAAAATTAATCGTACCGATGTTAACTCTCGCAACATGGACATCTTGCCTAGCCGCTAGGCCATCTCTCCAGGCTAAAGTCAATTGTCAGTATTGGAATCATAGTTTCCAAACAACGATATCAACACTGACCCCATCCTAAGGTCAAACCAAGTTGATAGTACGAGATTTTCTACCCAAGCTCGCATCACTCCGATTTCTAAACATCGAGCATCGATTTCCTACACACATCCTGACATTCGTTGTATGGGGTCTGAGTCATTCAGCAAAGCCATCCTACAATAACTCATGTTTCAACCAATTCCTTGACATGAACATATCGCTCGTCCAACAAGCAACTTGCAGAGTCTATCTCTTCAAACACGTTCGGCATCATCTACCTATCAATCCTTCCTAAGTCAAGCACGCTACGACACAATTTGTTACTAAACCATAATTCACATTTTATATTTCCTTAGTCATTCATCACGATCCACATATTAGATCATAATATCGTCTAGCTTAACAATATGTTGTGCCCCGATCTAACGCGAGTCAGATTATCCATGGTGGGCATGAATCACCATGCACGCTCCCGCAGGATACTCATCCTCATCGGGACATAACTCTTGTTTGAGTCTAGACTAGTTCATTCTCGATGCACGGATCGGACCTAATCCATCCTTAAGTTTTATTCATTCGTCAATCATAAGTCCTATAAATCCTCAAATTTACCTTCGCATCAAACCAACAAGTCGAGACAATCAAAGTTGTCGCGTCCTGATTTTTCGAGTTCGATCATTCTCGCGATATGAATCACCATGTCAGTGCTCACGCAGAACGATCGCCCCAAATCCTACGCAACGCATGTGCGAGGCTAGAGTTGCGCTCGTACAAGACAAGAATGTCGACGCTGTGGTTATCCGTGTAACCATCAAGACACTTCTGTTTTCATCCACATTCATCTCAATCAAAATCCTAAGTATAGAATCCAACCGAATAATAACACTTGCACGATCGTCATTCGCCGAGTCATAGTATCCTCGAGTTATCGCATATCGATCTTTGATACGCCTCAATACCATCGACGATATGCGTAACCTGATGATCTTCCTTTGCAACCAATTTCGAGTCGTACGACTGATACTATCATCCGACTGGATAATCTTCTTTGACATTGAAGATTAAGTTCAATCGTTATCCCTCGAATCCTTTACAAGATCAATTTGTTTAAATTCGAAATTACGTATATTCATCCATCTATCTTAAATCATCGACCAACGTATTTTCTCAATTTGCATCATTCCTTGCAAACTCAAACCATCGAGCAACATCGACTTCAATCCTTAGTCATTTTGTAACTTCAAACTCAAACTTTTCATGCACGCTATCTTCCGATCGTGCTAACTTTTGTATATGATTCTCAACGATTTCCTCGATTAAGTCATCCTTTTGTGCACCTTAACTTTTCTTCGATTTAGTTTTACCTACTCAATTATCTTTTCGTTTCATACTCGCGCAATCTTCAATCCCGTGCACGTTCCGTGTACGTCAATTTCTAGGTTATTTGAATCAACTCGTCCAAATTTTTAAGACTACAACTTATTCAACGACACTCAATCTAAGGCTTTACATACACGCGACGCTTGCTAATAGACTCATCGATATCCCGTATCCTCAATCGATCGATTGACATTCCTGAGGCTATCGCATACACCACTCAGGAATGAAGTCATTCAACAAATCCTCAAAACTATCATTCGAATCAAAATCGACTTATTCGAATCTCGTTCGAACCATTCCTCTAATTCCAAGCACGCTCATCTATATCGTATCGACGTTATCGTCGCTCGATAAGCACCCCTATTTATAGTCATCTCACTTTACTCAATCGAGTTCAACTCGTTCTAGCTCGAAACATTATGAATCCCGTACTCGACTTTGCTAAGGTCGACATAATCCTTGGTGTATATGCCCAGCCCGACTTAGCCAACCGTGCTTACACAAATCATCTTTTTGTTTTATCAAAAACTGTTCTTCTACGTTTTGTAAAATAGATAGACTTATTGTATGGACATCCGGTGGGATATTTGAGAGAGAGCGCACCAACGATATCAACTTTGCGGAAGCAACACTTCAGAGTTTACGAAAACAACGGAGTTAAAGAATTCAATCGATAGTCCAAGGACGTATAGTCGTGCTCTGATACCATTATGTCATGCCCCACTCCCGTAGGAGCGATCGTCCTCGCTAAGGCGTGATGCCGCACGATCCTAGATTGTGCTCGTAAAAGGCGAGTTCCATAACGGCCGATTACAGCGACTGTGACGGAATTGTCGCATAGAAGTCCCAAGCAGAGACATTGAAATAACAGCAAAAATTTGGAGCAAAACACAAGTCATTCAAAATTGCTCTTTATTGATATTGAACAATAAGATTACAAAGGGATACAAGGCCAAGATTACAATCACTCAAGCTCACTCTTCTCACATTACAAGTCACTCGGCTCTCTCTCATCTCTCAGTACAAGTCTTGAACCAGCGGATGCTTTGGAAGGCGACGTCCATACATTATGTCCCGTATAATTCTTGACTTCATGCGTCCGCATACTACGAATCGCCAAGGAACTCCATGCCTCGACTCATCCAAGCGAGCTCCGCACCATGAGCTTCTACCTGTGCCTGCACATAAAAACTATGTGGGTGTCTGTACTCAACTGTACTGGTGGAATGAGCTCCTCGCCCACCCATACAAAACCTACACATTTGATTTACTTTGTGCAACATAGTTCCTTCCTATCAATTATCTTTCTAGTCTTGTCTTAGGATCAGTTTAAGGACAGACGCATTGGCCTATTTTGTGTCTCAAGACCATCCCGTGCTTGCACTAGCAACTTACTTATACCTTGCCTCTAAACCCTTCTCATGTCAACAACGTTAACCTATCAATTCTTGCTTGTATTTTGGCCCATAATCAGAGAGGCAACTACACAATAAGACTCCATTTCCATGTGACCATGCTACAAGTCCATTATGTCGTGCCTCGTAACTCAGTGTGACTTAACCATATCGCCGCCTCACGGCCCTTGCTACTTTAATCACCAACAGACCCAATCAAGACTTGTGGGTTAAGTGTCACTCGACCGACTTTGCCTTACAGCGTTTTCTGACTTAAACTCAAGGTGACTCAAATCCAACTTGTGCTACTTACATGCCAACACTTAAGACTCGATGCCACAACTCGTGCCAAAGCACGTCGCCTATGTTGATGCCAAATCTTAGGCCCAAATATTGTGTTCTAACTGTACACACATTCAACTGACTCAATCCAAAGGCACACATGTGGATTATCGCCCGTGCCGACCCATCTATATGAATTGGTCACTAACATTTCAAGCTATCATGTACTATAGCCTTGTTATTTGGCGACCCTTTCAACGTAAGTAGCTAGCCTCGTTAAAAGTTTTCGAATAACCCGAGTGGTTCGTCCAGCTACGGCTATACCGTGTTTCCCCCCAGGACGACGCGGTCCCATGGTGCCCAGGGTTGTCGCTCGTAGAAACTCCTCCTTGTCGACAAGTTGTCCAATGACCATGCAAGACTCGACTCGAACTGACGTCTCACACAGTCATTCTTCTTCTAGTGTTACTATCTCTTTTAGGGTATGCGACACCACCGTCCAAGTCATACTCTATATGACAGGCCTTATGATCGTGAAACCAAGTAATTTTGAACAGTGCTTAGAATGCCTCTGATAGCCTAACAAAACTTAGCCTAACTTAATCGTGCAACAACTTGACGAGCAAGGACTATGTCAAGCCTTGGACGATAGGACCGTGCATGCTTTATGAAGCGTTTATGCGGGCGACGCATATAACTTAGGCTAATTTACAACTTTGTGGCGAAGACCAACTTTTCCTTCTCCCAAGCCACGAGACGAAGGACCGAGTATCATTTTCAAAGCATGCCGTGCACCAACTCTAAGCCGACCGTTGGACCTTTCCATATTCTAACTCAATTCGATCCGTCGGAATTATTCCCTCAGCTATGTGGATTCGTCCTTTTTATTATCAAGCCTACTTGTGCAAGTTGAAAATATGCGAATTATTATGTGAAGGCTAAGATGAGGCAAGTTCATCGAAACTATCCCACCTGAGCGAGGGGTCGCCTCGACCGAGCGATGTCTTCGAGTCGCCGTTGCATGGCTAAGTCCGAACGTCGTTGGCGTTCCGATTCCTCCGATTGACTAAACGGGATGGGACACTACATTTTACTCATACTCTACTTGTGATTAGGCGAACATTGTAACTCTTCTTCCCGAAATTTTGTGATATATTTTTTTATTTTTTATT
Source organism: Iris pallida (assembly GCA_029216955.1). Taxonomy (NCBI): domain Eukaryota; kingdom Viridiplantae; phylum Streptophyta; class Magnoliopsida; order Asparagales; family Iridaceae; genus Iris; species Iris pallida. The sequence continues at coordinate 20,598,718 of JANAVB010011399.1, forward strand.
TGATTAGTTTACATTTAATTTTTCTATGATCATTGGAGTTGTGACTAAGCCCACAGGTGAGTTATGACCATCTTGTGGTCACATGATCTCTAGATAGGGTCTATATGCATTCTATAGCTATATTATATTTTATTATGATTTTTAGACATTTTTATATATTTTTAAATATTTATTCTATGGAGATTTATATTTATGAATGACTTTCATAATTTATTTTGAGGCCATTTGTGACTATTTTGAGATCCAGTATTTTTCTTTAGGCTCTATTAGGTTAAATATATTTTCTGTATTTTTCTACAATTTTTTTGGAATTTTTAGATAATTAAATATAGGAAAAACTTATTTTCAAAGACTTCTAGAATTTACTGTGCAAGCCTATGAGCATATATTGACCCCAAATATTTTTCTAGGGTTCATTATGCTATTTATATTTTCTAGAATTTTTCCATAATTTTTGGCAATATTTAAGTATTTATTCATTAAAGTTTATATATTTTTTAAAGGATTCCAATATTTATTATGAGGCCATTTAGGACTAATATGAGGTAAAACATTTTTATTTATATTCTAGAAGGTTAAATGTATTTTCTATAATTTTCTACAATTTTCTGGATTTTTTTTGATATTTATTTGGAGTTATTTGGAGTTAAAATGAGTTTTTAACGATTTCTGCATTTAAATTAACTAATTACATAGTCATCCGCACAGTCAGCTGTACAGTCAGCACTGGGCCCACCTGTCGGCGCCCAGCAGCCCACCGACACTCTCTCCTATATATATTATTATATTTGTTAAACCTAGAAATTTTAGCAGCTTTTTGTAGGAGAACTCATCTAGGGTTTCCGACTTCCCGAAGTGATTGCCGTCAACTCCGACGTGATTTTCGTGTGCCGTTTTTTTTTGTTGGATTCGTATTGAGGTAAATTTTCTGAATATGTAATTTATTTTCATAGATATTATTCCTAAATTTCTGGAAAATTCGTAGAGTGTCGGTTGTCCAAAACTTGACACGTTTCGGTGTTTTCAAGATTCTGGGAGAACCAGAAATCAAAATCATGAACCGTTTGAAGTTTCGGAAAGCTAACACAGAGCTCTACGACATAAATTTTTTCCAGAAATTATTTCATTCATTTATTATTTTATTTATTCTGTTGAACTCAGAATTGATTGGTTGAACACCGTTTTGGTCACGATTAGCCATAACGGCGATATCTTTTGACCAAAGCGTAATTTGCGGCACGGTTGATTCCAGCGCACTCATGGCACTGAAATTTACCAAGGTGCACTTTCAAAATCTAAAGTTCACAGTATTTGACTAAATAGTCAACGGTACGTCTCGATTTGCGTACCATGGTTTCCAAAATTAGAAACATGACTTTTGATGGCCAAACTTGCATATTTAGATTATATTCAGATTATTATTAGGTTAAATTAGATTTTTAAGTGAATTATTCTAGAATTAATTATTATTAGATTAGTAACCCAACTAGCCACTATTCTATGAATTTAGTACTAGAACATTAGAATTGATGTATAGGAAAATCCGTCGACCAGGTTCTGAAAATGGTAGGCATTTCCAGCACCATGGCGACGGATGAGTCGTCGTTATTCCGTCGATACCTGTCGCTAACAAAAGACGGTTTAGCGACGGAATACGGACGAATTATCCGTCGACCATGTTCTGGAAATTCTTGGTATTTCCAGAACAACGGCGACGGAAAAGTCGTCGCTATTCCGTCGAACTATATACCATCAGAACTTTGCCGACGGATATTCCGTCGACCACCCATCGCTACCTGGAAACATTTTCAAATCTCCAGTTAGCGACGGATTTGCCGTCGAACAGTAGTCGGAAACTGGTAATATCCGTCGCAAAACGGTCACTAGTCCGTCGCTAACTGAGAATAATTTGAAAAAAAATTTACAGAGCTTTCCCTGTTCGCAAAAATATGCATAAACCAAACCAATATATAATGCACACCAATTATCCAACAATCACGTAGACCAAATATATAATGCACACCAATTATCCAAGAATCACATAGGCCAAATATGCACATACGAATTTAATGCACACCAATTATCCAAGAATCATATAGACCAAACCAAATTAATATAAAATATACATCAATTATCCTGAAGAGTAACCTAATATCCGTCGTTATAATCCGATCATAGCACAAATATTCCAAAATTCCTACAAATATTCCAAAATTCCCACAAATATTCTAAAATACATAGGAAAATCGACTTTGGCCTCAACAAAGACCACAAATCAGACGATGAATCCTCACAGCCAGGGATCATAGTTGCGTTGAGGCATGTACCATTCTATCAGCCACTTTGCATACGAAGGCTCAATCTGGTTGAGGTCTTCTGTAGGAACAGGAGGGTCGGTCCCGATGCTACTACTCTCTGACGGTGGCTCCTCCTTAACTTCAAGCTTGGGAGCAATCTCTTCCCTGATGGTCATCGGTTCTTCCTTGACCTCGACCTTTGGTAACACCTCCTCCTTAACAGTCACCGGCTCTTGTTTGACGACGGGGACTTCCTCCGTGTCGACCTCCAAGGGTTTCTTGCCTCGACCCCTTCCTCGACCAGCAGCACCACCTCGACGAGTCCTAGGAGCCATCTTTCTGACAACAGAAATTTTTATATAGGGTAAAGAAATTTACTCAAATTATAAAAGTTGTGACGTTAGTTTTTTGCGTTCATCATCATTAGAGGGAGCAGCACTGGAAAAGTTGTGACGTTGGTAGCATGAGAGAGTAAAAATCTGTATCACAAGACTAACAGAATTAATATGTAATCATGTACTCACCAATAACCGGATGTAACTGGAGTCGTTGGGCCTATCGTGCAGTAATTGGTGGATCCGCTGGTATAGGCCGGATGTACTTAGTATCTAGTGTATCAGATTAGTATCGGTCTATCGGTTTGGTATAGGACGTATCATATTGGTATTGGCCTTAACAAATTGGTATCGTCCTATATCCGATATGTACATGTTGTAATGCAACCATGCGTAAAAGCTGATAAACTCCATCTTGGCCAGGACTTGGTGAAATCCGGCCATCCCAAGACCAAATTTGCATAAAATCATGAGGCCTACTCCATGGAACTCTTAGTTTTCGAAAATAAGCCATTGTAGTAGATCAAAACCAAGAAATTCGAAAATGAAATAAACATAGATCTGCATGAAGTGAGCCATGGAATTTGAAAACACTAAGTACTAAAGGGACTTAGAATCATATGGAGAAGAAAATAAAACAATAAAATGTGAGTTCCTCCATGAAGCAAGTTGTACTTGCCGGTGGGGTTAAGTGGAGCTCCATGCTGGGTGGAGGAAGAAGAAAAAGAATAAATGCTGAGTTATAAGGAGAGAGAAAGGTGGTTGGGATATAAATGGGGGTAAGTGGTGGTAGGTAGGGGGTTTTCCTTTGGGTCATGATGAAACAAAAGCAATCCCAAAATCGAACCAAGCCAACCCGAACCAAGATGAACCATGGCCAAGGAAATGCAACACAAGATAAAATACGTACACGTATTCCAAAAATACGTAATATGAACACAGGCATTAAAACTCTACCCACCTTAAAAGAACTCCGTCCTCGAAATTTAATCAAGAGGCTAGAGGAGCAATGACAAGCTACACTAATCGCAAGCAATCATTAACTAGGCAATCAATCAATCATGCAAATAAGGAATCGAAGGTATGAGGAATAAGAAAGACATTATACCTCACGTGTCAAACAAATCGGGATATCGCGATCGGATATCATCCTCACGCTCCCATGTTGACTCACTCAAAGAGTGATGACCCCAAGCAACTCGGACTAACTTGATAGTCTTGTTCTTGAGGATCTTCTCTCTCCGGTCCAATATAGACACGGGCCTCTCCTCATACGAAAGGTTGGTACCAACAACCAATTCCGAATGATCCAGGATGTGGTTTGGGTCCGGGATATACCGTCGTAATTGTGATACATGGAATACGTCATGCACCTCGCTCAGTGACGGTGGAAGAGTGAGACGATAGGATACATCTCCTACTCGCTCTAGAATGTCAAACGGCCCTATATACCTAGGACTAAGCTTTCCCCGTACGCCGAAACGAATGACGCCACGGTTAGGCGAAATTAAAACTCCATCTTCTCCACACGGTCAATGCAACCATGCGTAAAAGCTGATAAACTCTATCTCGGCCAGGACTTGGTGAAATCCGGCCATCCCAAGACCAAACTTGCATAAAATCATGAGGCCTACTCCACGGAACTCTTAGTTTTCGAAAATAAGCCATTGTAGTAGATCAAAACCAAGAAATCCAAAAATGAAATAAACATAGATCTGCATGAAGTGAGCCATAGAATTTGAAAACACTAAGTACTAAAGGGACTTAGAATCGTATGGAGAAGAAAATAAAACAATAAAATGTGAGTTCCTCCATGAAGCAAGTTGCACTTGCCGGTGGGGTTAAGTGGAGCTCTATGCTGGGTGGAGGAAGAAGAAAAAGAATAAATGCTGAGTTATAAGGAGAGAGAAAGGTGGTTGGGATATAAATAGGGGTAAGTGGTGGTAGGTAGGGGGTTTTCCTTTGGTCATGATGAACCAAAAGCAACCCCAAAACCGAACTAAGCCAACCCGAACTAAGATGAACCATGGTCAAGGAAATGCAATACAAGATAAAATACGTACACGTATTCCAAAAATATGCAATACGAACACAGGCATTACACATGTATCGGCCAAATAGCTAGGATTCATATTGGCCTTATCGATTTGGTATCGGTCATATCCGATAGGTATCGGCCGTGTTGGATTAGTATAGACCATTTCAGATTAGTATCGTAGAAGGTTTAGTAACAACTGTACTTGGATTTCTCTCTTCTCGAGCTAGAATACCATTGCAAGAGAATCACCATATCGTGATTGGCCAGTTACAGTAACATACATGCTTCCTTTTTCATCAGGAAAAGCGAGATTAAAAAGGAAGTATGTATGTTCTGTAACTGGCCAGCTACGCTCTCGTGACTCTCTTGCAATGGTAATCTAGCTCTAGAAGAGAGAAATCCAAGTACAGTTGTTACTAAACCTTCCACGATACTAATCCGAAATGGTATATAATAATCCAACATGGCCGATACCTATCGGATATGACCGATACCAAATCGATAAGGCCAATATGAATCCTAGCTATACGGCTGATACATATCGGATAGGATGATACCAATTCGCTAAGACCAATACCAACCGATACTGCCCATACCAAAATGATAGATCGATACTAATTCGATACGGTCAATACTTATAAGTACCTACGGTCCAGGAGGTTGATCCGCTAGTACATCCATGTACGATCAACGAAGTAACGATCCATTTCAATTTGGATGTAAAAATCTGTATCGTAAGACAAACTAAACATAATTAGTTCTATTTTACATGCTTAATTACCAAGTATGGGAACGAATGGATCAGAACACAACCCAAAATTTATTCTAGCATACATTAGTGTGAATCATCTATGTTCTGTACATATGGTGTAGTATATGTTCTTATCGTATCTAGTATCTGAAGGATATAACAGAATCAAGATGAACTCACATAATGTAATACTAAGACATCATCTACTACTATATAAGATATAGTGATAGGTTGTCGTATCATCATTGCCGAGGGGTGAGGATCGGAGGACAGTCAACTTTATCTACGGATACATAGTTTCTGTCTCGCCAGTCGAATAGCTTAATTGCCAAGTATGGGAACGAATGGCTCAGAACACAACCCAAAATTCATTCTAGCATACATTAGTATGAATCATCTATGTTCTGTACATATGGTGTAGTATATGTTCTTATCGTATCTAGTATCTGAAGGATATAACAGAATCAAGATGAACTCACATAATGTAATACTAAGACATCATCTACTACTATATAAGATATAGTGATAGGTTGTCATATCATCATTGCCGAGGGATGAGGGTCGGAGGACAGTCAACTTTATCTACGGATACATAGTTTCTGCCTCGCCAGTCGAATGGCTTAATTGCCAAGTATGGGAACGAATGGCTCAGAACACAACCCAAAATTCATTCTAGCATACATTAGTGTGAATCATCTATGTTCTGTACATATGGTGTAGTATATGTTCTTATCGTATCTAGTATCTGAAGGATATAACAGAATCAAGATGAACTCACATAATGTAATACTAAGACATCATCTACTACTATATAAGATATAGTGATAGGTTGTCGTATCATCATTGTCGAGGGATGAGGGTCGGAGGATAAATACCGCTCGAGTGAGCCAAAGGCATGCAGCCACTTCCCTCCCTCCATTCACCCTCTCCCTCTCTCATGCTATCAACGTCACAACTTTTCCACCTCAAGTTCTGATCAAGCATTTTCCTTCTCCTCTCCTCCACCATGGCTCTGAACCCATCTGCTCCTTCATACTTCCCTTCTTCTTATTTGACTCTCTCAGCCACATATGATATCCATTTCAAGTGTAGAGTCGGGAGAGAAGAAGTGGGCAGGAAGAGGAGGGGGAAGCAGCACAGCCGGCGGCATGACCCAGAGGAAGTACATAGGTTTTTTTCAACATACGTAGGAGAACTATAAGGATATATCTTTTCACAACATATCACCTTGTCAAAGACCCTTAATGTGACAACCATGTTACCGCGGTGTCGGAAGACTAACATGTCATAATTTTCTAAGCCGTGTGTTTTGACATAATCCTCCAAACTCTTTTCTGCTATGTAATAATACAAGATTACTACATAGGAAGAAAGAGTTGGGAGGATTATGTCAAAACACACGGCTTAAAAACTTATGACATGTTAGTCTTCCGACACCGCGGTAACATGATATTCACATGAAGGGTCTTTGACAAGGTGACATGTTGTGAAAAGATATATCTTTATAATTCTCCTACGGATGTTGAAGAAAACCTCTGTACTTCCTCCGGGTCATGCCGCCGGCTGTGCTGCTTCTCCCTCCTCTTCCTGTCTACTTCTTCTCCCCCGACTCTACACTTGAGCTGGATATCATATGTGGCTGAGAGAGTCAAATAAGAAGAAGGGAAGTAGGAAGGAGCAGATGGGTTCAGAACAATGGTGGAGGAGAGAAGAAGGAAGATGCTTAATCAGAACGGATGGCTCAGAACACAACCCAAGATTCATTCTAGTATACATTAGTGTGAATCATCTATGTTCTGTACATATGGTGTAGTATATGTTCTTATCGTATCTAGTATCTGAAGAACGTAACAGAATCAAGATGAACTCACATAATGTAATACTAAAACATCATCTACTACTATATAAGATATAGTGATAGGTTGTCTTATCATCATTGCCGAGGGATGAGGGTCGGAGGACAGTCAACTTTATCTACGGCTATATAGTTTCTGCCTCGCCAGTCGAATGGCTGCAGGGACTATGTCCTGATCACCATGTCGTACCGTAGACTAATACAAATGGAGCTGAAAATATCCGTCGCTAACCGGTCACTAGTCCGTCGGTAACTGAGAATTTTTTTGAAAAAAATTGCAGCACTTTCCCTGTTCACAAAAATATGCATAAACCAAACCAATATATAATGCACACCAATTATCCAACAATCACATAGACCAAATATATAATGCACACCAATTATCCAAGAATCACATAGACCAAATATGCACATACGAATTTAATGCACACCAATTATCCAAGAATCATATAGACCAAACCAAATTAATATAAAATAGACATCAATTATCCTGAAGAGTAACCTAATATCCGTCGTTATAATTCGATTTATCTTCAAGTGTGAGAACGGATGGCTCAGAACACAACCCAAGATTCATTCTAGCATACATTAGTGTGAACCATCTATGTTCTGTACATATTGTGTAGTATATGTTCTTATCGTATCTAGTATCGGAAGAATGTAACAGAATCAAGATGAACTCACATAATGTAATACTAAGACATCATCTACTACTATATAAGATATAGTGATAGGTTGTCGTATCATCATTGCCGAGGGATGAGGGTCGGAGGACAGTCAACTTTATCTACGGCTACATAGTTTCTGCCTCGCCAGTCGAATGGCTGCAGGGACTATGTCCTGATCACCATGTCGTACCGTAGATTAATACAAATGGAGCTGGAGCCAAAATACAGAAACTAAAATACAAAATACAGAATCAAATCCTTGGGTTCGCCGAAAATACAAAACACAGTTCTAATTCATATATATTTTAAGTATGAGAATGGATGGCTCAGAACACAACCCAACCGGAGAGGATACTCTGCGAGATCCATCTGAGTAGGACGTATACTCTGAGAGATCACCTTTACAAGAATGATATCAGTAGTGGGATTGAGTGTTGGAGGAGATATTATCAGAGTATACGTCCTACTCAGATGGGTCTCTCACCGTTACTAATTTTTTCTGACAACATGGTGGATGTGCTCCGTCAACAGAATCTTGCTCCGAGCCAAAACTTTGCTCCGGAGCTCAAATGGACATCCTTTGTGTAGAGCTCGAGTGAGAGGTTCCTGACAGCATGGTGGTCTCCTTTGTTAAAGTATCCGTGCTCGTCCCACAACCAATGTGGGATGAGCACGGATACTTTGACAAAGGAGACCACCATGCTGTCAGGAAACTCTCACTCGAGCTCTACACGAAGGATGTCCACTTGAGCTCCGGGGCAAAGTTTTGGCTCGGAGCAAGAATCTGTTGACAGAGCACATCCACCTTGCTGTCAGAAAAAAATAGTAACGGTGAGAGACCCATCTGAGTAGGACGTATACTCTGATAATATCTCCTCCAACACTCAATCCCACTATTGATATCATTCTTGTAAAGGTGATCTCTCAGAGTATACGTCCTACTCAGATGGATCTCTCAGAGTATCCTCTCTTGTTGGTTGTCGTATCATCATTGCCGAGGGATGAGGGTCGGAGGACAGTCAATTTTATCTACGGATACATAGTTTCTGCCTCGTCAGTCGAATGGCTGCAGGGACTATGTCCTTATCACCATGTCATAGTCCAATACAATCCAGAGATTGATACAGTACTAATTCATATATGTAGTCCAATACAAATAGTCTAATACAAAAACAACCCAATACAAATAATCCAATACAAATAAGTACTAATAGCTAATGAGAACCATGCAGCTCACGCAAACGCTCAGTGATACGATCACGCAACTACCTCAAAAAAGCGAGATCTTTGGCGTGAGGAGAGATGTCGTCCCTTGCAAGTGCTACATGAATAGAACTCCCGGTCTCACTAGCTACCGGTGCTGGATGAATAGAACTCCCGGTCTCACTAGCAACCGGTGCCACTTCCTCCTTAACTGTAGGAGGAGCCACCTCAGCATTCACTGTTTCCCTCAAACGACGTGCCGCTCCTCTGGTCATAGATGCCATCTGGTAAGATCGATAGTCACAAATAATATAATTGTAACATAAGCAAGCTAACTAAAAGAACCATCATGTAATTTGAGTACATTTTCGAAAGCCGGTAAAGTATAAAAAAATTTGATTTTTTGCCAAGTGTGAGAACGGATGGCTCAGAACACAACCCAAGATTCATTCTAGCATACATTAGTGTGAATCATCTATGTTCTGTACATATGGTGTAGTATATGTTCTTATCGTATCTAGTATCTGAAGAATGTAACAGAATCAAGATGAACTCACATAATATAATACTAAGACATCATCTACTACTATATAAGATATAGTGATAGGTTGTCGTATCATCATTGCCGAGGGATGAGGGTCGGAGGACAGTCAACTTTATCTACGGCTACATAGTTTCTGCCTCGCCAGTCGAATGGCTGCAGGGACTATGTCCTGACCACCATGTCGTACCGTAGATTAATGCAAATGGAGCTGGAACTGGAGCCAAAATACAGTACTACTTCACTATGTTGTACCATTTTACTCTCTCTCTCCCCCCTCCGGCGCTCTCACTCTCTCCGGCGCTCTCACACTACTAATTCCTATGTGTTTTAAGTGTGAGAACGGATGGCTCAGAACACAATCCAAAATTTATTCTAGCATACATTAGTGTGAATCATCTATATTCTGTATACATATCGTGTAGTATATGTTCTTATCGTATCTAGTATCTGAAGGATATAACAGAATCAAGATGAACTCACATAATGTAATACTAAGACATCATCTACTACTATATAAGATATAGTGATAGGTTGTCGTATCATCATTGCCGAGGGATGAGGGTCGGAGGATAGTCAACTTTATCTACGGCTACATAGTTTCTGCCTTGCCAGTCGAATGGCTGCAGGGACTATGTCCTTATCACCATGTCGTACCGTAGATTAATGCAAATGGAGCTGGAAATATCCGTCGCTAACCGGTCACTAGTCCGTCGCTAACTGAGATTGTCACATACACATATGTATATCACAGCTAAATGTACAGATATATACATCTATATAGAAGCACACAACTGATAGAACTCGCACTGTCCTTGAGACAGTGAATATATACACCAAGAATCCAAACCCCATATTCACATTTACTAATCCAAATACCACCAAACTAATGGATAACACCCAATATGGATAACACATTATTTAGCCAATATATAAACTCATATGAATTTGAGAAGCAAAGCCCCCGCTGCCCCCGACCAAAGCCCGCTGCCCAGTAGTTCGGTTGCATATATATATGAAGAGTGCTTATGGCTGTGCGTCGGTTGAATATACCCCCGACGCCTCCGCCCCAAGCCAGTCGCCCAGCCCCCGACGTTGCCGCCCCAAGCCCTGCCCAGTCCCCGACGCCCCTGCCCCAAGCCCGCCGCCCAGCCCCCGACGCCCCCGCCCAGACCCCGACGCCCCAGCCCCAAGCCCGCCGCCCAGTCCCCGACGCCCCCGCCCCAAGCCAGCCGCCCAGCCCCCGACGCCCCCGCCCCAAGCCCACCGCCCAGCCCCCGACCCAAGCCAGCCGCCCAGCCCCCGACGCCCCAGCCCCAAGCCCACCCCCAGCCTTCGACGCCCCCGCCCCCGCCCCCGCCCCAAGCCCGCCGCCCCCGCTGCCCCTATACGATACTGTGAGAGAGAGAGAGAGAGAGAGAGAGAGATCGAAAGAGCGAGAGAGAGGGGATTACCTTCGGAAGAGAGAGAGAAGAGGACGCCGACGTCGACACCGATCACCGAAGCCACGAGAGAGAGAGAGAGAGAGAGAGAGAGAGAGAGAAGAGAGAGTGAATTTGGGGGGAATGCAAAAAGTTCCCTCCGCCGTTTCATTTAAAGTCTGGAACGTATATTTAGCGACGGACTAGCGACGGCTTATAGCCCGTCGCCCGGTAGTCGCAATTTTTGATACTTGCCGACTGAATATCCGTCGCTACGTAGTCGAAGAAATGTCCCGCCAATTCTCTACACAATTCCCACCAAATAATCGACTGAGTAGCGACGACTGGCCTTCCGTCGCTATATCTCCGACACCCTAGCGACGGATGTACGACCTTTCTTCCCGCTAAAATTAAAATAAAAAATGTAAAGGCGTGTGGTCGATAATCCGTCGGCGAGCAGCCACGAAGCCGTCGCTTACGCCGACTAAAAATTTTCGTCCTAATTGTCCGTCGCTAATTGTCTGTCGCTAATTTACTGTATTTTGGTAGTGGATATTGCACGTGCACTGTGTGTGCACTGTGCGGTTCAGTGCACTGTATTTGTGTTCTCTGTTTAATTCATTTTAAATAGTTTAAATAGTGTTTTTAATTGTTGTTTTGATCCTAAAAATGATGTGTAATCTATATTAGATCAGTTTACATGATTGGATTAGGTTTTAATGTGATATTGGGTTCGAAAATGGGTTAAATAGCAGGACACTGAAACCATGTCTGACACTGGGTTTTTCCCCATTCCTAACTTTCTAAATTCCCAGTTTTAGGTAACATTTTTGCACTGTTAATTTTTCCTACATGTTTGTTAGTATAGGAAAGTGAAGTATTTCAATTCAATGGGCTTTTGGGTTGGTAAATGGGATTTTTGAATATGTGTTGGTTTCATGAAGTGAACTGATATTGTTTGATACCCATTTTTATTTCAGTATTTCTAACTGTCATCCCAATGAAATCCTGTGTATTAACTGCCAATGTCCCCACATATTGTTTGATCATATGTTAGCTTAATGTTTATATTCAAAATTGGCTTTGGATGGAAGAATGGGATGTTTAGGTATTGGTTGGATTTGAAATTGCTTTTAACTGAGATTGGTTCTTTCCTTCTTACTTAATCGACTTGAATGGTTTAATTTCAAAATCTGAGAATGAATGAATGTTGTTGAATAGCTCACTGTTTTACATTACCTTGACTGAAAACTGAGTGATTGGGGGTTTGACTGTTATGAACTGATTTCCTTTCCCTTCACTGTATTTCCTGAGAGTATTACCCTAATATGAACTGCTTTCCTTTCCTTTTTAAAATGAATGTTGATTTCATTAGTTAACACACATGTACACCCCACTGTTTTGTATTTACTGATTATTTCTAGATTTCATTTTGTTATCATTCACCGATTTTCTCACATTGCTTACTGATTTTTCCCCATGAACACAATGCCACTGTCTTCACATGTTTTCCTCACTGTTTTCAGATATCTCTCACACACACTCTTACACATGCCTCACACACACCTATGACACTTGTACATGTTGGCCCAATGATTACATTGTGTTTTTGAATATGGCTAATCAGTTAAGTTTAACATAATGATGTCACTAATATTCATATACTCACTATCATGTTGCTACTTAAACTTAGCATTGTCCTAATTGTCCTATATTATACTGCTATGCTTGTATCGTACTGCAACATATTTTGTTGGCCTAACATGCTATCATGTTGTTACTTAAACTTAGCAATGTCCTAATTGTCCTATATTGTATTGCTATGCTTGTATCGTACTGCAACATATTTTGCTGGCCTAACATGTATTTGTAGACATGCAGTAAGCATGATCTAACATGATCAAACAGGACATAGGCAATGAAGAATTAATGTTGGACCAAAGACGGCGTCATATAAAGGGATTTCCCCGTCGGGGGTTCGGGGGCGAAGCCCCCGAAAGGTATTCAGATTTTCAGATCTGTATATCTTTGGACGACTGCTGTCAGGGAAAAAGATGTCTTCAGGGCTGCTCAAACATCAGAAGAAAGGCGTCATCAAAAGGGCTCTTAGTTTTCCTATTTGTTCCAAGTCTGTAATCTTCATTTTATTGAGTCTAGGAGAATGTGTACGTTGAGTCGCACTGAGTCATCTCAACCCCTAGCATATCTCTCCAAAACTCTACCATACAACAGACCAATTCCTGAACCAAGCCCAAGCTCCACAAAGTCCAAAAGCCCAATGGACCAATTCTGTCTGCTGGAGACAGAGTTCGGGCCGAACTCTGCCTCCATACAGAGTTCGGGCCGAACTCTGTCCCCTGATTTTCAGGAGCTGATTTTTAGGGCCTGCTTGCTACAAGCTGTCCAACGGCCAAAAATTTGAATTATCCATACCGAATTCTGGTCGAATTCTGCTTGTCCCGAACCCTATAAATAGGCCTTGGTTTCTCTTATTTGAAACCATCCACTCTTCTATTCTTCTTCTCTTACATAGCCTATATAGTCAAGAGCCTTACTCTTCCAATCTACTAGCCACAAAACTTCCTAAGCCCCAAGGTGCTCAAGTGCGATTCAGCTAGAAGTTTTTGTGCAAGAGTTGAAAAGAAAAATCACTTGGACAATTCCAAGTCGCTTGGAAAAATCCAAGCAAATCGCCACTGCGATCCTCTGTAAGAAGTTGACGTGCTCTTCTGAAGAAAAGGCACGGGTTGTAAACTACTATTTCACAAATAGTGGATTTGAATCCTGAGCTAGAGTTCTCAGGCCTGGACTAGTCCTCCACGAGGGAAACCAGGTAAAAACTGCTGTGTTTGCGTATGCTCTTCTAATCTTTATTTACTTCCGCATTTCTCTCTAATTTATTTACTATCTTGATAGTTGTTTTGTGGAGGTGATATAGAGTTAATTTTTATTTGGTGATTATCGACACAAACTCTATTCACCCCCCTCTAGAGTTGCCTACACCTGTGTTTTCAGTACACTCACTGATTTCCCATTGTTCACTGTTTTTTCTAACCTGTCAACTATTTTCTATTTCCTAATTCTGTACACACACTCTACAAGTTATCACACATACCCTCATTGCCATGCCTTAGCTCACATACACAGGGACACATGAACACTCACTGTTTTTCAGTTTCTCTTTACCTGGGAATTAATCCTCACTTGACACATCCTCATGTATAACACACACACACAAGTTATCATACCCTCTTGACACTCTCACTAATACTCACACACACTCTTGTATTTTTACACATGCCACCACACATTCCCTTTTCCCTTTTCCTTTTCTCTACATGTATATATATGTGAGATGTAATATATATCCTATATATTATATAATGTGTGTCCTATCATATATTATATATAAATATGGTTGTATGGTATACATATAGTAGCCTATAGGTTATGTATATTCTAAGTTAGATTATGATATATCATATGTGTTATATTTAGATATATATTTGACATGAAGTCATGTGATTGTAGGTTGGCTTATAGGCATGGTATGGCCTAAGGCCTATGGGTGGCTGAATGCCTAGTATGGAGTCTAGAATAGACTGTTTAGCCTTGATAGGACCTAGAATGGCTTGTTTGACCTAATGAGACTTGGTTAGACCTAGTTGACCATAGTTTGACTTAGGTTTGACTTCTAGGGTTGACCAAAGTTAACCAAGAGTTGACTTTGGTCTAGATTGACCTAGATTCATGTAGAATGCATTGTAGTGCATCTTATTACCATTCTGGACTTGTTGTGACTTGTGCTGTTCTAATAGGAGCCAGACACCACTCCTCGGACAGTATATATTCTCCAGATTCTCAGGATACAGGCGAGTACATTCTCTGATCAATTCATATCTTGTTTAGGATTATATTCCTGTTTTAGATTACTTTACATGATGCTGACACGTTGGAAACACGGATTAGTACTATATGGATCTGGTTGTGCGATGTTATCCCCCTTAGCGGATACATCGGGTATTCATGTTCGTGTACTTTATCGTGAACATCATGTACTCCTTGTATTTGTGACATTCGTGTACGAAATATATGAATCGTGTATAATCATGTATTCACATGACCTTCGTGTACAATAACATAACTTAGCTGGATCCTTGTGTATTGATTGGGGCGGGGGAGTAGAAGTGGTTATGTATTCAATCCAGTAGATTACTCGTGTACAAACCTCTGTAGATTACTCATATACAACATTGTGCCGTCTACATAACCATCTTGTGCTCTGAATCACTAGCACTGTTAGTTCTCTATATATTGTAGCTATTTACTTACAGTCTCTCTCTTTTTATTATATTATTTTTTCAGATCCTGTATCTTACTCTCTAGCATATTTATATTTTCTAACCTGTTATGATTTTGTTGAGATGTACTGTACTCGCTCCCGTCCTGACTGGACCTGTTAAAAATTTTACAGCGAATGATGAGACTCTGGTGTCTACCCCTCTTGGTGCAGCATTAGACATCACTAGAGACATGGACCTACTAGCAGTGGATGACACTCCTTAGACTAGGATGTCTTTACTTTTCTAGATCACTGTATATAGATTCTGAGATATTTGGGATATGTATTTATTTTAGACACTTAGAATTCTGGATTGTATTTCTGTGCTTTCATTCTGGATATTTATCTATCTATCTTCATCATGTTCTACCTTAGTTGTGATTGAGATATATTCTGTTATGTCACCCCCATTTGGGGAGTATAACTGTTTATTATCTTAACTGTTAGATGTTGTGACCTAGGATAGCGTTCTACCGCCGATACTGCGACGTAGGCTGGGCGTTGTTACGTGCTCGTACCCTCACAGTGGGTGCGGATCGTGACACGTTTTTAGTGGTGGCCCATGCAGGTCGAGTTTATGTAGTGGTATTCGAACTAGAGTATCACTACAGCCTGTAGTAGGATTAGGATATTTTTTGAAGGTACTCAATCACAGTTAGGATTCCTTGAAAGATTCCTGGGACGACCCTTGAGAATCTTATTTAAACTTCAAATTGAAATTCTTTCCCTTGTTTTGTTCGCTCTCACTCCTTGATTATTGAATTTGACTTTGATGGATCGTTGTTGATTTTGATTTTCCTATCGAGATGAATTTATGGCCTGGGTTACGATATTTTCTGATAACATATGTTGACGGGAATAACAGGGATGGTAAAACGTCTTCTTAATTATGAAACCTGTAGTTTATTGCAGCCATATTAGCTAGCGTGGCGGAAACATAGAGACCTGACTTCGGATATACGTATCTTGGTTATGAGATTTGGAATTTCTCACAGCTATACTAGTCGGCATAGCGAGAATTTCAGACGACATGATTATAGAGGTGCATGCCCCAGATATGGAATCTATCGTTTATCGCAGCTTTGCTTACTGGCGTGGCGAGGACTCTGAGTAACGTAATTTTGGACAGACGCATATGATTATCAGATTGTATCTTGAGAAGGTTTTTAAACATATCATCTCTATCGTACCATTCTGTTGTTATAAATTGTATTCCATCATCAAATAGCTTAGGAGTATGAGTATGAGTAGGGGTAGCTTAGCTGTTATTATAAATCTAGTGTAACTTCTTGCTATTTTTTTCCTAATACAATGAATCGATGATGAAAACTTAACCCTTCATCTTTATGTTATGTTCATATAGCTATATAGATACACATGTATATATGGTTAGCCATGCCTGTTAGGAGTAAATAGCTTGTGCCTTGTAGATTGCTTAACCAATATGTCATGAATAGTGTAACTTGATATCTATAGTTGAGACCCAAATCCTCCTATACACTTTCATGTATATTTCACACACACAAACCACATAACCCTTACATAATGCTATCTTTTTCCTCTCTAACACACTCTCTATACATATATCGTGATTGGATTTTAATGCTATTGACTTTCGTTCCTTAAACTTTTGATTTTGATTTTTTTTTTAAATAGTACTCCTTTATAGATGATTAGTAGTTATCTTATTTTATTTTGATAATTACCAGTTTTCAGATAGGATGGTAGACTGCCGTACAGCCTTAATGATTGTTGTGTTTTTATCCTTTCCAGTATGGCACCCATGACCCGAGCCCGTCGCCTGAGAGCAGCTGCAGCTACTGAGTGTCACTTCCCGTTCCCAGAATACGTATTTTTAATACATGTACT
This sequence comes from Iris pallida, assembly GCA_029216955.1. Lineage (NCBI taxonomy): Eukaryota > Viridiplantae > Streptophyta > Magnoliopsida > Asparagales > Iridaceae > Iris > Iris pallida. Next base: position 20,616,038 of record JANAVB010011399.1, read on the forward strand.
ACTTTAATATATTTATTTAATATTTATCATGTATTGCTCTGTAATTGAACCCCTTTAATTTTATGTTAATTAATTTTCGGCAATTTTATTTCCGTATTTTATTTTCTGCAATTTTAATTCTGTATCTTTACTTTCTGCTTTACTTATTGGGTTCGGCCCGAGTTGGTTTAATTTTCGGCCTTGATGGTTCAACATGAACCCAAACCCCCACCTACCACCCCTTCTATTTAAAGCCATCCCCTTTCTCTTTCTTCATTACTTCACCCTTAATCTTCTTCTTCCTCATAACTCCTCCCCCACCTACCAGCCACCAAGGCAAGTGCCAAACTTGCTTCTTGATGGATCACCGTTATTATTGTTCCATCATCTTCCTTACTTGATTTTGAGTCTCTTTAGTACTTAGCATTTTCAATTTCCATGATTCATTTCTTGTAGATCTAGTTTAATGTATTTTTTGGATTTCTTAGGTTTTGATCTAGTAAACTTTGTTATCTTTAAGTTTTGATGGTTCCAGGTTGTAGAGAATTTCGTTCTACCCCATTTTGACCTATGAAAGTTCAGATTTGGGCTTGGAATGAAGGATTCAGAGAGCTTGGAAGCAATAGTTTTCATGGTTCTGTCCTTAGAAATTTCGGAGAAGAAGAACAGATCCTGGCCGCATGGTAGTGCTTGACCGCATGAGTCTTCATGCGGCAAGTCATCCTGGCCGCATGGCAATACTTAACCGCATGAGTTTTCATGCGGCAAGTCTTCTTATACATTTTCCAGCCGCATGGTAGTTTCGGCCGCATAAAGCTATCTGGCCGCATGGACCTTTTCAGCCGCATGCGCCGTTTCATTTTCAGCCGCATGAGCGCTTGACGTTCCTGGTCGCATAAGGACCCGAGTCCTATTTTGGCCGCACGTGACTTAAATCTAGCCGTATGGAACTTTCCGTTCCCGGCCGCATGATTTATTAGTTCCTTGGCCGCATGAACTCGTCCAGCCGCATATACATTTAGCCCATCACAGCCGCATAGGCTTGGCGATTCCTGGCCGCATGGGCGCAAGTCTTTCCGAGCCGCATGGGGCTTGCTATTTCCGAGCCGCATGGGGTTTTCTTTGGCCGCATGGGCGCATGTTATCCGTAGCCGCATGAGACCCCTTTAGTTTTGGTCGCATAAGTTCAGGATTATTTTTGGACGCATAAGCTCCTGATGGCCGTTTGGCCTTATTGCATGACTGACTTGGCCACATAAGGCATGGGATCCTGATTCGATTTTGGTCGCATAAGGATCCTGACTTATCTAGCCGCATAGATTGGGCATCCATTTTACTGCCATTTATTGTGCCCTTTTATTATTTCTTGTTCCGAATTAACATTAATTATTATCTTGGCATTAATTAACATTGAGTGTTATTAATAATTGATCATGCGTTCCTAGTTGGAACTAAGAGACTGGCTAGTCGTCTTATTAAATTGAATGAATGAGACACGTTCATATTAATTATGAACTATGGTAATCGACTGGCTGATCCCGAATATTGACATACAGGCACATGCAGGCTTCAGTTTATTTATTTATTTATTTATTTTCCGTAAAAAGCAGCATGTGTACTTTATGGTCAAGGCATGATTATTCCGTAGTTAGTTTTGATTGTTGCATTACGCTATGTAAGACCTACAACCTAACCGCACAGGTATCGTTGTAGAGTTGTGCATATCGTACCCCGTACGAAAGTACTCATTTGAATGACCGTGATCCATGGCATGGGATTTCACTCAACGTAGAGACTATTAAGTTAAATAAAATAATGATTGCATGGAGAGAATGGATTCTCGAGTTCTTATATGGCAGCCCTCTTGGGACTAGTAGTGCCCGACAGGCCGGTTGGTTCCTACAGATACTGCAAATCTGCCACACGGGCAGGGAGCGGTATCTGGTTATATTATCTATTGTATATTGTATATTGATGACGGGCGTTCCGCTGGGACTCGTCTAATTCATGATTGGCACAATTAGTTGACTGGGTAAACTAGCCTTGCTTGCACATAGTAAGAACTGAGGAATCCCTATTGTATAATTCCAGGATAACTTGGAACTCATAGTAGCAAGCCGTAGCAGTTGCATGGCCGTTTAAATTGATTTGTTTGTGTACTGTACCTACTCTGTTACCTAACTGAGATGATCAGAATGTCAGAACATGACGGGTCAACTTCTGTCCTTGTTTGGTTGGGAGGTTGGTTCGAAGTGTCATGATTTTATGTGAATCCTAGTAGATAGCAGAGATCTATTATCATATTCTCTTTTTACTGGCTTCATTCCTCATATCGTGCTCCCTTGCGGTACTTGCTATTAGAGGTCTAACCTCTCTGGTTTTGCATGGCCAGATTTAGAGCCAGTCCCCGAGGATCCAGCTTACTTCTACCTCCAAGATGGTCAATACTAGAGGGATGATCGCAGGAGGGCTCGAGTGGGTTTCTTACTTTCCCACTCATTTTGTTAAATACTTTATACTTTGCCGTTTGGCACCGATATGTTAGTCGGATTATCTTGTACCTACTTTGGCATAATTGTAACTAAGTCAGGCTGCAGCTGATAACAATTGTGTATACTTACTACATCATCTGGCTGTGTTTTGTAAAGCCAGATATCAAGAACATTTTGACTGAGCGTTTGGGACGCCTTACTGCTTTATCTCACAAGTTCTCTATTTATGTTTCTTGTTTGAATGATTGAGACAATAGATGGAAAGTGACCATAGTGAGACTTTTATGTAGTATGCACCCCCTCGTCTTATTAGACAGCATTGATCGTATTATACGGTATTCATCTACCCGTAATACGTAGCTGGCTAAGTCATTCCCCCGCTCTCCAGTATTCTGGTTCTGGGGCGTGACAAGGTTTTAGTGGTGGCCCATGCAGGTCTGATTTCAGACTTGTGGGGTATTTTAATAGAATGTCTCAATCACATATGTTCCCCCTTGATCTCATAATTCATTGATTCTCAACTCCAGCTTGACATTCCAATATCCCTTGACTTCATTGATCCTTCATGTCCGGTCGTTTGATTGTTCTTTTGTCCCTTTTCTTAGGGGCACTTCGTCCGTACCTGTCAGAGCTGGACAGCAACAATATGGACAGCACGGACAACATGACCAGGTTGGTCAGCAATAAGGGCCAGTACTACCTCCAGAGACTATTCAGGAAGAAGTGATAGTGGAAGCAGCAGCTGGATCGCAGTATTCAGAGGTTCTACCACCACCAACAGTTCCACCTACCCCCGTGGAAGTGGACACACCGGCTCTTCTGGAGATCATGAGAGGGATGATGGCTACTCAACAACACCAGATGTTAGTCCAGCAGCGCATGCATACTCAGTTGCAAGAGCAGAATGTACTACTCAACCAAGGGTTACAGACGGCATTGTAAAGAGGGGCGAGGCCAGATTCAGGAGCATCAACCAGATTTTGCAAGTACAACCCCCGCCGTTTCGAGGGCACGGAAGATGCCATTTTACCAGATGCGTGGCTTAAGGATATTGAGGCTATTCTGACAGCAGCTAAGGTGCCGGCAGAAGAACGTGTGGATCAGGTGAAGTTGTTACTTCAGGATCTCGTACGTGATTGGTGGGAATCAGAGGAAGTAGGTATCAGACGTCCCATTGCTTGGGACGATTTCACATCAAGATTCAAGACGAAGTACTATAGAGTTGTGGCGCAGTTTGAGCTGCAACAGAAGTTTATCAACCTCAAGCAGGCCGACAAGACGGTAGATGCTTATGCAGCAGAGTTCTGCAGATTGAGTAGGTTCGCCCCAGAGATGGTAGCAACGGAGCGCCAGAGGGCGATGAGGTTCCAGCAAGGGTTTTATTTTGAGCTCTTGCAATTGATAGAGGGGCACAACTACCAGACTTTTGACGAAGTATTGACGACAACTCGAAGGCATGAGATCACCATTCAGAGGATCACGGCAAGGACTGGGGGTCAGAAGAGATCTCACAGTCAGATTGAAGGAGGAGGGGGAGCAGCGCCCCGAACAACAGCACCATCCCCTGGCATTCGTATCCACGATGTAGCGATACGAGGGCCAGCACCACCACCCAGGCAGCAACAGCAACAACCAAGGAAGAACCAACAACCCCCAGTGGGCTGCACTTATTGTGGGAAGATAGGGCACACTAGAGATGTGTGTCGGGCATTGAACGGACTGTGTTTGATATGTGGAAATCCAGATCATCGGGTTACCACATGTCCCATGAATTCGAGGTCAGGAGGACCAGTGCAGCAGTTTCCTGCTCTGCCAGTACCAGGGGCAGGACAGTATCGAGGACCAGCAGTGGCAGTGAGACCATTGGCCCAGCGTCCGTTAATACCGCAGGCTCAGATGTTTCGGCAGCAGGGACCGCCGATGCAGCAACACTAGCATAGACCACCCCAGCCTCATCAAGGAAGGGCCCAGCAGCAGCACCAGGCTAGGCCGCAACATGGAAACCAGCAAGGAGGTCGAGGGCAGGCATTCACTCTGTCCTTGGAGGAGGCATTAGCATCGGGAGATGTTGTGGCAGGTAACATTCTCGTCGCCTCATATCCCGCAGTAGCATTGTTCGATTCGGGAGCATCACACTCATTTATATCTGCACAATTTACGATACGGCTAGGAATAGAGTTCGAGGCATTGCCAGGGAGGTTGAATATACTCACTGGTATTGGGCTCGTAGGAGTTAGTAGAGTTATTCTAGCGTATAGTATTGTAGTTTGCGGGCATTCCTTACCCGCCCAGTTAATAGAATTTCCTGTTGGAAATTTCGACGTTATCTTAGGCATGGACTGGCTGAAAGACAGTCATGCGACAATAGATTATTGTAGTGGGAGTGTATCTTTTGATATTCCAGGCATGGAGAGATTCACCTTAGTCAGATCAGAGGTAACTCAGCAAGAGCAGGGAGTAATAACGGCAATGGAAGAAGTCCAGGTTCCGAAGGTAGTTGAAGAGTTTCTGGATGTATTTTCCGAAGAACTTCCAGGTCTACCACCGGTTAGAGATATTGAGTTCAGTATAGAATTGGCACCTAGAACTAAACCGATATCAGATCGGGTTTACAGAATGGCAGATTCAGAACAAGTCAAGGTATATCAGCACATAGAGGAACTGAAGGAGAAGAAGTTTATCCAAGCTAGCAGATCACCATGGGTAGCACCAGTGGTACTTGTGGGAAAGAAGGATGGATCATCCAGATTGTGCATCGATTACAGGAAGCTTAACGCGGCAACAGTAAAGAACAAGTACCCACTACCAAGGATCGACGACTTGTTTGATCAGTTGAGCAGGGCTAGAGTTTTCTCCAAGATAGATCTTCGTTCAGGGTACCATCAGGTGAGGGTTCGGAAGGAAGACATTCCCAAGACAGCGTTCAGGTCGACGTATAGGCATTATGAATTCTTGGTAATGCCGTTTGGTTTGACCAATGCCCCAGCAATATTCATGGATCTGATGAACCGCATCTTTATGCCGTACTTAGATCAGTTTATCGTGGTGTTTCTCGATGACATTCTCGTATACTCTACCAGTGAAGAGGAGCATGAAGACCACCTCAGGAAAGTGTTATAGGTTCTGAAAGAGAACCAGTTGTATGCCAAGCTCAGCAAGTGTGAGTTCTGGACGGATCACATTTTATTTTTGGGTCATATCATATCAGGAACTGGAGTAGCAGTAGATCCCAAGAAGGTAGAAGCAGTAGGAAGCTGGCCAGTACCCAAGACCGTAGCTGATGTGCGGAGTTTCTTGGGATTGGCAGGATATTGCAGAAGGTTTGTATCAGACTTTGCAAGGCTTTCAGCGCCCATGACCCGTTTGACACGGAAGGATGTACCATTCGTCTGGTCGGCAGAATACTAGGCATTATTTGAGACCTTGAAGCAGAAATTGATATCAGCGCCTATTCTTACATTGCCAGTTGGATCCGGAGGTTTCACTGTATATTGTGATACATCAGGTAAAGCACTTGGATGTGTCCTCATGCAACACGGAAAGGTGATAGCGTATGCATCTAGGCAGCTTCGAGACCGCGAGAGGAATTACCCAACTCATGATTTAGAGTTGGCGGCAGTAGTATTTGCTTTGAAGCTATGGAGACATTACTTATATGGTGATCGAGTGGACATGTACACAGACCATAAAAGTCTGAAGTACATCTTTACTCAGAAGGAGCTGAATATGAGGCAGAGAAGATGGTTAGAGCTGATCAAGGATTATGACGTGGAGCTTCAGTATCATCCAGGCAAGGCTAATGTGGTAGCAGACGCTCTCAGCAGAAGAGGTGGCGTATTTATGTTGACAACACAGAAGCACATTTTAGAAGACCTTCAGGAAATGGATATCGAAATTATACTTCCTAGTGATGTAGGAGTTCTAACAAGTCTACAAGTTCAATCTGATTTGGTAGATAGGATCAAGGCAGCTCAGGCACAGGACCCAAGGATTCAGAAGCTTAGGGCAGAATATGAGTCAGGTTTCAGAAAGGAGATGCAAATTCATGAAGATGGTACTCTTAGGTTTGGATCTCGTCTATGTGTACCTGGTGGAGATATCAGACAGAAAGTTATGGCAGAAGCTCATAGTTTCCAGTATTCTATACATCCTGGAGGGACCAAGATGTACCAAGATATCAAGCAGTACTTCTGGTGGAACGGGATGAAGAGGGAGATAGCTAGATTTGTTTCCCGTTGCTTGATATGTCAGCAAGTGAAGGCAGAACAGCAGAGGCCAGCTGGATTATTGCAGTCGCTTCCTATCCCAGAATGGAAGTGGGAGCACATCACAATAGACTTTGTAACCGGTTTACCGAGATCGCCAAGTGGTAAAGATGCTATTTGGGTGATAGTGGACCGGCTCACAAAGGTAGCATATTTTCTCCCTTTCATAGTAGGGCAATCTACAGAAAAGTTGGCAGAGTTGTATATGCAACAGATAGTCAGGCAGCATGGAGTTCCTGTCAGTATTGTGTCAGACAGAGATACCCGTTTCACATCACATTTCTGGAAAAGCTTGCACCATAGTCTAGGCACCAAGTTAAAATTTAGCACGGCTTACCATCCACAGACGGACGGGCAATAAGAAAGGACAATTCAGACTTTGGAAGATATGTTACGAGCTTGCACCCTAGATTTTGGAGGATCTTGGGAGAGCCACCTGCACTTAGTCGAATTCTCATACAACAATAGTTATCAAGCCAGTATCCAGATGGCGCTATTTGAGGCACTATATGGTAAGAAATGTAGATCGCCACTGGCATGGGATGATATCGGGGAGAGAAAGATGTTAGGTCCAGAGATGATTGTTCAAACGGTTGAAGTGGTTAAAGGAATTAGAGAGCGACTTCGAGTTGCGCAGGATCGGCATCGTCATTAGGCGGACCAGCATCGTAGGCCGCTAGAGTTTTCTGTTGGGGACCATGTATTCTTGCGGATCTCACCTACCCGTAGGGTCATTAAATTTGGCATTTGCGGGAAGTTGAGTCCACGATACGTAGGACCATTCATTATCCTTGATAGGGTAGGCGATGTTTCTTATCGTTTATCCCTTCCACCTTCGTTACGAGAGGTGCATGACGTGTTTCATGTATCTCAATTGCGAAGGTATGTATCGGACCCCAGCCATATCCTCGATCATTCTGAGTTGATTGTTGGTACCAACTTGTCTTATGAGGAGCAACCGGTGTCCATTTTGGACCGAAGAGAGAAGATACTCAAGAACCGAACAATTAGCCTTGTCCGGGTTGCTTGGGGTCATTACTCATTAGGAGAGTCAACGTGGGAACGTGAGGATGATATCCGATCACGGTATCCACATTTGTTTGACTCACAAGGTATACTTTTTCCCGTGTACCTTGATTGTCTTAATCCCTCATGCTTGTCACCCTATGGATAGAACTACGTGATATCGTAGATTGTTAATATAGATATATTATCTGCTAGTTAAACGTTGAAGAATGATTGCTTGCTCAAGTTTCTTGTATCTAGATTAGTTTAGTTTTGATATTCCTATCCTGCTTGGATTTGAAATTTCGAGGACGGAATTTTTTTAAGGAGGGTAGAGATGTCACTTTCCGTTCTCAGAATACGTATTTTTAATACATGTACTGCTTTAATATAATTATTTAATATTTATCATGTATTGCTCTGTAATTGAACCCCTTTAATTTTATGTTAATTAATTTTCTATAATTTTATTTCCGCATTTTATTTCCTGCAATTTTAATTCTGTATCTTTTCTTTCTGCTTTGCATATTGGATTCGGCCCTAGTTGGTTTAATTTTCGGCCTTGATGGTTCAACATGAACCCAAACTCCCACCTACCATCCCTTCCATTTAAAGCCATCCCTTTTTTCTCTCTTCATTACTTCACCCTTAATCTTTTTCTTCCTCATAACTCCTCCCCCACCTACCAGCCACCAAGGCAAGTGCCAAACTTGCTTCTTGATGGATCACCGTTATTATTGTTCCATCATCTTCCTTACTTGATTTTGAGTCTCTTTAGTACTTAGCATTTTCAATTTCCATGGTTCATTTCTTGTAGATCTGGTTTAATGCATTTTTCGGATTTCTTAGGTTTTGATCTAGTAAACTTTGTTATCTTTAAGTTTTGATGGTTCCATGTTGTAGAGAATTTCGTTCTACCCCATTTTGACCTATGGAAGTTCAGATTTGGGCTTGGAATGAAGGATTCAGAGAGCTTGGAAGCAATAGTTTTCATGGTTCTGTCCTTAGAAATTTCAGAGAAGAAGAACAAATCCTGGTGTAGGCCTCAAAAATGACAGTCACGCTGAGTTGATCAGAACAAGTCCACCAGTCACACTGAGTTGATCAGGACAGAGTCAAAAGTCACGCTCAGTTGATCAGGACAATATTTACAAATCACGCTGAGGGACAGCTCATCATTTGACAGAGAGTCATTATGACTGACAGCACGACAGTCGAAGAATGCCTTCTTATATGCCACGTATGCACAGAACTCGAGAGATCATAGCCGCCTATTGCGTGACTTTTTGAAATCTTCTTCAGCAAGACTTAACCTTCGTCAAGTTGGCGTACCAAAAGAGTTTCTTGTCATTTAATGTGACTGACAAAAGCAATCACTGTCAGAGATTTTGTGTCAGTCGAGGCATGTCGAATCAAGACAGCTAGCAGTTCTGCCTCAATTGAGTGTGGATTATGTTCCTTCCCAAAGTCCGTGTATATTTTGAGCTTTCTATCTCAAGTTTGCGTGGATTCTGAAGTTTTTCTCCCCTCAAGTCTGCGTGGATTCTGAAGTTTTCTTCACCAAATCTGCGTGGATTCTGAAGCTTCCTGCCCCAAGTTTGCGTGGATTTTGAAGCTTTCTGCCCCGAGTCTGCGTGGATTTCGTCTTCAACAAGTCTGCGTGGATTTTATCAAATTGGAGTACGTGGCAGTCATGCCACTGATCTCTCGCCTGCGTGTCCTGTAACTTGCACACGACTCATACATGATCACCATGTGTCCAACAGTTACAGGCCACATCCAGTAACTGCCCACAACCTTGCGTATGTTAAATCCTGCGTGATTTTCAACTAAGCACAGGCTGTGAAGACAGTTATCTTTTCAGTTATTATTTTTGACTCTATAAATAGAGTTCTTTTTCTCATTCATTGTACAGATACATAGTTATCTACTGTCAAAATTTTGAGAGCTTTTCTTCTTCGCATAGTCCAAGGGATAAAGCGATCATCTTCTAGATCGGATTCCTACAGTTGTAATTTTCCCAGATACACAATAAATAAAGAAATTTATTTATGGAAAACAAATTGGCGACTCTGCTGAGGAAAACCATCTCCTCTTCTGATATGGCAACAACTCAATACGACACTTCGTCAATCGGCTCGACGAAGAAGGTGATGACGATCCAATTCGATCAACTCGCCTATAAAAAAATACAGCGGGCTAAGAGTGGCAAGCCCACTTCAGCCTCCATCATCACTGCCAAGTCGAAAGGACACTCTGGTTATGTCCCTAAGAATCAGTTGGCAGCCAATGGTGAAGTCTCTGCCACAGTGTCTACTCCTAACACTGGCAAGGATTCTACTGCAAGCCCGCACACTCTTGTGCGCTCGAAGATGACAGCAATCAAAAGTCATGCTGACAGTACTGGCTCCTTAGCCAAATCTGTTCCAGCGTGCAAATTCAATTCCAAAGGTCACGCTGACAGTACTGGCTCCGTAGCCAAATTTGTTCCAGCGTGCAATCTCTCATTCAAAAATCACGCTGACAGTACTGGCTCCTTAGCCAAATCTGTTCCAGTGTGTGTCTCCAAAATTAAAAGTCACGCTGACAGTACTGGCTCCTTAGCCAAATCTGTTCCAGCGTACAATTTCAAACCCAAAAGTCACGCTGACAGCACTGGTTCCTTAGCCAAGTCTGTTCCAGTGTGTAATTCTAAAATCAACAATCACGCTGACAGTGCTGGCTCCTTAGCCAAGTCTGTTCCAGCGTGTACTTCCAAAGTCAAAAGTCACGCTAACAACACTGGTTCTTTAACCAAGCCTGTTTCAGCGTGTATTTCATCTAAGAAGAATAGCTCTTTAGCTATCTCTTCTTCTTTGCCAAATTCCACTAGAACTGGGGGTGGTCTTCCACGCAAAGTTTCTTCGAAAAAGAATAACTCTTTAGCTGTTTCTTCTGTTCCTGTAGTTTTTACTTCAAGAACAGCTTTGACTGACAATTTTGTTAGTCAAAGAAAAGGAAATGGTCTTTTGACTACTCTTCCTTCTGGACATTCTATGTCTCAAAACTTGAATAAGTCTAAGAAGAAACATTCTTTAATATCTTCTTCTACGACTTCTTCGAATTGGGCACAGAATTTGTCCATAAAAGAGGGTCTGTTACCAACTCCTAATCAAGGGAGTGGTTCAACTCTTCCTTCTCTGCAAATGTCCAGATCAATGGAAGGAAAACTCCATGTTTCCAAAACCAATGTGTTACCTCCAACTGATCTAAGAACAAAACTTAACACTTCTGGTGTTAAGAAACCATACCAGTTGGAAACAAGGATAAGAGATCCAGATGCAGAGTATGCAAGAAACTATGTGGCTCATATTAATCATTCTCTATATAATCAAGAGCCATCAAGACCCAAGAACAGGAAATATACTCCTCAATCTTCACAAATAGATTTACGAGAACATCTTCAACAGAAGAGAAGAAGTAATTCTGTGTCAAAGGATCATGCTGAATGTGACTTCTATCCAAGAGTCATAATTCAATGCAGATGTCAATCAATGGCTCACGACCATGTTGATCATGAATGTGACTTCCAGCCAAGAGTCACAATGTAATGCAGATGTCAAACAAAACGACAATCTATCTTCAATCGGATTCAGTGTGAACCTATGCCTGATGAAGATGAGCCTTTGTTTGCTTCTGTCAACATGACCTCTCGGGATACTGGGGGTAGAGCTGATAGTCCAGATGGAGTATACAGAAACACCAGAGCAAGAGCCTTAGCTTCTAGTCAAAGAACTTTAATTTCTGAAGATGATTCTGAATTCCTTGGAGAATCTAACTTCCCACCTCTTCCTACTGGGGGTAGTTCTCCTATAATTGACTTTGATGCACAAAGCAATGATTCAGAACAAACAACATCCACCAGTTCATCAATAATTCCTCGTACAGTTACGACTTATATGGTTGATGGGAATACTGATGAACCTTCTTCTTCCTTGACTCCTCAAGAACAAAGGATTGCTTCTTTGGAACAACAAATGAAGTCTATGGCCGATACTATGAAGTCGATGTATGAACTCATGGCAACACAGATACAAAATCGACAGACTATACCAGATGCCATACCAATTGACACTGCTATAAGTCCGGTACAAGTTCCTCCAGCAGTACAATCCAATACTCCTGGACCAGCACAACCAAACCCTAGTCTCTCTGGAGCTGGGGGTAGTGCTTATAATGTTGTTCCTCCTCCCAACTATTCTCTACAAGTTACAACTCCACAATCTTTCGGAGTTGTTAATGAAGAATTGAGGAATCTCAAAACTCAATTCGAGGCATTCAAACAAAAAGATGGTTTACAAAGGGTAGGCATCAAGCAACCTTATCCGATAGAATGGAAGCAAGTATCGTATCCTTCTAAATACAAGCCTCCTACTATCTCATTCTATGATGGAACCACTTCTCCAAGTCAGTTTATTAATCACTTTGAAGTAATGACTGATCAGCTACAACCAAGCGACGCCCTCCTTACTCGGGTGTTTGTTGGATGTCTCAAGGGAACAGCTTATAAATGGTATAGAAGTCTCCCAGATGGGAGCATTACCTTATTTGCCGGTTTCAAACAGATGTTTCTTGAAAGGTTCTATGAAGGGCTCAATGACATGACTATGTCTGCTCTTATTAGAATCAAGCAGAAAAATAATGAAACTACAGAAGAATACATTGAACGGTTTTGAAGAGAAGCTCTGAAGATGCCTCTTGGAACTCCTGATGCTGTCACCATCGACACATACAAATCAAACTTATTGCCAATCATCAGCATGTGGACAGGATCCACCCAATTCCAAGACTGGCCTTCTTTCATAGTTAGTGCCAAGGCTGCGAAAATTAGTGCTGAAACTTTCAAAGGTTTAGGAGTACAGATGACTCCTAAAGAAACAGGTCAAGGTACTAACAATAAAAACAATGCTCGCAAAGGAAAAGAAACTCTTGAAGTTAATCTTCAGAGCAAAGATGCATCAACTGTTCAAACTTCTCCTACCTCTACAACCCAACAACCAAGAACACCTCGCCCTAAAGAAGAATATTCTTTTGACGACGACGATGTCCTTGGTATCTTTGAATGTCTGCTGAAAGGTAATAAGATACAATTACCTGAAATCAAGAAACCTGATGAAGCTGGTAAGACAGACCATCCCAAATACTGTCCATACCACCGAATGCTGGGTCACACAATTCGTACATGTTATGTACTGAAAAGAAAGATCCAAGAAATGATTAAATCTGGAGCTATCTCTCTTACTCCGAAAGAGAAGACTGTTACCTCCAATGTTGTCTCTATGCAATTCGAAGATTTTTCCTCCTCAACTCCTTGAAAGTGAGATCGTTCCTATTCCCAAGGCAACTCTTGAAATAGTGAATCTTCCTCTTCCACAGTCTGAAGGATTAGTGCCAATCACTTTGGAAACTGGAGAAATTATGTGGATCCATCCTGATCTAGTGGCAGATTTTGAATTGCCTTCTCCTCAAAAGACTACTTCTCGAAAGTCCAAGAAGGCTGGAAAGATTAAGTCATGTCATATGACTTCTTTTGGATCTATCTCTAACACAGAGCCAAAAGAGAAAGAAGAAGCACTTGTTAGTGCCACTAGAACGGGGAAACCTTATCTAAAGGATTATTCCAATAATCCTGAGGATACTCCTGATATCCCTCCAGCTGATAAAGATGCTCCTAATGTTCCTCCTGAAGAAGAATTATCCACCGTACCTATTCCTTCCACTACACCGGTTGAACCTGTTCCTTCCAAGCCTACGGCTCTTGAGAAAGGCAAACAACAGGCTCGGTTTGATAAGCCAATCAAGAAGTCCTCTCCTCTTGGACTTCAGAAGCCTTATAACTTCGACATTTTAGCTCAACTTGCTAATACTCCAGCTAGAATGTCCCTCTTTGAACTTTTACGTCTTTCTAAAGAGACTCGGGAGACGTTAAGTGAAGCACTTCTACAGGCTGACTCTTGTCTTGCACAATTGAAGAAACCAGATGCAGAACCTGCCACTTGCTTACATTGCAACAGTGTACTGGAGATTATCCTAAATATCACCTTTACATAAGACGACATGCTACTGGAGGATAATCGACATGATCGGCCTCTTTACTACACCGGTTATATCGATACAATGAAGATAGATCGTATCCTCATTGATCCAGGGTCTGCTATAAGCATAATGCCAAAGAGTCTATTGGATGAAATAAAAATCCCTCTTCACAAGCTTTCCAAGACGGTTACTACTATCCTGGGATTTAATCAAAGCCGAAGCGAGCCTTTGGGAAAGATTCATCTGAAGCTTCAAATAGGCGATTTCAGATCCAAAGTCACTTTCTATGTGATCGAGATTGTGGGATCCTACAATCTTCTTCTTGGGAGGCCCTTTCTTCATGAAAATAATGTGGTGCCTTCTACTCTTCATCAGTGTTTTAAATATATTGATAGCAATAGAAGAGTACAAAAAGAAGTTGCTGATATAAATCCCTTCCATGGGGTTGAAGCTTATTTCAATGATTCCCGGATGTACAAAGAAGAGTATACAAGGGTGATACAAGCTATGGAGAAAGAGGATTCACAAAGTGAGACCTTAATAATCCCTGTTAAAGGTCGAACTACTCAGCAACAATCTCCCAAACCCTCTGGAGAAGGTTCTTTCATCATTCCGGTGACTGGACGGATCTCTCCGTTACCTCAGTCGTCTGCTCAAGATACACTGATCATTTCTGTCAGTGGGCGTACTACAATTCCTGCATCTTCATATGTGAAACAGGATACTCTGCTAATTCCAGTTGGAGGGCGGATTATTCTTCCATCTCAAGCTTCAAGGGAGCTCACCTCTTCTGAGCCATTTGTTATCGATCTTAATCGAAACAACGCTTCTTCTCGTTCTACTTCTCCTCCTTTAGTCATTAACTTGGCTAAGATCTCTAAGGCTCAGCCTTTTTCCCATGTAAATACTGCTGCTTTTATATTTAATGAAAAGTCTCCATCTTTGCAGTATGTTGATGTGTGTAATTATGTTCATAGTTATTTATATTTGTTAGATGACTTGAACACAATAACCATAGGAGTTGTACAGACTGTTCATACAGATGTATCCCTAGAACCAGTACAATCTTTATACTTTCTAGTTTCCAGCAGAAAGCCAGGAGACATCCCAATATTCTTCTACAAAGGGCCCCAAAATCCTTCTGATTTAGAAGACGAGGACAAAAATGATGATACTGGAAGATTACAACTACGTCGTTATAGTCAGCAATCTAAAGACATCATTAAAAATATGGGCTATGACTTCAGAACTGGTCTCAACAGTGGAAAAGGAAGAAAAATGCCTGTCCGGATCCCTCCTCTGAAATATGGAAGGACAAAATACGGATTGGGCTATACTGCTCCTACTCCTTTTATCAATATTGTTCATGAAGATCCCGAATCTGACGAAGATAAGAGATCTGATTCTTCTAGTACTACCTCTTGGGATTCCGATACGAGTATCGGCGATTTCTACTGCAATATTCTGTCTTCCAACATGGTCTCCATTGACCGTTCTGAAGAAAGTGATGAAGACGAAGAAGAGTTTGAAATCTCACCTGAATCAGAACAATGGGCCCAAAGGTTAGATAATCAATGGGAGTTCCGTTTTGAGCAAAAAGAACCTCCGACTGAAGACAAACTTGTTCAAATAGATGTTGGTGAAGAGGGATCTCCCAAACCAATATTCATCAGTGAAAGTCTTTTAGAAACTGATAAGCAAGACATGATCAAACTCATTCGTGACTACATCGACGTCTTCGCTTGGAGTTATGAAGATATGCCAGGACTCGATCCACAAATTGCAACTCACAAGCTCAATATCTTGCCGAATGCTAAACCGATCAAACAACAACAGCGACAATTTCGTCCAGACATCATGGATGCAATTGAAGCTGAAGTTAATAAACTCATGGCCTCTGGGTTTATTAGAGAGGAACAACATCCCGATTGGGTGGCTAACATAGTTCCTTTTCTTAAAAAGACTGGCAAGATCAGAGTTTGCATAGACTTCCGCGATCTCAATGCGGCATGTCCTAAAGACGAATTTTCTCTACCAATCACTGATGTCATGATCGATAATACCTGTGGATTTGAACGGATGTCATTCATGGACGGGTATTCTGGGTACAATCAGATTAAAATGTTTCCAGATGACGAGAAACACACTTCTTTCAGAACGCCGATTGGTACATACTGTTATACAGTTATGCCATTCGGTCTCAAGAATGCAGGAGCAACTTATCAACGAGCTATGAGCACTATATTCCGTGAACATTTACGGAAAACAGTCGAATACTATGTTGATGATATTGCAGTCAAAAGTCGACAAAAGGAGAATCATATCCAAGATTTGAAGACTATATTTGATCTAATGCGTAAGCATCAATTAAAGATGAACCCTACTAAGTCCTTCTTAGGCGTCTCTAGTGGTAAATTTCTCGGCTTCGTCATTACCTCTAAAGGTATACACGTGGATCCTGAGAAGATCAAAGCCATCCAAGAGATGCGTCCTCCACGCACCTTAAAAGAGCTACGAAGATTTCAAGGAAGAATCGCTTATATCAGGAGATTCATCTCTAATTTATCAGGACGCTGCAGACCATTCAACAAACTTATGAAGAAAGGTGTTTCTTTTGTCTGGAATGATGAATGTCAGAAAGCATTCGATGATATAAAATAATATCTGATGAGCCCTCCAGTATTGGTACCTCCCGTCTCAGGAATTCCATTTTTCCTATATACTCGAGCAATGAGTCATTCATTGGGTGCATTACTCGCTCAAAAGAATCAAAATGGTCATGAACAAGCCATCTACTATCTCAGTCGTACTATGACCGGAGCTAAACCTCGATATTCACCGGTCGAAAAAGAATGTCTAGTCTTGATGTTCGCTGTTCAAAAGACACGATATTATATCATTGGCCAGACTATTCATGTCATCTCCAGAATCAATCCTATACGAATCATGATGAAGAAATCCAGTGTTTTGAATTCTCGATTAGCTAACTGGGGAATCCTACTTGCTCAGTATGACATGCATTATATTCCTCAGAAGTCAGTCAAAGGACAAGCTTTAGCTGATTTTTTGGCTGCTCATTCAATTCCAGAAGATTCAAAACTCTATGACGAAATTCCAGATGAAGTCCTAGATTCAAACCAAATTGCTGAAGAAGATCCTACTTGGTGTCTATTCTTTGATGGAGCTTCAAGGATAGGTCCTAATGGTGATATTGTTGCTGGAGTTGGAATCGTCCTTGTATCGCCAGAAGGTCTTGCTATCCAAAGAGCTTATTCTCTCGATCAGCCGTGTTCAAACAATGTAGCTGAGTACAATGCATTACTCATTGGTCTTCAACTCGCTAAACATCTAAATATTCAACATTTGGAGGCGTACGGAGACTCTAAACTCATTGTCAATCAGATAAGGGGTACTTATGAAGTTCGCCATCAAGATCTGGTTCCTTATCATAGATCAGCTATATCTATGGCTTCTTCGTTTGAAGAATTCTTTATTGAACATGTTAGGCGAGCATGTAACACAGAAGATGATGTTCTAGCTAATCTCGCAGCGGTGTTGGCTATCCCGATTAGACGGCAACAAATGATTATTGTTCGCAATCGAGAACTATTCCATCTCGAAAATAATTTGACTCTAGGACTTTCAGTCGACATTGAAGAATCAACATCTCATGATGTCAATGCAACAAGAGGATTTGGATTTAGTCGTAAATCTTTATCATCTTCATCTGATTCTAGCATGGAATTCATCTTCAGTAATTCAGCTGAGACTCAGAATACAGATAAAGATTGGAGACTTCCTTTCTTAGATTTTGTATTGTATGATATTCTTCCGGATGATCCGAGTGAGGCAGCATCTATCAGACGACGATCACTCCGATTCTATTATAATCATACAACAAAGACCTTATATCGTCGAGCTTATGATGGTTTACTTCTTCGATGTGTTGCCGGTGACGAGGCTCAACAAATTATTCACGAAGCACATGATGGAATTTGTGGAGCACATCAGCCTGGACCAAAACTTCAAGACCGTATTCGACGTATGGGTTATTATTGGCCCACTATGGTATCAGACGCCATCGAATATGCAAAGAAGTGTAAAGCTTGTCAAATCCATGCGGATTTTATTCATCAACCTTCGAAATTTCTACATCCGACGGCAACATCATGGCCCTTCGAAGCTTGGGGCATGGACATTATTGGTCCGATCAATCTGCCGTCATCCAAAGGTCATCGGTTTATTCTTGCAATAACCGATTACTTCTCCAAATGGGCCGAAGCCATTCCTTTGTCTGAAGTTAAGACGTCCAATGTCATCAGCTTTATTAAGCACCACGTCATCTACAGATTTGGTGTTCCTCGACGCATTATTCATGATAACGGACCACAGTTCGTTAGTCAGAAGTTTACTCGATTCTGTGACGATCACCGGATCAACAATGTGGCTTCTACTGCATATAATCTGGCAGCTAACGGATTAGCAGAAGCTTTCAACAAGACCATCATCAAACTCCTAAAGAAGTTTGTTTCTACTAACAAACGTAATTGGAGTGAAAAGCTCGGTGAATGTTTGTGGGCTTATCGCACTACAGTTCGTAATGCTACTAAATGTACACCCTTCTCTTTGGTGTATGGTTGCGAAGTTGTTCTTCCATTAGAGATTCAAATTCCTTCTTTAAGGATAGCAATCGCTAATGAACTCACTGCTGAAAATAATGATCGTCTTCGACTTCAAGAATTAGAAGCTCTGGATGAAAAGCGATTATCTGCTCAACAGAATATTGAATTCTATCAAGCTAGAATCTCAAGGGCTTTTAATAAGAAAGTCAGAGTTCGGGCGTATCAAAAAGAAAAACTTGTTCTAACAGTCAGACGTCCTATGACTATGACTCATATGAGCAAGGGCAAATTTGACGCAAAGTGGGAAGGTCCCTATATCGTGAACAGAGTTTTCTTAAATGGAGCTTATCAACTCTCAGAACTGGATGGTCAAAACGTTATGATGCCTATTAATGGCAAATTCCTTAAAAAGTATTATGCATAAATACTTGTAAATCATCAAACAAGTTCATGCTTATAAATAAAATTTTTATTTTATTTTAATCATGAATGATAGTACATGATTTTAAGGAAGATCACTATCATCCTGTTCTACATTTGGACGTGGGCCACTGCCGTCCTTCTCGAAGACGCGATCAGCAAAAGAACTGAGAACCTCTTTGCTGGAACCCACGAGGAACTTACAGGCAGCCATCCTCATGGCTTCTTCTTCTTCAGTCCTTCTTGGTTCGAGTAGGAAGTCCAGAATATCCCTTGGTGGCTTGGGTACAGACGAACCTTCGCCTGCTACCGCCTTCTTCAATGGAATTGGATCAGCAGGGCATTCTCCAGTGCCTTTCTGAATCTTTATGGCAATTCCAGCTTTCTTTGATGCTTCTTCAGACGACATTCTTATGTTTGAAAGAAGAAGTGTTCGTTCTTATCAGATTTTTGCTATATTTATAGGCAGAAGTTCTATAAATAATGAAACGTCACGTTCATCCGACGGTTCATCCATTCATTAATCACGTTCATCCGACGGTTCATCCATTCATTTCTCACATTCATCAGACGGTTCGCTCGTTCATTAATACTTGATGGTTCATCCATCATTTATTACGTTCGTCCGTTCATAATCTTCTATTAATTTATTAAGTGGGGATTCGTTATTTATCATGTTTTCATAACCTCTGAATCAATTCCGAATCTATCTACTCATTTGTCATTTTTGACCTCTGCATAGAAATCAATCTATTTTCTTTTTGAGTTCATACATATTATCACGTCCATAATACCTCTGATAATATCATATACTCTAAAACAGAAAAGAAGATTTTATTATCTATCATGTCCACAATTCATCCACAAATACAAATTATTGAGCATAGAAGAATTATCATTTCCATTCTCATTTCACCATAAAAAGTCTATTATATTTTCTTAGACTTTCTTACAAATCATAATGGAAATCTATTACAATCTTGGATTTTCATTCTACACCACAACAATAACCTAATAGAGATCTATCTTCTTCTTTGGATCTTCTCTGTCGGACCTTCTCCGTCAGGTTCGTTGTTGGTAGCAGTTCCTGACTGTCTGAGTCCCAGTCACGACCAGATCAGCAGGAATCAAACTCTGGTCTTCTCTCTCAGACGAGAGGAGAACCACAGAGTATGGCATCCCGAAATCGTGGTACTGCCAATACAATTGGTGGATTGGAGGTAACCTCTCAAGAAAGATAGGAATGTATTCCATATTGGGATACAATTCCTAGTTCTGCCTTGAAAGGAACTCTACTACCCAATTTCTCGGGGTAGAGTTGACTCCACCATCCAACTCTCGTATATAAAGGCTCTTCCTACCATCTGAGAAAGACCCTTCTATCCTACGAAGAGTTCTGAGTTGTCTGATGTACGCGTCAAAAGCGTATGAGCTCCCTGATGTAGGTGTCAGCAGAATATTCTCCACAGCATCCACATCACCAATGCCAGTTCTAAAGAAAGTTTTCAGCCGAACTCCTGCAGAAAGCATCAAGGAAGAGGAGATTAATCAACAGAAATATCATTTGGCACACACTGGCTAATCAAGCATGCATTGTTCAGTCAGAAACAAAAAGCCTATTTTCAACAGCAACAAAATAGTACGCGTACTATACTGGACTTACCTTCAAGATTGGTGCTAAGAATTGGCAAACTCATGCTTGATACAGTGTGCAGAAATCGAACATTAGAAAGCATTGCTTTCCTGTTTGAGAATGAAATCTCCTAAAAATTTCATTCTCAGAGAAAAAGAAGAAGAATGGGAGATGAGTATCTTTGAAACTCAGCTATCTATTTAAAGGACAAAGTACAAGCTTATTCTTGGAAAAGATCGGCGTAAATAGCGCTCGTAAACCATGGAATGAATGACACGTGTGCTTTGGAAGACAGCGCAACATTGGAAACAGTCAAAGAGTGCTAATTAACATTCTTTATTAATGCACGCTGTTCAAACACAAAAGTTGTACTACATTCTTCAAGACAGGCACTGATGGCCTTACAAAAGACAAAAGAAGAAGTGCAACATTTTCAAAAGAAGACAAAAGCATAAAAGACACGCTCTATTAGCAGAGCGACTGAGCTTAGTGCCCAGTTCTTCTACGCTCTTAACCCCCATGCGGTGTAACAGAGCCTTCAACATTTCACGCTGCTCTGCAAGGCTGCGTCCGTCAGAAGAAGACGAGCCATCCAGACCAAAATAGCTCAGGAAATTCTTGGCTAGATGCATGGGATCGTCTTTAAACTCGAAGACTAGGGGCTCCGGTTCCTTACCCTCAAAAGTGGGATCACCATGGGAACAAAAAACTAATTTGCGTGCTTCTTCTTCAGCTTCTTCCTTTGGTGTCATGTTGACGTAAGATGAAGATTAAAAATGAATCTTCTCCCTGTTTATATAACAGAGCTCGCCGGCGGTTTATATTCCACCATAAATTGGATGCAATCAGTCTCGAAGAACGAAGAGTCATTATGACATTTAATAAGTTCATTTGGATGTTTACAAAGAACTTCGAAGTCTTTTTGACTTCCGAAAAATTTGAAGTCGTCTCAGCGTGACTGATTTTATTTTATCATTTCGTTTTCAAAGTATTTCAAAATAATTTATCATTTTTTCGAAAACTTTGAAGGAGGTTTTGTAGGCCTCAAAAATGACAGTCACGCTGAGTTGATCAGAACAAGTCCACCAGTCACGCTGAGTTGATCAGGACAGAGTCAAAAGTCACGCTCAGTTGATCAGGACAATATTTACAAATCATGCTGAGGGACAGCTCATTATTTGATAGAGAGTCATTATGACTGACAGCACGACAGTCGAAGAATATCTTCTTATATGCCACGTATACACAGAACTCGAGAGATCATAGCCGCCTATTGCGTGACTTTTTGAAATCTTCTTCAGCAAGACTCAACCTTCGTCAAGTTGGCGTACCAAAAGAGTTTCTTGTCATTTAATACGACTGACAAAAGCAATCACTGTCAGAGATTTTGTGTCAGTTGAGGCACGTCGAATTAAGACAGCTGGCAGTCCTGCCTCAATTGAGCGTGGATTATGTTCCTTTCCAAAGTCTGTGTATATTTTGAGCTTTCTATCTCAAGTTTGCGTGGATTCTAAAGTTTTTCTCCCCTCAAGTCTGCGTGGATTCTGAAGTTTTTTTCATCAAATCTGCGTGGATTCTGAAGCTTCCTGCCCCAAGTTTGCGTGGATTTTGAAGCTTTCTGCCCCGAGTCTGCGTGGATTTCGTCTTCAACAAGTCTGCGTAGATTTTATCAAATTGGAGTACGTGGCAGTCATGCCACTGATCTCTCGCCTGCGTGTCCTGTAACTTGCACACGACTTATATATGATCGCCATGTGTCCAACTGTTACAGGCCACGTCCAGTAACTGCTCACAACCTTGCGTATGTTAAATCCTGCGTGATTTTCAACTAAGCACAGGCTGTGAAGACAGTTATCTTTTCAGTTATTATTTTTGACTATATAAATAAAGTTCTTTTTCTCATTCATTGTACAGATACATAGTTATCTACTGTCAAAATTTTGAGAGCTTTTCTTCTTCGCATAGTCCGAGGGATAAAGCGATCGTCTTCTAGATCGGATTCCTATAGTTGTAATTTTCCCAGATACACAATAAATAAAGGAATTTATTTATGGAAAATACCTGGCCGCATGGTAGTGCTTGACCGCATGAGTCTTCATGCGGCAAGTCATCCTGGCCGCATGGCAATACTTAACCGCATGAGTTTTCATGCGGCAAGTCTTCTTATATATTTTCCAGCCGCATGGTAGTTTCGGCCGCATGAAGCTATCTGGCCGCATGGACCTTTTCAGCCGCATGCGCCGTTTCATTTTCAGCCGCATGAGCGCTTGACGTTCCTGGTCGCATAAGGACCCGAGTCCTATATTGGCCGCACGTGACTTAACTCTAGCCGCATGGAACTTCCCGTTCCCGGCCGCATGATTTATTAGTTTCTTGGCCGCATGAACTCATCCAGCCGTATATACATTCAGCCCATCTCAGCCGCATAGGCTTGGCGATTCCTGGCCGCATGGACGCAAGTCTTTCCGAGCCGCATGGGGCTTGCTATTTCCGAGCCGCATGGGGTTTTCCTTAGCCGCATGGGCGCATGTTATCCGTAGCCGCATGAGACCCCTTTAGTTTTTGTCGCATAAGTTCAGGATTATTTTTGGATGCATAAGCTCCTGATGGCCGTTTGGCCTTATTGCATGACTGACTTGGCCACATAAGGCATGGGATCCTGGTTCGATTTTGGTCGCATAAGGATCCTGACTTATCTAGCCGCATAGATTAGGCATCCATTTTACTGCCATTCATTGTGCCCTTTTATTATTTCTTGTCCCGAATTAACATTAATTGTTATCTTGGCATTAATTAACATTGAGTGTTATTAATAATTGATCATGCGTTCCTAGTTGGAACTAAGAGACTGGCTAGTCGTCTTATTAAATTGAATAAATGAGACACGTTCATATTAATTATGAACTATGGTAATCGACTGGCTGATCCCGAATATTGACATACAGGCACATGCAGGCTTCAGTTTATTTATTTATTTATTTATTTTCTGCAAAAAATAGCATGTGTACTTTATGGTCAAGGCATGATTATTCCGTGGTTAGTTTTGATTGTTGTATTACGCTATGTAAGACCTACAACCTAACCGCACAGGTATCGTTGTAGAGTTGTGCATATCGTACCCCGTACGAAAGTACTCATTTGAATGACCGTGATCCACGGCATGGGATTTCACTCAACGTAGAGACTATTAAGTTAAATAAAATAATAATTACATGGAGAGAATGGATTTCCGAGTTCTTACATGGCAGCCCTCTTGGGACTAGTAGTGCCCGACAGGCCGGTTGGTCCCCACAGATACTGCAAATCTGTCACACGGGCAGGGAGCGGTATCTGGTTATATTATCTATTGTATATTGTATATTGATGACGGGCGTCCCGCTGGGACTCGTCTAATTCATGATTGACGCAATTGATTGACTGGGTAAACTAGCCTTGCTTGCACATAGTAAGAACTGAGGAATCCCTATTGCATAATTCCAGGATAACTTGGAACTCACAGTAGCAAGCCGTAGCAGTAGCATGGCCGTTTAAATTGATTTGTTTGTATACTGTACCTACTCTGTTATCTAACTGAGATGATCAGAATGTCAGGACATGACGGGCCAACTTCTGTCCTTGTTTGGTAGGGAGGTTGGTTCGAAGTATTGTAATGTTATGTGAATCCTAGTAGATAGCAGAGATCTATTATCATATTCTCTTTTTACTGGCTTCATTCTTTATATCGTGCTCCCTTGCGGTACTTGCTATTAGAGGTCTAACCTCTCTGGTTTTGCATGGCCAGATTTAGAGCCAGTCCCCGAGGATCCAGCTTACTTCTACCTCCAAGATGGTCAATACTAGAGGGATGATCGCAGGAGGGCTCGAGTGGGTTTCTTACTTCCCCGCTCGTTTTGTTAAATACTTTATACTTTGTCGTTTGGCACCGACATGTTAGTCGAATTATCTTGTACCTACTTTTACATAATTGTAACTAAGTCAGGCTGTAGCTGATAACAATTGTGTATACTTACTACATCATCTGGCTGTGTTTTGTAAAGCCAGATATCAAGAACATTTTGACTGAGCGTTTGGGACGCCTTACTGCTTTATCTCACAAGTTCTCTATTTATGTTTCTTGTTTGAATGATTGAGACAATAGATGGGAAGTGACCATAGTGAGACTTTTATGTAGTATGCACCCCCCTCGTCTTATTAGACAGTATTGATCGTATTATACGGTATTCATCTACCCATAATACGTAGCTGGCTGAGTCATTCCCCCGCTCTCCAGTATTCTGGTTCTGGGGCATGACACTGAGAGTGTGCTTCCACCTCCTATTATTGAGGAGGTAGTGACCCCTCTATCTGATCAGGGGGTGGTGGCACCTCCCGCCATTGAGGAGATGGTGGTAGCCTCGCCAGAGAGTCTTCCTTCATCTCCTGTCGTTCAGGAAAGAGCTGCAGATTTGCCTGAGACCGAGAGCCTTTCCCCACCCCTTGAGATGGTACCCCATACTGCACTACCCGGAGGTTTATTACTTGACGCAGCCCAGGTGTTTGAATATTTCCAAAAAAGGATGTTGGAGTCACAGAGAGTTCATGATGAGGCCATGAGGGAGCAATACCAGAGGTTGCTACGTCTGCGGGACTCTGTGCTTCCAGGAAGAGAGCCTAGCTCCAAGAGGGCGAGGAGCAGTACCCAGTCCTATCCAGAGTTTGAGGAGTACCCATATATCCAGCCTATATCATCATACCCAGCCCAGTCTCCTGTCCAGCATAGGCCAGCTGAGCCAGAGCCTATCTGTACCTACTGTAAGAAGTCTGGACACAAGTGGAACTTCTGTAGAAAGAGACTAGGATTGTGCCTATTCTGTGGGTCAGCTGCATACTGGATGCAGTACTGTCCTGATATACCTACCCCAACCAGGGCCCTGCTTCCAGGAGGGAGCTCTAGTTCTCAGACCTAGTTGGAGGTGAGTTTTGACCTAACCTTAATATCCCTTTTTGAGAATATTGATGCATCCCTTGCTTGTATGATTTGATGCCTTGTGTTTGCCTAGTACTGTAGCATAGTTGGTGTAACTAGATGAGACCTCAGACTGATACCACTTACCAAATCCTATATGTTATCCTTCCAATTGCATGATTTAGATAATTTTTCTTTTGACCTTGATTGTTTGGGTTTGACCTAGAAGGGGTACGATCATCTTAATTTCGAGGACGAAATTTTTCTAAGGTGGGTAGGATTGTAACATCCAGTTTTTTAAATGAGAGTAATTTTGAAATTTTAATCTTTTAATAATGATATTTAAATCATGATATAATTTTTGGTAATTTTTAAATCATTTTAAAACTATTTTAAATCATGACTTATGATTTTGGTGTGTTGATAGTGTAACACTAGAGACAGCTTAACCTAGAGCCTAGCCCTGTGATTAGGGTATTTTATTTATCATTTCCAGTTTGAGAGTATTTTGTCATTTTTGAATTTAATATATATTATTGGAATTTAATGTATTATTAAGAATGGTGTGATTTTAATATTATTTAATTGATTGCCATGTATTGTGATTAGCCTAACTTGGTTTGGACTCAACCTAGATTAGTCATAGCTAGTCTTAGCTAACCATGGTTAGTGATAGTTAGTATTAATTATATTTATTAGAATTTTTAGTGATTTTTAGTATAATTGATTTGGTGCTAGTTTTAGAATTTGACTCATGTTGACTTTGGAGACTGTCCTAGAGGCTAACCTAGGTCATGACTATTGGTTAGGTTAAGAAACCCTAGCTTGACCTAAGTTAGTGACATCAAATCCATTAGAATTATTTTGGGGAAATTAGGAATTTATTTGATTAGGAAATGGCTTGTGATTTCACAAGTCATGGTTTATGATTTTAGCCTTAAAGGCCCAACCCAACACTAGTGCAACCTAACCCTAGCCCATTTCAGCCCATGGCTGGCCACATAGGGATTCCCCCTCTATTTAATCCCACCTAAAAATTAGGGCTAGCCTCTATTAGGAATTATTTACAAGTTTGGAAAGAGGTGAGTCTCCATCTTCCATAAATCATAGAAAATCCATTTCAACTCCTTTTTCCTCCAAACCAATTGCTATAGATTCTAATTTTTCTGTTCTTGCTGTTTATGTAAGGATATTTCAGAGTTTGGGCAATTTGAAGGAATTTGGTAGCTTGAGGAACCATTTTCATTTGGAGATTTTGAGCCTTTGCACATCCCTAGGTATATTCAATTCCTCACCATAAAATTACTATTTTATTGCATTTTTAGGATCCCCTATGTCTACCCTAGCTGTAGGACTAGCTAACCCTAGGTTTCGAGTTCGATACGTGTCCGTATCGGACACGTATCAGTCTTTCTATTAGGTGTTTGACGAAATGCCTCAAAGGGCATTTCGGTTGAATTTTAGAATTGTATGTGAATAGAAAGTTAGGTCTTGACCTCGCTTATGGATTTCCATTACACTGAGCACGTTCTTGTGTCACGTCGTGTCCCCACAGACACGCGGACACACTGTGTCCACACGCGCGCGGGCAGGAAGCATACCCTGCTACTCGGGGCTGTTTGCTCTGTGCACACGCCACCCCGACACGTATAACTCGACACACACGTTGTGTCCATGACTGACACAAGATTCCTAGGGTTTCATGAACCCTTGTGTCGTGTCGGACACGATATTGTACGTGCACTGTGTGTGCACTATGCGGTTCAGTACACTTTGTTTGTGTTCTTTGTTTAATTCGTTTTAAATAGTTTAAATAGTGTTTTTAATTGTTGTTTTGATCCTAAAATGATGTGTAATCTATATTGGATTAGTTTACATGATTGGATTAGGTTTTAATGTGATATTGGGTTCGAAAATGGGTTAAATAGCAGGACATTGAAACCATGTATGACACTGGGTTTTTCCCCATTCCTAACTTTCTAAATTCCCAGTTTTAGTTTTACATTTTTGCACTGTTAATTATTCCTACATGTTTGTTAGTATAGGAAAGTGAAGTATTTCAATTCAATGGGCTTTTGGGTTGGTAAATAGGATTTTTGAATATGTGTTGGTTTCATGAAGTGAACTGATATTGTTTGATAGCCATTTTCATTTCAGTATTTCTAACTGTCATCCCAATGAAATCCTGTGTATTAACTGCCAACGTCCCCACATATTGTTTGATCATATGTTAGCTTAATGTTTACATTCAAAATTGGCCTTTGGATGGGAGAATGGGATGTTTAGGTATTGGTTGGATTTGAAATTGCTTTTAACTGAGATTGGTTCTTTCCTTCTTACTTAATCAACTTGAATGGTTTAATTTCAAAATCTGAGAATGAATGAATGTTGTTGAATAGCTCACTGTTTTACATTACCTTTACTGAAAATTGAGTGATTGGGGGTTTGACTGTTATGAACTGATTTCCTTTCCCTTCACTGCATTTCCTGAGAGTATTACCCTAATATGAACTGCTTTCCTTTCCTTTTTAAAATGAATGTTGATTTCATTAGTTAACACACATGTACACCCCATTGTTTTGTATTCACTAATTATTTCCAGATTTTATTTTGTTATCATTCACTGATTTTCTACATTGCTTACTGATTTTTCCCCATGAACACAATGCCACTGTCTTCACATGTTTTCCTCACTGTTTTCAGATATCTCTCACACACACTCTTGTACATGCCTCACACACACCTATGACACTTGTACACTCACTGATTTCCCATTGTTCACTGTTTTTTCTAACCTGTCAACTGTTTTCTATTTCCTAATTCTGTACACACACTCTACAAGTTATCACACATACCCTCATTGCCATGCCTTAGCTCACACACACAGGGACACATGAACACTCACTGTTTTTCAGTTTCTCTTTACCTGGGAATTAATCCTCACTTGACACACCCTCATGTATAACACACACACACAAAAGTTATCATACCCTCTTGACACTCTCACTAATACTCACACACACTCTTGTATTTTCACACATGCCACCACACATTCCCTTTTCCCTTTTCCCTTTCTCTACATGTATATATATGTGAGATGTAATATATATCCTATATATTATATAATGTGTGTCCTATCATATATTATATATAAATATGGTTGTATGGTATACATATAGTAGCCTATAGGTTATGTATATTCTAAGTTAGATTATGATATATCATATGTGTTATATTTAGATATATATTTGACATGAAGTCATGTGATAGTAGGTTGGCTTATAGGCATGGTATGTCCTAAGGCCTATGGGTGGCTGAATGCCTAGTATGGAGTCTAGAATAGACTGTTTAGCCTTGATAGGACCTAGAATGGCTTGTTTGACCTAGTGAGACTTGGTTAGACCTAGTTGACCATAATTTGACTTAGGTTTGACTTCTAGGGTTGACCAAAGTTGACCAAGAGTTGACTTTGGTCTAGATTGACCTAGATTCATGTAGAATGCATTGTAGTGCATCTTATTACCATTCTGGACTTGTTGTGACTTGTGCTGTTCTAATAGGAGCCAGACACCACTCCTCGGACAGTATATATTCTCCAGATTCTCAGGATACAGGCGAGTACATTCTCTGATTATTTCATATCTTGTTTAGGATTATATTCCTGCTTTAGATTACTTTACATGATGCTGACACGTTGGAAACACGGATTAGTACTATATGGATCTGGTTGTGCGATGTTATCCCCCTTAGCGGATACATCGGGTATTCGTGTTCGTGTACTTTATCGTGAACATCGTGTACTCCTTGTATTTGTGACATTCGTGTACGAAATATGTGAATCGTATATAATCATGTATTCACATGACCTTCGTGTACAATAACATAACTTAGCTGGATCCTTGTGTATTAATTGGGGCGGGAGAGTAGAAGTTGTTATGTATTCAATCCAGTAGATTACTCGTGTACAAACCTCTGTAAATTACTCGTGTACAACATCGTGCCGTCTACATAACCATCTTGTGCTCTGAATCACTAGCACTGTTAGTTTTCTATATATTGTAGCTATTTACTTACAGTCTCTCTCTTTTTATCATGTTATTTATTCAGATCCTGTATCTTACTCTCTAGCATGTTTATATTTCCTAACCTGTTATGATTTTGTTGAGATGTACTGTACTCGCTCCCTTCCTGACTGGACCTGTTGAAAATTTTACAGTGAATGATGAGGCTCTGGTGTCTACCCCTTTTGGTGCAGCATTAGACATCACTAGAGACATGGACCTACTAGCAGTGGATGACACTCCTTAGACTAGGATGTCTTTACTTTTCTGGATCACTGTATATAGATTCTGAGATATTTGGGATATGTATTTATTTTAGACACTTAGAATTCTGGATTGTATTTCTGTGCTTTCATTCTGGATATTTATCTATCTATCTTCATCCTGTTCTACCTTAGTTGTGATTGAGATATATTCTGTTATGTCACCCCCATTCGGAGAGTATAACTGTTTATTACCTTTAACTGTTAGATGTTGTGACCTAGGACAGCGTTCTACCGCCGACACTGTGGCGTAGGCTGGACATTGTTACGTGCTCGTACCCTCACAGTGGGTGCGGGTCGTGACAATGATAAGACGAGATTGGTCATTCTCCGTGTTAATATCACGGAGAATGACCATTCTTCCTGTGAAAAAAGACGGAGAATGACCATTCTCCGTTGTAAAAAATGACGGAGAATGTCCATTCTCCGTGTAAAGATCACGGAGAATGATTATTATCCGTGTTAATATCACGGAAAATGACCATTCTCCGTGGTAAAGTGACGGAGAATGGCCATTCTCCGTCATTTTAGTACGGAGAATAGCTATTCTCCGTGGTTTTAACACGGAGAATGGTCATTCTCCGTCTTTTTCAATACGGAGAATGACCATTCTCCTCCATGTTAACATGAGATTGGTCATTCTCCGTGTTAATATCACGGAGAATGATCATTCTCCGTATCGAAAAAGACGGAGAATGACCATTCTCCGTTGTAAAAAATGGCGGAGAATGTCCATTCTCCGTGTAAAGATCACGGAGAATGATTATTATCCGTGTTAATATCACGGAGAATGACCATTCTCCGTGATTTTACCACGGAGAATGGCAATTCTCCGTGGTTTTGACACGGATAATGACCATTCTCCGTCATTTAGTACGAAGATCATTTAGTACGGAGAATGACTATTCTCCTGCGTTTTAACACTAGAAATGGCCATTCTCCGTGATTTTACCACGGAGAATGGCGAGTTGAAAGTTTGGAAAGCCATAACTTTTGACTGGGAGATCGAAACGAGGCCCGGTTTGTCGCAAAACGAGCGTATTTTCGAGGCGCCTGAAAGTAACGGATTTTCCGTTAGACGGACTTTCGAAATTTCAGAATCGCAAAAAAATGATATTTTGACCTCCGTTTTGACATGGAAAGATTTTGGAGAAGAAAACCTAGATTCGAAAGTGAGCAGCGTATCGAAGAAGAGGAAGAATAGAAAGTGAGCAGCGTAACGAATAGGATGAAGAATCGAAATCTTTTTTTTGAAGAGTATGTTTCGCGGGTGCTTTGAATAAATTAGAAGGGTAAAAGGGTCATTTGGAACCCGCTTTGGATAAGTTTCTCTAATTCTGGACACGCGATGAAAGTTTTTTTAGCGGTGGATTTTTCATGAAACTTTTTTAGTTTTTGGACATTTCATAAATTTCCCCAAAAAACTAACCTCGAAAGAAAACCACCTCTTAGAACACCTCCAGCCCACATACAAAAATAACAAAATTAAA
Source organism: Iris pallida (assembly GCA_029216955.1). Classification (NCBI taxonomy): domain Eukaryota; kingdom Viridiplantae; phylum Streptophyta; class Magnoliopsida; order Asparagales; family Iridaceae; genus Iris; species Iris pallida. The sequence continues at coordinate 20,647,288 of JANAVB010011399.1, forward strand.
ATGTTAATTTTAGCAATTTTTTAAGTCAGAGCAAAGTCAAACAAAAATTGCTGGAAGACTTGACATTTATTAGTGTTGGTGCTTTCTTTACATGGAGAGAGCTTGCTCTCAACATGCCTTGTAAAAGTTTAGTCACACATCGGAAATGCACCATGAGTTATCTCAACATATATACTTGGTTGTGTTGTTGAGAGATGCACATGGGGTGGTGACCCTAAGGAGGGAACCATGTGGGTGATTTTACTAGGAGGTAAGAATAAGGCTCCAAGGATTAAGCATTAATGCTTTTGTCATTCTCTTGGATTAATTCCATTTGGAGCTAAGTCCCAAAGGGGCTTAGCGACTCGAACTCGGGCTCATGGGGCATAATGTGGCGTTTTATTGGGCTCATGCGGCCTCATGCGATCCATGCGGCACTTGCGACCATGCGGCTCATGCGGCCAGGCTGCTGCTGCTGCTGCCGCATGGAGGGCTCCGCTGACTGTGCAGGCTACAAGTCAGTTATGGAAAGACTGATTCAATGCGATTAATTCAGATCCACTTTTTGTGGAATTTAAATTAATTTCATTGCTATCTTTGTGGGATTTGAATTAATTTCGTTGCTATCTTTGTGGGATTTGAATTAATTTTGTTGCTATCTTTGTGGGATTTGATTCAATCTTTCCATAACTGAAGAGGCGGCTAGGGTTTCCACCCTCTCTCTATATATACTCTCTTCCGGCCTCCTTTGTGGAGGACTACGAATTTTATAAGTCAAAAAAGAGAGAGAGAGAGAGAGAGAGGGAGCTGCTGCCGCCATTGCAAGTCCATTCGAGGAGTCAGAACAGAGGTGACTTCGAGTGTTCTACAAGTTCTTCAACTTGCTGGTTCCTGGAAGCAATTTGTGTGGGGCAAATCTTGCTTTGAGCAACGGTGTTTTGACACCCCAATAACTTTTCTTCATCTCATCTTTCTCTAGATTATTGTAACTCGTTATGTCCCAATTTGCAACACGTTTGCAAGAAAGAACGAGAGATCTTCTCTTTTTTATTTCCCTCTTTCATATTGTAATCTGGCTATTTGGCATTTTGTATCATCGTAGATCTTGAGTTTGATCACTGTAAAGTTTTTGTGTGACTCTCAGATCTCGATTGCATCAGTTTTTCCATCTTTGGTCAAGCCCCGGGAGTAACAATCTCAAAGCAAGATCCATATAGATGGAAAACAATAATGCTTCGCTCGTCCAATCGGACTACTGCAAGTTGGAAAAGTTCGATGGAGAGCATTATCAAGTCTGGAAGAGGAAGGTTTATCTAACTCTTCAACTAAAAGACGTTGATCATGTACTGTTGGAGGAAGAACCTTCTGTTCCAGACACTGGGTCTACTGCTGTAATCAATGCAGCTACCAAACTCCAGGCCAAATGGAAAAGAAAAAATAGCATCTGCAGGCTTCTCATCCTGAATGCTATGGAGGATTCCCTGGCAGAATCCTACTCGAAGAAGGAATTTGCCAGAGACATATGGGAGTCTGTAGAAAAACTGTATGAAGAAGACAGGAACATGAGCAAGATGTTTGTGGTTGAAAAATATCACAAATTGCTCTTTGAGGACGAGAAGTCCATGTTGCCACAAGTGAAGGAATTTCTGAAGCTGCGTCAGAAACTGGAAGACGAAGAGATGCCCCTTCCCGACAAGTTTGTCGTTGGAGGGATCGTCTCAAAACTTCCTGCTGGATGGAGTACCTTCTATGCAAGGATGCTCAGAAAGAAGCTAGACATTAGCTTGGAAGATCTACTTCAAGATATCCATGTTGAGGATGAGATGCGTTCCCAACAGAAGATGGACACTCTGTCCAAACAGTTGGCTAAGGCCAATCTAGTGCAGACGAGAGATCCCAAGGGGAAGCAGGCGGCTTCTCATCACAAGAAGAAGGACTTCACTAATCTAAAAGTAAAGGGTCCTTTATTCAAGCAACAGAAGTCCAAGTCCCACGTGACTTGTTTCAATTATGGCAAGAAAGGCCACTACAAGAGTGAATGCAGATCCAAGCCTAAACAATCAGAGAAAGGTGAGCCTAGTAAGGTTTCATTGGTTTCTAACATTGTTGCTATGATCGTACAGGTCACAACTATGGGGGTTGACTCTGACTGGTGGATAGACACTGGTACGACTTGCCATGTCTGTTCTGGCAAGGAATGGTTTGTCACGTACCAGCCGATATCTGAGAAGGTTGTCATGGAAAACTAGGCCCAAGCTGAAGTTCTGGAGATCGGGAATGTGGAGCTGAAACTCACTTCTGGGAACACTCTGACGCTTCAAGGTGTGAAGCATGTTCCGGTGATTGCCAAGAACCTGATCTCTGGGAGCCTGTTCTGCAACGCAAGCTTGAGGATGGACATCAATGCTGGTCAGATGGTGATGTCCAAGAAGGGAACATACTTCGGGAAGGCTTATCAAACCGAAGGAATGTTTAAAATTAAGCTTGTCAACCAGTTTAATGATATTAATGCAGTTGCATTTTTTGATTATTATCTTGAGTTGTGGCATAATAGACTAGGACATGTTCATTGTAAAAGAATTAACAAAATGTTTAGTCTAGGACTTATCTCCAAATGTGGGGGTAAGGTGGAGAAGTGTGAAGTGTGTGCTCAGACGAAGATCACAAGGAAACCCTTTCATCGGGTCAATCGAAGTACAGATCTTCTGGAGTTGGTACACTCCGATATCTGTGACTTCAAACATTTCTCCACGAAGGCCGGGATAAAGTATTTCACAACCTTCATCGACGACTTCTCAAAATACGTGTTCGTCTACTTGCTCAAGACTAAAGACGAAGCTTTCGAGAAGTTCAGAGAGTTTAGGGCCGAAGTTGAACGACAGACTGGACAACAACTCAAGAGGTTGAGAAGTGATCGAGGAGGGGAGTACAGGTCTCATAACTTTGTATCGTTCTGTAAAGAACATGGAATCATATGCGAGACTACTGCTCCATATTCTCCTCAATCCAACGGAGTAGCAGAGAGGAAGAACCGAACATTAACAGAAATGATGAATTCAATGCTGCTTACTGCAGGTCTTCCAAAATGCTACTGGGGAGAAGCTGCATTAACGGTCACTTTCATTCTGAATAGAGTGCCATATGCAACTTCGGACGTAACTCCTCATGAACTCTGGTTCAAAGTCAGACCAAACTTGAATGTCATTCGAGTGTAGGGGTGTCTGGCGTATGTGAAGCTCCCAGATCTGAGGATTCAGAAGCTGGGGACAAGGACTATGAAGGCGATCTTCTTGGGATATGCCGAGAAGAGTGATGCTCGGAGATTTCTTGATATTGAGTCAAATCATATCATCGAATCTCACGATGCTGAATACTTTGAAGATAAGTTTGCAAAAGACAAAAACATTGTTCTTTCGGACATTCCGAAAAATGATATAGGTACAAATGAGACAAAAATCTCATATGGACCAGTAGTCCAAGAAGAAGCTATTGTTGATAAAACAACTCTTGTACCAGAACTCGCAGAGCCGTCAGCAAAGCGAGCGAGGAGACCTAAAGACTTCGAAGATGACTTTGTCACCTATCATGTGGAAGCAGATCCGCTTACCTATGATGAGACGATGAAGACCAGAGATGCTATCTTCTGGAAGGAGGCAGTGAATGACGAGTTTGACTCTATCACCTCCAATAACACATGGATGTTGGTAGATCTACCTGAAGGAGAAAAGCCCATCGGATGTAAATGGATCTTCAAGAAGAAGATGAAGGTAGATGGAACTATTGACAAGTTCAAGGCCAGGCTGGTAGCCAAGGAATTTTCTCAGAAACATGGGATAGACTACTTTGACACGTACGCTCCAGTAGCTCGGATGACCACCATCAAAATGTTAATCGCTCTAGCAACTATACATAAGTTGGTGATACATCAGATGAATGTAAAGACAGCATTCCTGAATGGGGAGCTGACCGAAGAGATTTATATGCAACAGCCAGATGGATTTGTCGTCAAAGGTCTTGAAAACAAAGTCTGCAAGTTGGTAAAATCATTGTATGGTCTGAAGCAAGCTCCCAAGATGTGGCATGAGAAGTTTGACAATGTTATTAGTGCAAACAGCTATAGAGTCAGCGAGACGGACAAATGTGTTTACACAAAGTTCGCTGATGGAAGAGGAGTCATCGTTTGTCTGTACGTGGACGACATGCTAATCCTAGGGACGGATATAGGCTGTGTCACAGAGACAAAGAAGTTCCTCTCAACCAAGTTCAGTATGATGGACTTGGGGGATGCAGATGTCATCTTGGGCATAAAGATCATCCGGACAGACACTGGAGTAGCGCTATCACAATCTCACTACAGTGAGAAGATGCTCACACGCTATGGGTATAAGGATCTTCCAGGGATCGATATGCCATACAGGGGTGATCAGAAGCTGAAGCTAAACTCGAGGGAAAGCGTCAGGCAGCTGGAGTATTTTAGCATTATCGAAAGTTTGATGTACGCAACCACTGCCACAAGGCCTGACATAGATTTTGCCATGGGAATGCTGAGTCGGTTCACAAGCAACCCAGGGATTGAGCACTGGAAAGCTGTGAAGCGGGTGATGAGATATCTTAAGAAGACTCAGACATATGCACTGCACTACAACGGGTATCCAACAGTAGTAGAAGGCTTCAGTGATGCTAGCTGGTGTTCAGAGGTGGAAAGCGAGAGATCCACAGGAGGATATGTCTTTTTCTTGGGTGGAGCTGCTATATCGTGGAAGTCGAAGAAGCAGACTATACTCTCTCGTTTCTCCATGGAATCTGAATTCTATGTACTTGAAACTGCAGCAGATGAAGCAGAATGGCTTCGGAAGCTCATGTATGATCTTCCAGTGGTTGGGGCTCAGATACCGGCGATACCAATATACTGTGACAACCAGGCGACTGCGACGGTGGCATCAAATGACCTCTTCAACGGGAAGAAGAGGACTGTGCGGTTGAAGCACAGGGCAGTACACGATCTTATCAAAAGAGGTGTAATTGCAGTAATTGATATTCAGAGTCAGGAGAACCTGACAGATCCGTTCACAAAGGGCCTCAAGCGCCAGTTGATCGATGACACAGCTTGTAAAATGGGCTTGAAGGCATTCTGATAGTGTGTCTTTGTAATCCTACCATAAAGTTTTATGCTATTAGTTCAAAGAGAAATCTACTAGGCATCTAACTTTTGGTTCAAAGGAGGATCACTGACTAGGAAACTATCAGGTAACAGTGGATACTTGTTCTCTGGAATATGGAAGGGATACGGACCCATAACCACTGTTTTCTACTATGTATTTTCTGCGAAAAAAAAGATCCTGTGGAAGGTTGGCTTAAACGCCTTAATGAGTTCTCAGGCAGAGTGAATGCCTGGTGTGCTTTACAGGAAGCACGGTAGAGCAGCACTACAAGGAGTAAAACTCTATGCTATAGTGGGGTGACTCCACCATGAGGTTCCCAGGTCTGGGGTAATGCATCGGCTTTGCAAGCCAAGTCATAGCGGCGTAGCACCGCAAATAGGCAGGTAGCCTAATGCTGTATGACGTAATTAAAGAGTTGTAGAAAGTACTACAAAGGGGAGGATGGCCCCATGTTACAGTGGCATGACACCACGATGAGGTACCCAGGTAGGGATAAAGCCTCGGCCTTGCAAGCCATGTCGTTGCGGCGTAACACCGCAAGGAAGCCTTAGGCTTCACGCTGAGTAGATTGGCACTACAAAGAGGCTGAGACCTCATGCTACAGTAGTATGACACTACGATAAGGTTCCCAGGTAGGGGTAATGCCTCGACTTCAGGCCATGTCATAGCGGCGTAGCACCGCAAGGAAGCGCAAGGCTTCATGCCATGTCTCTTTAATAAAGAACTCACCTATAGTGTATGGAAAGAGACATCAGGCCGTCTCTTGAGGGTAAACTTGTAGATGCCCAAAATTATACACTAAAACCAGGCTGGCACAGGGCCTTTAATGTGCAGCCAGAAGCACACGTAACTACACTTTGTGAGTGGGAAGAATTACAATTGTGGTGCAGAAATCAAGACGTAGTCCATTCTTGTATCACATTATTATTTAACCCATGCGGGAAGATTCAAGTCGTCAGCGACATCTATCCTAATGCAAAATAGACAGTTACTGTGGGGAACGCTCAACCCTGGACACATATATATATGTTGTGATATGTGGAGGATTGTTGGTGCTTTCTTTACATGTAGAGAGCTTGCTCTCAACATGCCTTGTAAAAGTTTAGTCCCACATCGAAAATGTACCATGAGTTATCTTAACATATATACTTGGTTGTGTTGTTGAGAGATGCACATGGGGTGGTGACCCTAAGGAGGGAACCATGTGGGTGATTTTACTAGGAGGTAAGAATAAGGCTCCAAGGATTAAGCATTAATGCTTTTGTCATTCTCTTGGATTAATTCCATTTGGTGCTAAGCCCCAAATGGGCTTAGCGACTCGGACTCGGACTCGGACTCGGGCTCGGGCTCGGGCTCATGGGCTCATGAGGCGTAATGTGGCATTTTGTTGGCGCACTTTGCACTTAGCACGTCAGCAGTCATGCGGCTCATATGCGGCCTCATGCAGTCCATGCGGCACTTGCGACCGTGAGGCCATGCGGCCAGGCTGCTGCTGCTGCTGCCGCATGGAGGGCTCCGTTGACTGTGCAGGCTACAAGTCAGTTATGGAAATACTGATTCAATACGATTAATTCAGATCCACTTTTTGTGGAATTTGAATTAATTTCGTTGCTATCTTTGTGGGATTTGAATTAATTTCGTTGCTATCTTTGTGGGATTTGATTCAATCTTTCCATAACTGAAGAGGCGGCTAGGGTTTCCACCCTCTCTCTATATACTCTCTTCCGGCCTACTTTGTGCAGGACTACGAATTTTATAAGTCAGAAAAGAGAGAGAGAGAGAGAGAGAGAGAGAGGGAGCTGCTGCTGCCATTGTAAGTCCATCCGAGGAGTCAGAACAGAGGTGACTTCGAGTGTTCCTGTAAAACCCGCAACTTGATTTTCTGGAATTGTCGGATAAATTTGGAATTATTGCATTTTTTGGGATATTTGTTCGATTTTGTTTTGCCAGCATAGGCCTGGATTTCCAGTGGAGTTTTATTATTATAATTATAATTATTATTATTATTATTATTATTATTATTATTATTATTATTATTATTATTATTATTAGTCGGTTAGGAAAATATTATTTTTAAAAATTAATTATTGGATTTTTGATTGTGTCCTGTCCCGATCCCGTGTCCGGGGTCCGACCCCGAGCCTGAACCCAATCCCGTTTCTGAACCCAGCCTTTTTCCTTCTTTTAAAATTCAGATTATTATATATATTATATAAAAAAACAATCAAACATTTGTTTTCCACACGTAGACCCAGCACTCCCTACTCCTCACGAACAACACCCCCCCATTTCTTCTCTCCACAACTTCATCTCCTCCACATCTCTCTCTCCCACTCCCCTTATTAATCCCACCACTACCACCACTCAAACCCTCTCCATCTCACTTTCATCTCTCTCTCAAACCCTCCCCATCTCTTCCCCTATCCAGACCCCGACCGGCCCCGCAGCTCACGGCAGCGCGCCTCCCCGCACGAGCACCGGCGCAACCCCAGCCGGCCGGTCTCTTTTCGACCCGTCGTGCCCTACGCCCAGCTGGCCCTGGCGCCGCACCCCTGCCGTGCGCCTCCTCGCGGCTCCGCCCGCAGCCGCACCCCCTGCCGGCCTCGCGCCACTCCGCGCGCCCCTCTCGGCCCGCCACCAGCGCCCGCCTCCGGCCCCGTCGGCCTTCTCCGGCGCTGTCCCGCGCTCCGGCCGGTCTGCGCCCCTACCCCGGTTCCTGCGAGCCTCCCGTGCCCCGCTGATCCGAACAACGTTGTCCAGCACTGTCCCGGGGTTTTCGAACTCGTTGTCCGTGTTTTTCTTCGTATCCCGACCTCCGGATCCCGCTGTCCAGCACAGCCGTACCCCGGCGAGGCGCTGACCCGAGCCGGTCCACTGTTCGCGGATTTTCTTTCTTTATTATCATCTGAGAGCTCTAGCCGAGCAACCCAAGGTATATTTCCTTTGTCCCGTTCCATTTTCGGTAGTCGATGATGAGAATTGGTCCCCGATTCCCTCCCGGGAATTCGGTTTTAGGTCGACGTAGTGATTTCGGATTTTTCCGGAGACGTTTCTGTGATATTTTTATGGTTGTTTTGGATATTCGGAATTTCGGGATTTCCGATTAGGCTTCGGAAATGTTTTATGTTAATATATTTTCTATATAAATGTGTTTTCCCTGGTTTGGGATATGTGTTGGGTGTTATGACGCATTTTTCCAGTTTTGGGTTATCCCGAATATAGAGGGAATGCTGCCCAAATTTTTATAAAACTTTAGAAATGAATTTTAAATCGGTTTTCGAAAATTATTTCAAATCGAATTTTTGGGCGACGACCGTACCGGTTCGTGGGCCCTAGCGAAATACAAACGAAACCGGTTTTACCCGGACGTTGAGGCATTAGCTAAAAATAGTGACGATTGGACCAAGTCTGAGACTCCTAAGATTTAATTTAATTTATTTTTAGTTTTGTTTTCGATATTTAAATTACGAGACATTAGTCAGAGCTAACTAATTTTCTCTTATTTCATTTATGTAAAGTTTGTAAGGGCATAAGCCCATATTTCTATTTTGTTAGCTGTGTCCCTGTATTGCGTAGTCTAGGTTTTTCATTTTCTTTTCTTGGTTGATTTTTTCTTTATTTTCTGGTTGGTTTTATTTTTCGTAATTAGGCGCTTAGTTACAAAATGGCTAATAAATATTTTGTATAAATTAATAAGGATTTTTTACGATAAAATAACTTGAATAAAATATTGGTAGTTAACAAAACCCACGTTTTATCATTGAAAGAAAATGTAGTTTTATACGTATAATATTAAAAAAATACAAAATTTTGCGAATTAACCGGTAACGACAATTTTTCCAAGTAAACCAGAAACTGGCTATCCAACTAAATGAGAACCAACGTAGTACGCGTCGTAAACCGTTAGCAGTAGATTAATAAACAAACTTAAAACTTGACTAGGACCTGCTACTAGAAATTGTAACTAGCACACCTAGAATGGTCTCAATATTGGTTCTAAGACAAGTTCTCCAACTGTAGGATCTCGAAGACGAACCTAGCATCTTCCCGGAACCAACATCGTTTCCAGTCATAAATAAAAGGCAAGTACATTTTGTGTTAGTTTACAATTATTTAGTAATCGTTTTATTGCAAGTTTAAACCACGATGCAACACGAAACTCTCTCTGAGAGCATTGACTGATTGACTGTTGGGTACTGGGGGAGTAGTGTAATGAGTATGACCACATCCAAAGTAGCATAATAACTGTATTAGCTTACCCCTCATACACACGGGGATAAGCCATATCATTCACTGTACAACCTAATCCGATCATATTCATTGCCTATTCACATCACAATATTTTAACTGCTAGGGAACTGTTTATTTCAAGTTGTTTAAAAGTGCATAACTCTATTATTATTTCAATTGTTGGATTATCATGAATTGTACTTTGCTCCCTCCTGACTGGAGACCCAATATTTTAGGTGTCACTGATGATTGCTGAGCTATAGCACAATAGCTACTTGATCCAGTACCATATTCTGCTGTGTTACCGGGAACCCCTTTGAGGACGCAGATCCTGAGGCTGCCGAGACAGCCATTCTAGCTAGTTGTCGTTTTAATTCGAGTTTCTTTTATTGGAATTTTTTTTGTAGACTTGAATTCAGTTTTTCCTTTCAGCACTTTCAATTACAGATGTATTCCATTTTGTTGATTAATAAAGTTTTAAAATTTCCGAATATTCAGTTGTGACAAATGTATAGATGTTGTTGTGATTACCTGCTAATGGAACAGCTTACTGCCGCCGTCTCACAACGGTGCAGGCTGGACATGATCTGGTTCGACCCAATTATTTGGGATCGAGTCGTGACAGTTCCACAAGTTCTTCAACTTGCTGGTTCCTGGAAGCAATTCGTGTGGGGCGAATCTTGCTTTGAGCAACGGTGTTTTGACACCCCATCAACTTTTTTTCATCTCATCTTTCTCTAGATTATTGTAACTCGTTCTGTCCCAATTGTAACACGTTTGCAAGGAAAAACGAGAGATCTTTTCTTCTCTATTTTCCTCCTTCATATTGTAATCTGACTATTTGGCATTTTGTATCATCGTAGATCTTGAGTTTGATCACTGCAAAATTTTTGTGTGACTCTCAGATCTCGATTGCATCAGTTTTTCCATCTTTGGTCAAGCCCCGGGAGTAACAATTAGCATATCTACTCGATAAAATTGAGCTTTTTCTATTCCAAATGATTACGAGAGAAAAATGTAAAGGGCGGCTTCCTTTCAAGTACTTAATCGAACTTGCCTATTCAAAAGAAAAGGTGATGATAAAGAAAATAAAATGAAAAAAATTATATTGTGATTGCAGTTTTTATTCAATAATATCATATTCGCATGATAGAATCATAACATAATAATCGATATATTATATTCTTTACACACTATCATATTCACATGATATAATCACAACAAAATAATCGATATATACTTTAGATCGAATTGAAACTCACGGAAAAAAATATGGCCGAAGGACACACTGTGGATCTTCGAATAACCCGGTGTCAATCTTTGAAACAGAAAGTATAAGAGGAAAGATTTTTTTTCTTTTATTTAACTACATACCAGAAAGAAAATATAAGAGAAAAAGGAAAAAGTATTTATTTAAAACGACTGTGTATAATAATGTGAATTTGATTGCAAGTAAGGAGAGACAAAGGTGGAGGTTACAAAGGATTTCAAATTTTAAATTAATATCCTTTTTATCCATATATTAATAAATTTTATCTAAGAATCTATATCATCTAAATAATCTATCAATAAATTAATGTAATGCAAATACCCTCAATATTTGTATCATAGAATAGTGATATTATATAATGTGAACTTTTTTGATATGCCGAACTCGAGTCGAGTGACCCTTGTAATTATCGGAAAGAGACATAAGATCCTAATTATGTGGCAAAAGATCAGTGGATCAAGCGTAAAGCCGGACATTTAAAAAAAAATAAATCTATATTATCCAAATAATCTATCTATCAAATTATGTAATCCAAGTATCCCTAGTTGTTTTATTTTTCCAATTTTTTTACTCATCTATTTTTTTCTTTCTTTTTCTTCTTAGACATCCTCCTCTTCTATTGTGTGGAGATTAAATGTTCATCTTGCATTTATTTTTCTTTTGTCTGATTTTATATATTAAACTTTAAAATATCCTCCTACTAACAATTTATCTGCTACATCTTGGAAAGAAAAAGGTAAGTAGGGTGATCGAAAAAGGCAAATGACACTTGTATCCAAATTTTATATTTGGTAATTCTTATATGATATTTTTTGCGGACTCACAAAAACTAATAATTGTAAATGAAAGTGGATTGATTTGAAAGGATTAAAGAAAAGAAAAAAAAAACGAAGACGAAAACATAAAATGATAAAACATAAGAACGACCAAATGGTTCACCCGTTTGTAAGTGTAGATGATAAGCTACGTTTAATCGTAAGCTCCTTACAACCATCAAAATAATTTTAGAACTATGGGAGCCTATTATTTCTTTCATGGTAAGAGTTGAACGACAGTGGATCCAAAAAATATACAATGTAGTATACGTAAAAAGTTTCAAATGTTACATCCGCCACCGTAAAAAATTAAAAATAATAAGTCCATTGCAACCATCAAACGAATTTTAGTGCTAAGAGAAATATAAGAACCTATTGAGATCTGATTTCACATAAAAAAAAAAAACTAAGAAAATCTGTTTTAGAGGATTTAAGTATAATTTAATCACAACTATCTACCAATCCAACGGTTAAAACATGTGAAGATTTCTATCCTCTACATTTTCGTAGAAGAGGGGATTTGGATCCAAGATGTTACACAAATAGCATGGCAATTTCAATCAATTTTTATTTTATTTTTTGAGATAGAACAGTGGAATAATAATTCTTGCAATTCCATTATGGAGATAATTAACAAATCAATCCAATATATATATAATTTAGTTCCTATGTGTCAAAGCCACCATTATACATTTAAGCTGGTAGAATAAAAATACAAGGTTAGAAATACATGGCTTTTGCATTCTTCATGTTGCAACATTCCAAAATTTCATCTTATGCCTCGTTTTTGTTCGCAGAAAGGAAATAAATTCTTTGCTTTTTTCTAAAAATAAATTTGGTGTTTTGAACGGTCAAAAAATTGGAAGAAAAAATAAATAATTGGAGATGAAAAAGTGAATCCAAAGATTGAGTAGGGGAACCATTTTCTGAGTTATTTTCTTAAATTTTTTTTTTCTTGCTCATTTCTTTGGCAAACAAATATCTCAAAAAATAAATGAATTTTTTTCTTCAAAAATTATGATTCCGCCAAACATAGCCCATGCTAGTAAACCTCTTGACTTTTCTTTCCTCTTCGAACTACTTTCCATGTCGGCCTGTTCGGTAAAGAAGAACTCGTTATAGGTTGGAGGATTTTATGAATTTGGGGTAAAATTTATAAGATTGTATGTTTGGTTGGAACGTTGGAATTTGATATAAAAAGTGGATAATAATTACATTCCAAATCCAATCCTAATTCTGAAGAAGAAAAAAGTTGGATTATTTTTTTAATAATTTTATTATTCTATTAAAATTTTAGTTAATATTAATCAAGAACTAATTAACTAATAACTTAATTAAAAATTAAGTAATAGTTAGTTATTATTTTATATATGGTTTTTATTCTTAATTAATATAAATACGTTCTTTTACAATATTTAATTAACATAAATAAATAATTAATATAAATCAAAATATTTTAATAATATAATACTAATATGTAATTACAATAGTATAATATTATAGTACTAATTTATAATTCTATTAGTTAATATTTATTATAGTATTAATTAATAATTTACTAATTTATTAATCATAATTATATTTATAATCTAATTTATAATTTTACTAATTAATATTTTATTGTAGTCACTTTAATATTTTTTAATTTTTAATCATACTTATAATCTTAATTATGGTCTAAATTAACAATTTAATAATTAATTTAATAATTAATATTTTATTATAATCTTAATTAATATTTAATTATAATCATAGTATTAATAAATAATGGATAAAGTGTAGATCTTGTTGCAAATTTATTTTTCTATCCAAACAATGGATTTGAATTTTAACCAAATCCAATGCAAAATTCTAGCTTACCAAGGATTTGGATCAAAATTCAAATATTACATTCCTAAATCCAAATATAATTTTTATTTACCAAACAGACCGAACTTTGCACAAAATGAGCATAGCTACCGGTGGGATATTGTTTCATTTCTTTCTTTTCGTTACATATTTTACTATTCCTTTCCAACGACACACCCCCAACAAATATCTCAAAGCTATATGGGCCTAGTTGGGTTCACGGAAAGGAAAGGAAATTAATTTATTATTATTTTTTTCCTTTGGAAAGTTGCTATTTCTATTCATTTTTTTCCGGGTGTTTGAAATCCCGACAATTTTTTTTTTTTTTTTTTTCCTTTTTTTTCCCCCTTTTCTTTGGGCCATTCCTTCCCTTTGTTTCATGCATCCAAATATAGGTCTTTCTCTATATTTCTCTGAGCCCAACCCGTCAACCTGACGCGGGCCATTTACACCCTCACCTGTCAGGTCGATGAAATTGTACCCGAATGCACCTCATATAAATTCCACTTTTCCTCTCTTAATTAATTCTTTCAACTCCATTGCCGAAGTTGAGAAAGCTAGGGTTTTGGTCTGCGCAGCTTCAAAACCCTAAATTCCCCGAAACCCTAGCTTTCGCCATGGCATCATCATCATCGACAGCGGCGATGGAAGTGGAGGGAAGCGGACTTCCCAAATTCGAGCCTTTGAAGGCCCAGGAGATGTCCGACGGGAAAGTCCAGTTCCGGAAGGTGGGAGTTCCGTCGCACCGCTTCTCCCCTCTGAAGAAGCACTGGATGGAGATCTATACCCCGGTCTACGAACACATGAAGGTCGACATCCGGATGAATCTCAAGGTCCCTTTTTTTTTTTTTTTGCAAAATCCCCATTTTGAATATTTTTAGTTTTCAAATTCTATATGGTTAATGTTGTTGTTTGTGGCATTTTTATTAATTGAATAGTTGGAGATGGAGTGTTTTGAAAAAAAAACGAGTTTGGAGAAATTTGTAGTAGTATTGGCTGTGTTGTAGCGTGCAGGGACAGCGATACTACACTTCACGATACGGACATGATGACGCGGATATGACACTGTTTTCGGTGTGTTCTAGTGTTTCTTGTAATGTCTGCCTCGGGGTTGATACGACACCATGATAAGGACACACTAATTTTGACGTGCCCTAGCATATTCTAGAGCGTTCAAGTCCTGTCGCGTGTCTGACACGATGCAACAGGAACAAATTGTAGTACCGTTGAGCACCTCTAGAGGGGGTGAATAGAGTGCGCGTGTGCAGGGGAATAAAAATCACCACTTAAAACTATTTATGGCAGTAATCAAAAACTAATATGAAGTATACAGTAAAAATAAATGCGTAATGTAAGTGAGTTCAGAGAAGCAAACACAAATACCAAGGTTTATACTAGTTTTCCTCTGAGAGTACTAGTTCACTCTTGAGTACTCTAGCTCGATGTTGAATACACTATCTCGTGAAACACAAGCTTTGAATCCGAAGCGCTTGCAACTCCTTACAACACGTGCTTTTTATCCGAAGAGCACTACTTCAACTTGCAAGCCTTTAATTCGAAGGATTTGCCGACTTCTGGAACTGGATGAAAACTGAGATATTTTCAAGTCTTTTGTACAACTCGACCAAACTTCTAGATTGCACCGAATCTGACACTGGCTTGGCTATGAGCTGTAAAGGTTAGATTTGAAAATGAAACGTTTTGATAGAACACTTGAATGAATAGAGAAGAGAGAATGAGAATGAGTGGATAGAATGAAGAACTCTCCTCTGTTTATAGTGTTTTCTTGGACATAACTCAGAGTTCGGTAGTCCAACGTTCAAAAATTCGAACGTTTGGAGCATGTTTTTCAGGGTGACCTTTTCCCTCGGAAACTGGGTTAGGGGGGACCGAATTCGGACAGAACTCGGTCCGAGTTCGGTTGTCCTGTTTTCAGAATAGGTCATGAAGAATTGGCTCTTGGTTTTTGTGGGTTTGTGGGTTATTTTGTAAGTGGATTGGGTTTAATGAATAGACTGAATGATTGGGTAGGCTAATTTTGGTAGGTGGACTTTTTGTAGCAGAGCCCGGTGGCAATCTCGATCAACCGTACATTTTTTCTAGACTCGATAAATTGAAAAATACATAACAAAGTAGGAAAAATTGTCTCGATCAGTGATGCGATTGTCGTTGGCAAAGACTCTGACTGAGTGCAGTTACAAGGTTGTAGTCGTTCTGCAGCAGTACCGTACCTGTATATTATTTGTGTATTTCAAACTGGAATTATCAAAATCAGGTATGACCAGACCAATGGGCCAACAATCTTCCTAATTTTGATAATTGGCAAACATCAAGTTTGATATACCAAATAATTGAAAAGTTAACCTTTGGTACTATATTTATCTCTTCTGTTTTGTATATTGAAACTTTTCTCCCTCTTTGTCATTTGATCAAAATGTGAGCTCCCCCGCAATTAAAGAGCATATAACAATAAAGAAGAGTGAAACATCCAAATTGTAGCAAAATAACAAAGACAAATAGCAGATGATATGAAAAAAATGTAAACCAAACCAGAATTTAATACATAGCACTGCTAAAAGAAATGCATAAGTTGCATAATCAATCCACATAACTATAGTGCATAAAAAGTCAACATAAACCAAAATAAATACAACTAACTAGTGCCAACTACTAATGTCATCAACCATCACATATAAAAACAAACACACCACAGAGCCTAACAACCCTCAAGATGTATCGTCATCACTTACCAGTCTCGGCAGACCATTTGGGATTATAATAGGCAGATCCAGGAATGAAGTAACGCTCAGCCTCTGGATCTTCAAATCTGTATCCGAAAAACTGAGGGTGACAGAGATAGGGGATAGGGCCACAAGGTGCCAAACTCTACTGCATGTCCGCAAATTAAGTTTCCAAGAGCCTGGACCTGAAGGGTGGTCCTGAAGTCCGTCTGACGGTGACGTTCTAGATCAGTGCTACGACATTCATCCTCGAGACGAGAGCGATCTCGCATTATAGTGCGGATCTCATCAAGTGAGGCTGGGGCCTCAGCAGTAGGAGAAACAACAACAGTAGCAGGAGGAGGTAGTGCATGAATACCATGTTGGACATTCTCATCACCGCTCTAATCAGGATGTGGAGCAATATGAGGAGGTCGGGTCCTACGGGCTCGAAGGAGGCAAGATGGTATGTCGTCAAAGGGATGGGAGTCTAAAGGAATGTCAAATCTAGGAAATATAATCAGTAGATACATAGCATATAGCAGGTTGCGCCCTCTTTTGTGACAGTTTACCATAGCTGAAATTATTGTCTTCGGGAGACTAAAAGGAATACCAAAATGAATGTGGTAAAGAGCTGACATCTCTAAGTACGTGATCTCGTCAGTGGATCCCGTCTTAGGTAGAATAGCTGAAAAGATAATGCGATGCAACTCTTAGAAGTGTTGGTTCATATATTTGAACATCAAACGTCCTGAAGATCTAGGAAACATATCACACATGGCATCCTTATAAGATTCTAGAGTAATGTCGTTACCGAAATTGACTTTGGTACAACGAGAGCATTGTCAGTATTGGGAATCTGGAGCATCTCACTTAGGCCGTCATCATCAAACTCAATATCGATACCGCAAATAGATGAGTAGATAGTGCCATGAGCGTGTTGTAAATTACAATAAAACATGTGTATAGTACTGGGATAAATTGGGTTAGCAATTTGAACAAGATCATGAAATCCTAGAGTAGTGAAAGTAGCTAAATATTCCGGGAAGATAGTGAAACTAATGACATTGCCCTGACAAATATTTCGCTTTTGGAAATCATCGAACCATGCATTGGAAACTTCTAGGCTTCTAAATAATGAGCTATTGAAATCATCCTCATCAGGTGGAGGACTAAATAGAGACTCAAAAGGATCTTGAGATGGATTTGAAGATGAAGCTTCATCCATTCTCCTCTCTTTTTTGGAAGATAACTTAGGTGCCATAGAAAAATTGAATATAAAAAGAGATTATATCTCAAGAGAATACTGAAAATTGGAAGAGAATCCGAAAATAGACACAAATCCTTGATCTTGGAGATGGAAACCCTAAAATAGGTGAAATCTAGGATTAGGGTTTGGAGATCTAGGGTTTGAAAGGAGTTTTTGGAGGAGGAAGAAGAATGGGGTCGGCTGCTCTTGGTTTAGAAATATGATTTTGTTTGAAGAGAAGGCAACTTAAAAGTGGGGTCTGCTCGCAGTTTACCTGATTTATAGGGACCGAGTTCGGTCTCCTTGTATCCGGGTTAGCATATGTTAAATTATTTACATAAAACGAAGGATAAAATTCATACAAATTTTAGTAGATCTCAACTATCTTGTGTTAGCTGTAGGGGCCGGATCCCAGCTAGCGGTAGTTCGAAGACTAGTGCACTGTGTCGCTTCAGGCTATTTAAACCGTGTTGCTTTTGGCTTGTACCTAAAATAATTTTGATTTAATAAAATTGTTGAATAATATCAAGTCATTTACCGGACATAATCCATTATGCTTTCGAGACGAGATCAAGAATACCTAACTCGCGACGAATAAAATTGAAGCGATCCTCGGTTAATGGTTTTATAAAAATATCTGCTTGTTGATGACTTGTGTCAATAAATTCTAGACAAATATCTCCGTGTTGTTGATGACCACGAAGAAAATGATGACGTATTTCTATGTGCTTAGTGCGTGAATGACATACAGGGTTCTTAGTCAAATTAATCGTGCTAGTGTTGTCACAGAAAATAGGAATATTTAAAAAAATGTAGATTGTAGTCTTCTAGGGTTTGTTTTATCTACAAAATTTGAGCACAACGTCCGGCAGCGATATACTTAGTTTCAGTCGTTGATAATGCGATAAAATTTGCTTTTTGCTAAACCAAGATACTAAAACTTTTCCTAGGAAATGCTACGTACAATTGGTACTTTTATGGTCTACTTTGCATCTGACAAAATCTGCATCAGAGTAACTGATTAGGTCAAATGATTTAGTTTTGGGATACCACAAGCCGATGGTAGAAGTTTCTTTAAGGTATCGAACAATACGCTTAATTGTGCATCTGTGTGATTCCTTAGGATTGGCTTGATATCTAGCACATATGCAAACACTGAACATTATATCAGGACGACTAGGAGTTAAGTATAGTAAATTACCAATTATACCTCGATACTTACGTTAGTCGACGGGTTTGCCACTTTTATCAATGTCAAGCTTGGTTGAGGTAGCCATTGGAGTTCCGATAGGCTTTGTATTGTCAAAGTTGAACTTCTTTAGCAACTCCTTTGTATATTTTGCTTGATTGATGAAGGTCCCTTGTAAAATTTGTCTGATTTGCAGTTCGAAAAAGTAGTTGAGTTCTCCCATCATGTTCATCTCAAACTCATTATGCATACACTTAGCAAACTCTTGACAGAGTATCTCATTAGTTGAACCAAAAATAATGTCATCTACATATTTGCACTAATAAAATATCATCATTAAGGGATTTGATAAATAAAGTAGTGTCTACTTTTCCTTTAGAAAAAAATTTTTCGATTAGAAAGGTACTTAGACGATCATATCAAGCTCTAGGTGCTTATTTGAGTCCTTATAGTGATTTCTTAACTTGAAAACGTGATCAAAAAATTTAAAATCTTCAAACCAGGAGGTTGTTTTACAAAAATTTCTTTTATAAAGCCATTCAGAAAAGCACTTTTGACATCCATTTGAAACAATTTAAAGTCATGAAAAATATGCATATGCACAAAACATGTGAACAGATTCTAGTCTAGCAACATGAGCATAGGTCTCGTCATATTCAATTCCTTCTTGATTATAACCCTGAGCAACTAGACGTTCTTTGTTACGAATGACTTGTCTATCCTCACTTAGTTTGTTTCGGAATACCTATTTGGTACCAATTACAGAGTGACCAATAGGCTTAGGAACGAGTTCCCAAACTTGATTTCTCTCAAATTGGTTTAATTTTTCTTGCATGACATAAATCCAAAATTTATCGTCAAACTTAGGTTCTATTTGTGAAATAAATGCAACACTTGCAGCTACATCCTTAGCAAAAGAACGAGTATTTACACCTTTTGATACATCACCTATTATTAAAGTTTCTGGATGGTATGACATGGACCTCATCTTCTTTGGCAGACTCTCCAGATAACTTATTTTCGTATCAGTATCTTCAGGTTCTTTGCTGGATGTTTTCTCTGAGTCCTCGTCATCACTGTCATCTGGCAATTGATTGTTAAATTCATCAAAAGTAACATTAATTAATTCTTCAACAAGCAATGACCTTTTATTGAAAATTCTATAGTCTTTAATCTTAGCAACATATCTAAGGAATATTCCTTCATCTGCCTTAGAGTCGAACTTTTCTGAGTTATCATTGGTGTTCAAAATAAAATAGTGACATCCAAAATCTTTAAAATATAAAATATTGGGAATACGATTAAACTACAGTTCATAGGGAGTCTTTTTCGATATACGTCGAATTAGAACCTATTTAAAATATGACAACCTGTACTTACAGCTTTAGCCCAAAATATTGGAAGATTATACTGGTTAAGCGTAACTCTAGCCATTTCGCTGAGTGTTCTATTCTTTCGTTCCACAACATTATTTTGTTGGAGAGTTCTAGGACAGGAACTCATGAAAATAATCATTCAAATCACATAATTTTTTGAAATCAAAATTTTCGAATTCGTCTCCATTATCACTTCGGATGCGAGTAATCGTGAAGCTCTTTTCGTTTTAAACCTTTTTATAGAAAATTTCAAATTCAAAAAGCGCATTTTTTTATTTGATAAAAAGAAAATCCAAGTGTAACGAGTAAAATCATCAACGATAACAAAATCAGAGTTTTCTACCAAGACTGACGACACTACTTGGTCCAAATAAATCCATATGTAATAATTGCAAGGGTCTTGAAGTACTTACAACGTTTATGGATTTAAATGATGATCTAGATGTTTTGCTTTTCTCGCAATCAGTACATACCATGTTTTTCTTGAACGAAATTTCGGATAATCCTTTTACCAATTTCGTCGTTGATAGCCTTGATATGGTATCCATATTTGCATGTCCTAGTCTCATGTGCCATACCCAGCTTTCATCTTTGTTAGCTATAAGGCACTTCCTGATTGTTAGTACTATATGATAGATAAAAAACATATCTATTATCCTCCCTTACACCTTCGTAAACTAAATCCCCAGAAGTCATATCATATATAGAGCACTTGTTTTTCACGAAGTTAATGCCCTAACCATTATCAGCAAGATGACTTATGCTTAGTAGGTTATGTTTTAACTCTGTGATTAGACAATCGTCTTTAATGACTGGGTAAGGAGGCATACCAATAATATCATTACCTATTATATAACCTCTCAGATTATTTTCGAAGAAGACTTATCCTTCTTTCTTCATCGATAGCGTAGCAAACAAAGATTTATCACAGTCATGTGCCGCGAACATCCGCTATCAAGGATCCATTTATTTCTAGCATGAGAGGGTTGACCCACCTACAAACGAGTAGATGTGACCTTTGGTACCCATTTTTTTAAGGGTCCGGAAATGATAGTTTTAGGCATCCAGGCATATATGTTTATGTCAACTAGCAGGTATAACCTGTTTTTTTCAATTTTATCTCTTAACTTTTTAGAAATGTGTCCATGTGAACCATAATATGTATAAAAAATTTGAGAGCTAGTGCTTGGTGTCATGTTATTGACATGATGCTTGTGTGTCATCCTTGGATACTTGTAAACTAAGGCATGATTATGTGAAATATTATGCTTACATACTTTTTTTGATCATGTCGTGTTACGTGTATGTTGTGTCATATGGCAGATCTTTGGCTGAGTAGCAGGTATAACCTGTTTTTCCAATTTTATTTTTATCTCTAACTTTTTAGAGACAACACATGCATCATCATACTTAATAGATATAGCATCAATCTCTTGTGCAGCGATGCTATACTTCTTCTCTAACTCGTTGAGCTTGGTATAGTCATGATCTCTTTTCTCAATAGTTTTGTGAGCATCATGCGAGCTAAGTTTCAGAGTTAATATTTCTTCATTCATGTTACTGGTGGAAGGTGTTTTCCATATATCCTTCAATAGAGATGACAACCTTTCAACTTCGGTAGTGTAAGCTTTGATCTCTTTCCAAGGCTGCTTATATTTGTCCAAGACTCTCTTGTGTTCATCTAACAAGTCGCTAAAAGCATCAGAAAGTTCATCAAATGTAAAGTCATCGTACAGAGGGTTAGTTGTTACCTGATCAAATATCATCAAGCAAACATTTGCAGAGCTGCTTGATCTATCTTCTTCCTCTGATTCACTGACCTCACTTTCATGTCAGATGTTGGTATTAGCATACTTTCGTGATGAAGACTTTCTGTTTGATCGTTCATATCGACTTGTCTTCTTTGTCATTGGACAATTTTTCTTGATGTGTCCAGTCTTCTTGGAACCATAGCAAATAGTTTCTTCTTCGTTGCTTTCTTGATAATCCTTGTTCTTTCGGTTTGATTTCTCAAACCTCAATTTTTTTTTTAAGTTTTTAGAAGAAGAGCTTGTTCCTCACCATCTGAATTTTCATCATCCGTGTCTTCGCTTGCGACTCTTTTAGCATGAGCTTTGAAGGCGATATTTTCTTTGGCGGTAGATTCTTCCCAGTCTTGCAAGTCTAGTTCATGAGTCATTAGTTTGCCCATGTGTGTTTCAAGAGACAGTGGTGAGATTGTTTTCTTCTATGATCGCAGTGACTTTTGGGTTCTAGTTCTTCGTTAGTCCCATTGAGCACTTTGCGAACATGCTCTTTTATTTTGAAAATCATTGGCATAACTTATGCTTGCGTCGTGCTTGTTCCAGATAGTTCGCCAAAGTAACTTTTATTTTCTGATCTATTGTTACATATATTTAAATAGGAATTATATGACCTGTCTTTCCCTTCCTATGTTCTCTCATTATGTGGAGAAAGAACTTGAGGCTGGGTTATCATAATGATGATCAAAATTAGCAAAATTGTTTGGTGCTATTTTTTGGTGTACCCTTAGGCACTCCTTTATTTGCACTACTCCTTTGAATGCTTAGACCATATTTCTTGGTATCTAAGTCAGGTTTAAGAAGTGGCTATTCCGATGAAGGTAGTCAAAGGCGTAAGGCACACTCGAGGCACAAAGGGTCTATATCGTCTAAGGCGCAAGACACACTTAAGGCACGCGTCCGAACGAAGCGAGGCAAAAAATAATAAATAATAAAAATATACATAAATAAGTAAATTAGTGATGTAAGAAATAAAACCAAATAATATATTGAAACAAAAAATATGTTAAAATTTAACCAAGTGAACTAGCAGAGCATTAACAGCATTCAACCAAACTAACAAGAATTTGTATTCTCCCTATTATGCTTTTAGTAAATTGTAGTTTTTCTAGTTCAACTGTAACCAACTTTGGCAATCGTGAAAAGTGCTATATTCCTCCCACTTGTATGAGGTAAGGGTTATTTCCATGCTTCAAAGTTTTTTTTGTGTGTGCATATATATATATATATATATATATATATATATATATATATATAAGGCGTGTCTAGGTGTTCCCTTTTTTGGTTGCACCTTGCTGAAAGGCGTGCTCGGAGAAAAGCACACTGCCTAATGAGGTTCGAGGTGTAGTTGTTGCGCGCCTTAGGTGCACTCGAGATGCGCCTTTGACTACATGATTCCAATGTGGACAAGTTTTTCGAGGCATCTAGAAACAGGGGTGGAGGTAGAACTCTGGGACAGTAGGAAAGTGGGCCACCACAGTCTAAGGAGGAAGTCTTATTAGGACATTGAGATTTTTTTTTTTCTTTCACTTTTTAGTTTTTCTTCCTATGTTGGAAGGGGACATGTTTGTATGGATTCGTGTTTTGTTAGTTTTTGTTTAGGACCTTAAGTTAGTTCTTGGTTAGATAAGAATCCTTTTTTTTTCTTTTCCTATTTGTGGGATCCACAAAGATCTTATGGAGAGATTTATGTTAAAGATTGAATTATTAATGGCAGAAGTATAAGGCCTAATATGGAATAAAAGTATTATACCATAAGGGGCTGTTTGGTTAAGTTTTAGAGGCTTGGGAATAAAAGTACCATATAGATTATTTTTAAAAGAGGCATTATTTTAAAAGATATATTATTTTTAAAAGATGCATTATTTTTAACATTAAAATTAATATTAACATTAATATTAATATGTTAATGTTAATATTAATTTCAATGTTAATGTTAACATTAGTGTCAATGTTAACATTACTTTTAATGTCAATGTTACTTTTAATGTTAATGTTAATTTTAATGTTAATTCTCATGTTAATGTAAAAAATAATCTATCTTTTAAAAAATAATCTACCTTTAAAAATAATCTAACTTTAAAAACAAATCTATCTTTAAAAATAATCTATCTTTAAAATTAAATCTAAAAAACAGTCGAGAGATTTAGATTTTTTTTTTTAAAAAAACGCCATATGTTTTTTTATTGTCTCGTGGGCCGTAACTTCGTAACTATCCCAGTGCTCCATAACATAGTCTACAACGCTTACTAGAACAAAACTATACACACACACTCTTTACAAAACAAAGAACTTCAAAAGTTGAATTTGAGCCCAATATTGACATTCAAAAGAAGGAAGGGATATTCAATGTCACCCATTTGATATAAACCATAGATTGCAGTATCTGCAGATATTATAATATGTATCGACCCATACGTATTACCTCGGTTTTTAGCTATCCTGATCCGATACTAACCCCTATTGGAGGAGGGGGGGGTGTCTGTTATATATATATAACTTTACAGTCAAAACTTGTTAGCTCAAGTGGCTAGAGTGGAGACATAAGATCCAAGTGGGTGGTGTTCAAATTTCGGTGGGAACGAACATGAACAATTACCTTTTCCTCTATATATGTATATAGTCATGACTTGGTAGCTCAAGTGGCTAGAGTGGAGACATAAGACCCGAGTGGGCGCTGTTCAAAGCCCGGCGGAACAATTATCTCTTCCTATATATATATATATATATATTTCTTCTTCCTATATATATATATATATATATATATATATATATATATCAAGGTTCGTAGTATCGGAATCGGTATCAGACCATTCCTAGAGTATCGTGATCAGCGTTATCGTCGGTTTGGGATCTGAGTATCAATTTTTTTGGTATCGGAAATCAAATAATTATTAACATACTATTAACATTTTACAAAGTAAATTTTATACATTTAGACATAATTTTAAGAATTTCTAATATTGTTTCTTAGTAGTTTTGAAATTGAATGAAAGAATAGTCACTCTTGCCAATTGGTTTACATGTGATAGATAAGTTTTCATCTTTTACATGCTTTTACAAACTTACTTATTTTTACGCCCTTGCTAATTGGTCTTTTTCGTTCTTTTTTTTTGCCGAATTTGACCGAAAAGAGACCCCCAGTGTCGGTATAGGTCAGTATCGAATTGGGACATGTCAAACCGTGTCAGTATCGGCCGTATCGGATCAGTATCAGCCGATATATATATATATATATATATATATATATATATATATATATATATATATATATATATGCTTTACGGTCAAGACTTGGTAGCTCAAGTGACTAAAGTGAGACATAAGGTCCGAATGGTCGGATCAGTATCAGCCGATATATATATATATATATATATATATATATGCGCTTTACAGTCAAGACTTGGTAGCTCAAGTGACTAAAGTGAGACATAAGGTCCGAATGGACGGTGTTCGAATCCCGGTGGGAGCGTGGGAGCGAACATGAACAATTACCAATATATATATATATATATATATATATATATATATATATATATATATATGGGTAAACGAGATATGAGCCATACTCCTATATGAGCCAATGCACATGTAGACCAATAAGAATGGAATGTACTAGTGCACGTTGATGCACATGGGATATAGGAGTGCATTCCTATTGGTCCACATGTGCATGACTCATATAGGAATATGAGCCTTGACTCATATCCTGTTTACCACACACACACACACACTATATATATATATATATATATATATATATATATATATATATATATATATATATAAACACACACACACACACACACACACGCACCCATTATTTATATATATATATATATATATGTATATATATATACACACACACACACACACACACACACACACACACACACACACACACGCTTTAGGAAACAAAGAACTTCAAAAGTTCAATTTGAGTCCGATATTAAAAGAAGGGAAGGGTTAACTGATTCTCTGAAACGTTGATATAAACCAAGTAGTAACTTTAAATACACCCGTAATTGTAAACAAGAAAAATGGACACAACTGACAATGAGCTGTTCAGATTGGATCATAGTTTGCAGTATCAACTGCATCCTATCAGTTTGGACATATTCTAATCCGGGTCCTCTAACAATCTCTGTCGATACTATCATATACTAATATCTTGGTCAATTCAATAAAAAACAAAAAATAAAAGAGAGAAGTAGGGGGAAAAACAATATCTCGACACATTGAATAGGTCGTGCTGAAATGACATCCTACAATTTGTCGATAATTTTCCTTATCGACAAATTGTAAGTAATACCATTTGTCGAAGTTGTCTATTTAAATGGCATCCTAGAGTGTGTCAATATGATTCTGTTTAGATGTTTAGGACTTTTTTAGGAATTATTTTGAGATGTTTGATATTCCACAATACCTTCAGTTATCTTTGAATTACAAGAGACATTTTGTAATGATTGAGATTGCTGGAGTTGAAGGCAGTGCTGTAATTTGTGTAAAATGTAGAGGTCCGTTTGACAGATACAGGCTTACTTGGTTTTAGCTCATTTTTTGAAACAGCCCTTATAAATTGTAACACCAGGAAAGTGTGTACGTGAAGAGATACGAATGGGCAATTATAAGGAATTACATCGAACGTCATCAACTAAGTCTTATTCGGGTTAGCTACATGGTACCTTTTCTTCCATTGAGTTCTATAGACTATTGAGGGCCACCTCCTTTTAAGTATTTGCAAAACCTTGATTTGTTTTCATGGGTCTACTCCAATATTTGCACGTATCAACTATATGGCATGGCAAAGGCATAGACGTGTGATTTCATCCTATGGGCAGCATGGTTTGAAATGTGCCTGATGAACCTCAATAAACCTAAAAAACAAGGTAGTATTACAAAGCTTGATCTTTGTAAACATCAAGGTTGTGGTTACTGTAGTGTGTAGACTAACAACCCCAATGCTCTCTGCAAAGTGTCTGAATCTACATCAATATAGAGGTAATTTAAACACTTGCCATCATTGCAGTTATGCAGGACATACCTAGATTCAGAACAGGCTTACACCTAAAGTCTACCACTCCATTTCGCAGCAAGATCTAGCATTACATTTGATGCAAGAATGATCTATAAATGGTCTGTTATATGTTAATAGAACTTTTGGCAGTTCCTAATTTTACAATCATTTAAGGATCTCTTAATAACAAATTCATGGTTGTTTCATACAATTAGAATAAACATGATATATCAAAAATTGATTATAAACTTACCAATATTTGTCTTGTTAGATGACATTTATGAGTAGTTATTTTTTAAACGTGACTTCAAGTTGGGAAAGATACATACGTTATGTAGTTTAACTGTACATTGATTTTGCTTTATAGATGTCAACGTAGAAGGCATCAGCTAGTTCAATGATGAAGCTTGGTACTGGTTTTAGTCCCAAAATCAGCCTCTCCATAAATTTTGGGGGTAGGGCTGCTTACATCTCGAGTCTACTGGATCTTGAATTAGTAAGGAACCTCGTGGAAATAGCAGGTCACCCTTCTAGCTAATCTGTATGCTAACATAAGATCATTCCTTGATTTCATGCATAACTTGCTACTCTAGTTTATAATATTATCCCCTAGGAAACATTGTACGGACCTCCCATCAGTGTTTTTTTTAAAATATTTCAGGCTCGGAAAGTGGAGCTGAAGACTAGATCTGACACTCCTGACGTTAGCAACCTACAGAAATGTGCTGACTTTGTCCATGCTTTCATGCTTGGATTTGATATTGCCGATGCTGTTGCGCTCTTACGTCTGGATGATCTCTATGTGGATTCATTTGAGATCAAGGATGTGAAAACACTTCGCGGGGAGCATCTTTCTCGAGCTATAGGTAGGCTTTCAGGAAAAGGAGGCAAAACAAAATTTGCCATTGAAAATTCAACACGAACTCGGATCGTCATTGCCGACACAAAGATTCACATTCTGGGATCATTTATAAATATCAAGGTTGCCAGAGATTCCCTTTGCAGTCTTATTTTGGGATCCCCTGCTGGTAAGGTCTATTCGAAACTTAGAGCTGTCTCTGCCAGATTAGGGGAAAGGTATTGAGAGCTAAAACTTGTCTGAAGAGAATTGCGTTCTCGCTAGTTTTGAGGGTTCGAATGTATTAGAGTGATGATATTTTTTTTTAAATTTATATTATACTCATTCAGTATGAATGTTGAGTAATGTAAAAATTCTAAATCTCTGCTCATCTCGATTGAACTTATGGAATTCTGAGTATTGAAACGAACTCAAGGTTAATAATCTTTGCCCAGTTTGGTTGTCCGCTTCTTAAATCAACACTGATTTCACCATTTCAAATGCTTTGATACTGAAATTCTCCATCTCTGTTCATCTCAGTTTGGTGGTTCATATTTTTGTTTATTACTTGTATTTGAGTAATATATTGTAGCATGTCTCAAATATTAGATACGGGAAGTGCCTGACGCTACCTGGGATTGACAATGGCCAGCTTTTGACCAAAGTTGGACGTATTTTTCATACATTTGTTGCAAAAATCAATCTATAGAGTGGGCGCAAGTCACTTGGCGCGTGGGGAGGGGGCTAAAAATGTTTAGGATAATTTATAGTGTTGAATATAGTTTGTCCAAATTATCCATAATAAATTTCAAATATGTTTTAAATATATCAGATAACAAATAATTATCTTTTTAGCATCCAAGATTTATCAGATAATAGTTATTATCTATATTAGATAACAAATAATTAAATTATCTATATGAATGAAATATTTATAATAACAAATTATCTTTTAGTTATATTATAAATTTTTTTATCAGATAATATTTGTTAATTAAATATTTTTTTGATAGCTTAACTATATTTGTCAAATTTAAATTAACAACGAGTTTCAATTAGAATTATGTATTTGTTCTATTAAAATTATCTATATGAATGGAATATTTATCATAATAAATTAGCTTTTAGTTATATCATAAAAGATATAATATTAATAATAACTATTATCTAATAAATTTTTATGATATAACTAAAAGATAATTTGTTTTTGTAAATATTCTATTCATATAGATAATTTTAATTATTTGTTATCTAATATAGATAATAACTATTATCTAATAAATCTTGGATGATAAGAAAATAATTATTATCTAATATATTTAAAAATATATTTGAAATTTATTATGGATAATTTGAAAAAACTACGTTGTCACTTGGTGAAACAAACACTAAGGGTGTGTTTGATTGCAAGGTGAAAAAACTACGTTTGATTTGGCTTTTTTTAAGGGAAAATATTTTCATCACAAATTTTCTACCAATTGTAGTGTTTGATAGCTCATATTTTCCATGAAATTATTTTCCAAAAAACTATCATTTTCTATATTTTCTTCTAAAATGGTGAAAAATGAAATTTGTCCAACCCATAGGAAAATATCATTTTCTACGGAAAATAATAATCAAACACCCAAATTAAGTTTTCCATGGAACTTTTTTAAAATTCCATGAAATTTTTTTCCTAGGAAAATAATTCTATGGAATTAATTTCTTTTTCACATAAACATGAATGATCTGGTTATTATAAGATTTTCAGAATGGAGTCGACTTTTTTGAAATTGCAGATATTTTGGAAATCATTTCTGGGCTTCTTAAATTGAATAGTTATGGAAATGAATGAAATTCCAGGAAAATTGTATCCATTAATGAACATAAACAGAAATTTCCTGAGATGGTCCAGGACGATTTTCTGCGCCGGTTTGGAGCACGTCTAAGATATTTTAGGTCTTGTTGGATATTACTTCGCATCTGATGGGAAGAAATAATTTCACTCCACGAACTATTAAATTAAAGGATTCTACATCAAATCCAAGCACAAATTTTATGTTAGGGTTGCTTAGAACAAAAGTGTCCATTTTTGTTCTCCTATCAAAATTTGTGTGAATGCTCACCGTTCCATTCAAAGGTTGGCTACCCCAAGTGAAATAATGAACAATCACATAAGTTTTAGTGAGTGAACAAAAAAAGAAATTGGAACAAAATGCTAAGCAGAACTTGCACGATGTTGTAATATAGCAATGAACATCAATATTATAAAGAGAAATTTTGAGTGGCACCCTATTTTGTTTATCCAAATTTAAGGTGCACTCTACTGCTTTACACTATTATAATTTATCCTCCACTTTTGATGGATTCCGTTCATATTGGACGGTCAACTGAGTTGACACATTTTTTCCCCACAAAAATACCTCCATATGTTGTCTTCTTCCCCACATCACCCGTACCCCCCCTGCCGTCTCCAGCTGGGAATCGCCGCCCCCCTTCGGCCGTGCAGAAAACCACCCGCCGCCCATCGTCGTGCCCCCCCCCCCCCCCCCCCCCCACACACACACAGCCCTCTGCCGCAAACACCACCACCATAACCACCATCATCTCCAGCACCTTTATGATCACCACCACCACCACCCCTACCTCCACCTTCACCATCACCACCACCACCATCACCACCACCCGCTCCCCCGCCGCACCCGTCCCTCCCCCCCCCCCCCCCCCCCCCCCGAGCTTCCGCTCCCCTCACACCTCCCACACAGCAATAGCAGCCATCGGCCGCGCGGGAGGGGGACGGTGTCACGTCCCGAATTCCGTCGAATCGATAGTCGTCCTCCGGGCGTGATGTCGTGCGAACCTAATTTGCGATCGCACAAGGCATAGTCATAAGGTAATCCGAGACACGAGATCTAAGAGAGTACGCAGACAAATTGAATCACACATTAAGTAAAGGAAACTTTGATCTTTATTGATAATGAACATCATTTACAGACTCCAATACAGGACTCATGCCGCACGGGCTACAACATGACTCAATTACAAAAGAGTACCGATGAGATAGCCGTTCCATACATTGCACACATCCCTCAACATACAACAGAGTACTCCAGTAACCTGGAATAGAGGGACGCTGAGCCATCTTCCTTGGACAGTTGAGAGTCTTCAAAAGTGGAGTTGCGGGACAAGTCTTCGACGCGCGGCCGAAGCTTCAAAATCACGAACGTCGTCGAGCTAGTTGGCGCATCCTTCCTGATTCGCGGGATCTGCAAAGAGCGAGGATCAGTACGATCACATGTACTGGCGAATGGCTAATTAAAATCCAAGCTCTGCATTTGATTTAAGCAGTTTTATAAACATGTTAGCTAGCTATTTATGTGATATTTCTAACCATCCTGATCAATTAGCACGTTAACATGTTTCGAGGCATGTTTCGAGGCAAGCATATAAAATTGTATACACTACCAAAATAAGTGGTTTTAGCGACGCCCAAAAACGTCGGAAAAATAGGAAATTCCGTCGCTAATCTGTATCACCGACGTATTTACCGACGTTTAGCTTTGGTCGCCGTTTCCTTAGTCGGTGATCACGAAAACGTCGCTGAACGTCGCAATTACCGACATTCAGCGACGTACGAGTACGTCGGTGAGTTATCGACGTTTATCGTCGTTCCGTCGGTATATTAGCGACGTATATGTAGTCGCCACACGTCGGTAAAACCTGGAATAGTTACCGACGTCTAGCGTCGTTTCGTCGGTAATATAGCGACGTGAGTTTCGTCGCTAGACGTCGGTAATGGTCCTGTACATTTTTGCAGCTAGTGTCGCTAGACGTCGGTAAATACGTCGGAGAGCTGTACTCTTTTGCAGTTAGTCGTCGGTAAATGTCGGTAAAACGTCGCAAACATATATTATTTGCAGCTTGTCGTCGGTAAACGTCGGAAAACGACGTCGCTAAACGTCAGTAAGCGTCGCTAAACGTCGCTAAAGTTGTAAAAAAAATAAAAAAAAATAAAACACAGATTCTATATTACCACTCACAATTCTATAAAACACATATAGGTACACATTCAAATCCCCACTCACAATTCCAAATCACAGCGCATTGAAACCCCCACTCATAATTCCAATACAAACATCCAATACAAACATCCAATCATAAGTCACAAATATCCAATCATAAGTCACAAACATCCAATACACAACTAACATCCAATACAAACATCCAATCATAAGTCACAAACATAAGATGATACAAACACAAATAAAAGTCCTAACTAGGACTACTAGTGATCTGGTGCAGGAGGGGCACCGCCGCGACGAAGGCGTAAAAACTCCTCATACTCCGCAAGTGAAATCGATACAGATGGAGCGCCAGGCTGTGACGTCGGTGGAGTCGGTGTCGAAGAAGAAGGCGGTGGAGGCGGCGGAGTCGACGACGATGAAGGCGCACCCAGAGTACCAGCATGCTCCAACGCTGTAAGTCGCTGGTTGTATGAATCCATGATAGATAACATTCTACCAGTGCTCTGGACCATCGAATCCTGCGCCTTTCTCACCGTCTCGGCCATGGTCACCTGTCCTGTCTGCAACTCCGTCACCGTGCGCTCTAACCCTCCAACGGCGCGCTCTGTCCTCTCAGTCGTCTCCCTGAGGTCTATAATGCCGCGGTCGAGCGCATCCAATCGTGCTAGCAGCGCAGGATCGTCCGTAGGATGCTGAGACTGCTGCTCGATCCGTCGTAGCAGGTCGTCACGGAGAGACTCCATCATCTGGTGGACTCGGGCAGACTCCTGGGACGGCTGTGGACCATGCACACTAGCAGGAGATGTCCTAGAGGACTGGGTCGCAACTAGGGCGCCCTAGGATCCCGTACCGTAGTACGTACCCCTACGGAGGCCACCAGCGGCGGTCATCCACAGCTCGTCCTCCGACGGAGCTTGAGTGGGCTGCGAGGAAGTACCGGCCTCTCCTGCATCAGGTGCACTAGCAGCCGCCCGTTCCCGCAGCCTCTTATACTCGGCCTAGAAAGTATGGATAGTACTCTATGATTTCTAATTTATAATTAATGTACTTATTTTTACTAACTTCATGAATATTTATTTGCATCATATTTACTAAGTTATATTAAAATGGACACGAAGTATTAAATTAAGATAACGTATTGTAATACTTACATAGGTCTGCTCGGCCCTCTCGTCAATAAGGACTCCGCCCTTCCGATGGGTGGCCAGGAAGACGGTCACCATGTCGGCGTTACCGACCTTCCTTACCTGTAATTAAATATATTATCTTAGTAATAATTTATCGGATTTGCATTAAAATAATATTTCTAAAAGAGAAAGACATACCAGACGACGGAAATGTTCCGTCATCGGAATCGACCCACCGCACCACTTCGAGGCATGTTGCCTAGCCGCCTTGGCCTTCTCCGACTTCTCCTTGTACTTTGGCTCCTCGAATCGAGCCTTCATCGCATTCCATTGATCAGGGGTGATCCAACCTTGGATCGGCTTTCCGGCACGATCACGATCCTTCTGATCGTTGATAGAGTCGCGGATCAGCTTGGCAGCGACGGAAGGAAACATCCCCTCGATCTGCTCGGCCCGGTGCGGCGGATAGTAAAACATATCCTAGAACAGTACGAAACCAAATATTTATTAGTTATATATAATATGCATAAATTAAATGATTCATGTTAAAAACAAATCTATTTTAACCTTGAAGCGCGTAAACCAGAAGTTCTTCCTTTCGTCTGGAGCATCAGAGTAGTTAATCCAGGGACCACCATAATTATGCCTCAGCATATCGCCTAGGCGTCTCTGTACCCCTGAAGGACGATATCTATACATACATATTATATTCATGAAAAAAGTTAATTTATGATAAAAACAGAAGAAAAATAATAATAAACCAAAATACCTACTTTGTACCGTCGGCCCAGATCTCCGTCCTCCCCTCCTCCGGAGGTGCGCACGCATCATCTTCATGATGCTGGTCGGCCGTCGGCGCATCCTCCTCGGCCATCTCCTCATCCGTCTCCATCGTCGTATCAACATCAGGAACGCTAGACGGGGGAGCCCTCTCAACAGGTCTGGAACTACTCGTCCCAGGAGATATGCCACGTGACGTCGTCCCAACCGGCCCAGCTACTGTCCGATATGGAGGAGTAATCGGCGACGAGGATCCAGAGCCGGTACCAATAGGAGGTACCGAAGGCAAACTCCGTCCCCTAGCAGTACCTGTAGGAAGTACCGGATGATCCCGACCTCCTCGTGGCCCTCGCAAATGTCCGCGACGACCTGCCATACCTGATAACAGCATATGATAGTACAAGATATAATAGAGACTAGAAATATGACAGTACAACAAATAATAGAGACTAGAAATATGACAGTACAACAAATAATAGAGACTAGAAATATGACAGTACAACAAAGATAATAACCAAGGTAACATATGATGATACATTCTACAATAAACATCTAAGTCCAGATAATATCTCTCTCAATCATCTTCAGAATAATCATCTTGTTCGTCTTCCTCGACCTCATCTTCCTCTTCCTCCTCATCTTCACTTTCGTCTTCACCTTCGTCGGCTTCGCCTTCCTCTTCGGATAATTCTACATCTTCTACATTATGTGTCGTGTAATGCGTAACTTCCGTGGAGTCCACATCGACAATATTGGTTACAGGAGGTAGCTCGTCCTCCTGGTAAGCTTTTTCATCAACATCAAAAGTATCTCTAGCTTTAGTCTTGCATACTGCCCACCAGTCAGACTTCGTTGCTCCCCGTCTCGGATAAGCTGTAAAATACACGAGCTGAGCCTGAGTTGCTAGGACAAACGGTTCGTAGCCTTGATATCTACGCTTGTAGTTTATATCCACAAGACCATGCTTGTCAATTTTCCAGCCTTGATTTTCAATCGGATCGAACCATTCACACTTGAACAACACGATATTTGCAGGTTCTCTGCCATAATTATATGACAACTCCACAATCTCTCGCAAGATGCCAAAGAAATCATTTCCTGGATCGACGTCTTTGTAGTTCGAAGACTTGATACACAAACAACTGTTCTTCGTGGAATCAAGATCCAGGAAGCTGTCTCTGATCGGAGCATTTGTCGACTTGAACCGAAAGCCATTGACACAATAACTTGGCCATGTTTTAACAAAAGTAATTGGTCCCTTGGCAAGAGTTCTAATTAATTCAATCTCGGGTGAAATTAGACGATCGACCTGAATATCAAAGAAGAGATAATAAGTTATTTATTGCGCAGTTGCATTAGAAGAGGCCAGTAAATATTACCGAACTGCTTACATATTCGCTCAACCAAGAAGGAAAATGACGTCTCATTTCTTGTTCTAATGCTTCGTCTGTTAGGTAGGGTCTAACCAGCCTCAACTCATCATTATATGTGCTGGAAATCAACGAAGCATTAGAACGATTAGTACAATAATATTAGCTTATACTATTACATTGAGATGACGTAAACTCATCATTCCTTACTTACCCTTCTAGCTTCTCCACTTCATCCTCGTCGCAATTGAGTAATACATACAACTGAGCAGCCCTTAGCTCTTCGTCATTCAAATATCTCTTCTTCATTTTTCCCGAAGGCTTTCCGGACGCATTGAATACTTTCAGTATTCCATCATTAAATTCTTGATATCCGTCGTCGTTTCTCGGAGCCCTCGTTCTATTCGTAGCAACATGAGGTTTGAAATAGGAGGAGCAGAAATTTGTAATCTCCTCGAGAATATAGGCTTCACAAATAGAACCCTCGACCCGAGCCTTATTTTTTACCTTTCTTTTTAGGTGATTCAAATGTCGCTCGAACGGGTACATCCATCGATATTCGACGGGTCCACCAACACGTGCCTCGTAGGAAAGATGAATCGGCAAATGCTCCATAGAGTCGAAGAATCCAGGAGGAAACACCCTCTCTAGCTTGCACAGTGTTACCGCAATGTCCTTCTCTTGCTTTTCTAGACGATCAACGAGCAATTTCTTAGAACAAAGGTCCCTGAAGAATATGCTAAGCTCCGTCAATGGATCCCAAACTGCCTGCGGTAAGAATTCCCGAAATGCAATCGGAATTAACCGCTCCATGAATACGTGACAATCATGGCTCTTCATACCTGTCAGTTTGTTCTCCTTGAGGTCGACGCATCTTCTCAAGTTTGAAACATACCCATCTGGAAATTTCAGACCTTGAATCCACCTACAAAGCCTCACTTTATCCTCCTTCTCCAGTGAGAAAATTGCCTTAGGCTGCTTCAACTTTCCATTCCCGTCCTCTATCAAATGCAATGCAGGACGTCTACATATTTCTTTCAAGTCCAATCTAGCCTTAGGATTGTCTTTCGTCTTCCCCTTTACGTCCATTACAGTATTAATTATGTTGTCAAACACATTCTTCTCAATATGCATGACATCAAGGTTATGTCTAATCAGATTGGTGCTCCAGTATGGCAGATCCCAGAATATACTCCTCTTCGTCCAGTTATGAGTGCGACCAAATCCGTCACACTTGTAGCCCGTAGCAGGCTGCTCAATAGCACTTGGTAAATCTCTAACCTCCTCCCATATCGTGGCTCCGCACCACCTTGTCGGTGGATCACCCTTCTCCACAACGCCAGCACGAAAAGCATTCTTGTTCCTCCGGTACGGATGATCCTTCGGCAGGAATCGTCGATGACAATCGAAGAAGCACGGTTTGCCTCCGTGTTTCAAACGGAAAGCCTTAGTGTCGTCCATGCAACACGGACATGAAAGACGACCATGCGTGCTCCATCCAGATAACATTCCATAGGCCGGAAAGTCGTTGATGGTCCACATAAGTGCTGCCCGCATCTGGAAATTTTGTTTTCTAGATACATCGTACGTATTGGAACCTACTTCCCACAGCTGATTCAACTCATCAATCAATGGTTGTAAATAAACATCAATGTTCCTTTTCGGATTGTTCGGACCTGGGATAATAACGGTGAGGAACATATATGGAGTCTTCATGCACATCCAAGGCGGTAGATTATACGGGGTGACGATCACAGGCCAACACGAATACTGGGATCCTGAAAGTCCGAATGGGGTAAAACCGTCAGAGCAGAGACCCAATCTAACATTACGCGGATCAGAAGCAAAATCTGGATACTCTCGATCAAAGTGCTTCCATGCTTCTCCATCAGATGGGTGATCCAACACTCCTTCGGTATGTTCCCGCTTATGCCAACTCATGTTTTCTGCAGTTTCCTTCACCATAAACAACCGCTGCAAACGCGGCGTCAACGGCAAGTAGTGCATCGAAGAGGTAGGCTTCCTGGTACCGACAGACTTTCCTCTACCACAGGCCTTGTAGCGATCGACACCACAAAATCTGCAGGCGTCTTCATCCTTGTCGTCTTTGTAGTACAACATGCACCCGTTGCGACAGGCATCGATTTTTTCATATCCCATCCAGAGCGATCTAACCATCCTCTTAGACCGGTAAAAGTCTTTAGGCAACTTCGCACCCTCAGGCAATATTTCTATAAGCAACTCCATAATACGGTTGTAGCAATCTTGCGACATGTTAAAATCGGACTTGATGCTCAACAATCTTGTAACCACCTCCAACGGTGAATGATCCTCACAACCAGGATATAATGGAGTCCTTGCATTCTCCAGCAACTCCATGAACTGTGCAGCATCGGGGTTCGGTGCCTCCTCAGGTGCATCATGATCATCCGGATCGAAACTAGGCCCGGCCGCGTCAAAAACCATGTTCACCAACCCATCGTCGTAAGGAGCGTTGTTGTGGACATCAACATAAGGCTCGTACTCCGATGCTAAAGACACAAGTTCTCCGTGCTCGCTCCACTGATAGTAATTCGGCGTGAAACCCTTCGAGTACAAATGATACGTGACATCCACTTCTGGATGATATTTAAAGTTACGACATCTCACACACGGACACTTAATTTTGGTACCGTCCATGTACTGAGGGAACGCCTTGGCAAACTGCAGGAACTGGTGTACACCCTCTATGAATTCATCCCGCACACCGCACATGTCATCAGGATGACGGTTGTACATCCAAGTACGATTCCGCAGATAGTAATTCAGCTCCATAATTCTGTAAGATAGATACATCAAGGTAGTGAATGATATGCAAGTGTCAAAGCTTTTCCGATGGATTGCATTTATCTTTTCATCCATTCATTCATGCATTGCATTTATCTTTTCAGTTTTGCATATCATTACCTACTATTATACATGCATACTTTATATATACATCAAGGTAGTAATACTAGTTGATGTTCTGAAAAGGAGAGTGCGATGTCTAGTAGAGGATTCTTTTTTTTGAGGAGCTGTCATATCATGGAAGTCAATATAAAATAAAAGAAGTATACATGCAATTCTATATGATTCCTAGGCCAATCAAGGTCAAAGTCAACTATTGGTCAACTCGATCAACAATCTAGTAAAATGAATGAATATTAAGGCAGTTTATTTCGTAAGTAGTAATTCATATCCATATCCAATTGAGGATAATTCTGTAAGATAGATAGATGCACATTGCAGTCAGTGAATGAATATTAAGGCAGTTTAGATATGGGTGCGCAATTTAGATAGAGGTCAGTAGAGAGCGACAGTTTAGAGAAAACTGAGATTATTGGTGAGGTATAATTGTACTTGTAGGAGTACACGACACCAACTGTCCAATATCGACCCTTTGGGTCTACAAGAGTTACTTAACTCAGTTTGTCAAGACAAGTAAAACTTTTTAAATTAATACCCAATATCGACCCTTTGGCCTGTGCTTGAGCAGTATCCTAACTCAAACTATCTATCCTAACTAATAAATTAATATCCTACTTTAACATCTACTAACTCTCATATTCCTTCTAACATAAACTAATATCCTAATCTTAACTAACCCTTTAACTGAAACTAATATCTAAATAATGCTAATCATGAACTAACACCCTAACCTGGAAGTCCACACTGCTTAAGCACAGGCCATAGGCCAAGTTATAAGGCAAAATGCAGGCAACTGCCTGTAGCTACAAGGCAAAACCAAATGTTGACGGTATATATACCGTCAACATTTAAAAAGTTTACTTGTCTTGACAAACTGAGTGAAGTAACTCTTATAGGCCCAAAAGGTACTCTATACACTCTTACTTATACAAGCCTTTTGAGGCAATCAGCGTTATACTAGATTTCCGAAAAAAATCTATAACTCTGATAGGCCCAAAAGGCTTGGCATAAGTAAATTTAATTTCTAAAGAATGGCTCAAAACACTGTACCAATCATACCTATATTTCTAAGATACTCTATATACTCTAGGTACTAGGACTGAACTAACTCTCTAACACTCTAATGATACTCACTCACATATACCCACTCTTACTTAGGAATACTAAGATCTGACACATACTGATAATCACGTCCCTAATGTGGAGTCGCAAAATGTCGCTGAGTTAAACAAAACAGCGACGTTTTGTGACTAGACCGCGACATCAGCTTTCCCGGTAATTCATGGCTTCTGTGAAATAACCACATCTTGGCTATTTGTTAAATAGATCGACCATGAGCTCCCATGTTCAGTCGTGCCTTCAACATCATGTTCAAATGAAGGTGACAAGCAGCTGACTATAGAAAAATATGCCGTATTGAGCTTCATAAAGAAATGCAAGATTACTACATAGGAGAAAAGGTTTAGTAGGATTACGTCAAAGCACACGGCTTAGAAAATTATGACATATTTGTCTTCCGACACCGTAGTAACATGGTTGGTACATTAAGGGTCTTTGACAAGGTGACATGTTGTGAAAAAATATATCCTTATAGTTCTTCTACGGATTTACTTTAACATTACGTAGGAGAACTAAGGATATATTTGTTCACAACATGCCACCTCCTCAAAGGCCCTTAATGTGACAACCATGTTACCACGGTGTCGGAAGACAAATATGTCATAATTTTCTAAGCCGTGTGCTTTGACGTAATCCTACCAAACCTTTCCTCCTATGTAGTAATCTTGCATTTCTTTATGAAGCTCAATACGACATATTTTTTCATAGTCATCTGCTTGTCACCTTCATTTGAACATGATGTTGAAGGCACGACTGAACATGGGAGCTCAGGGTCGATCTATTTAACAAATAGCCAAGATGTGGTTAATTCAAACGATAGGAGTCGCTATATTCCTTAGAATAGACTTGGAATATTCTCTAGAATATTCTTGGAATATGCCTTGTAGCCAAGTGCTAATTAGATCTAGATCTAATTACTCCTATAATTACCTCTCCTGCCCCCATTAGTGCTAATCACTACAAGTGGGGGGCCATGGGGGTGCTACTGCTGATGTAAACTGCTGCTACAACAGCTGTTCTTGCTGCTGCTGTTGCTGGAATGGGGGCAGCAGCTCACCTTCTACTCCCCATCCATCTATCCACCTATCCATCCAACTATCTATCTAATATATATCTACACATACCAATAGCTAACTAGTATCCTATTTCTAACCCCAACTTGGTATCCCAAACCAAGGCTCTAAGACGGATAAATATCAGGTGTCTGAATCTGAGCCACAAAGTCCTAAATAGAGCAATACAGGTCATGATATGCAAAATACAAGAGAAATGAAGGATACAATGCAATCTATATGATTTCTAGGTCAATCTAGGTCAAAGTCAAACTTGGTCAACTCTAGTCAACTCTAACAGTCAAACTAGGTCAACCTTAGTCTAGTTTGGTCAAACAAGGTCAAACTAGTCTAGGTTAGCCTCATCTAGACTAAAGTCAACTATTGGTCAAACATAGCCTATTAGGTTCAATACCAAGGCATTCTAGGTCTTGGGCTAGTCAACTAAAGTCTAATTAGGCCTAACCAACATAGCCTTATATGTTACCCTAGAAACAATCCTAATTGGGTAAACTATATATACAAGAGCCTATATACAAGCTATAAACCAAAATCCTATAATAACTTGGACTACCAATCACATGTATTCAAAACATCATATATATATATATAATTCATACCTTACATATAAACTTATCCCTCACATTCACTCCTAACTCCATACTCCAACCTCTCAACTCTCAACCCATGACTTCAAGGCTAACTCAGCCCCAATTCAACCTCTAACCTATAACTCACATCCTCATGTAACCATAATAGCCTATATATATCCAATAACATATAACCTATGAAGGTTTACATGAATGATCAAGGAGGAACTAAACAAATGCATTAAAAAGGCTTAAAGACTGAACAAAACTCAGATCTATCTAACAAAACCATGTGTCTGTGTGTGTACGTGTGTCTGTGTGTGTACGTGTGTCCGTGTGTGTGTTCGTGTGTGTGTCCGTGTGTGTGTGTGTCCGTGGGAGAGGAGGAGGAGGAGGAGGAGGAGGGGGAGCTTAGGGTTTACCTGAGCTCGAGGAGGAGGAGCTCGACGGGAGGGGGGGTCGTCGGGGAGAGGGATTCGCCGGTGGAGAAGGGGGGAAGTCGTCGGGGAGAGGGATTCGCCGGTGGAGAAGGGGGGAAGTCGTCGGGGAGAGGAGGGGACTCGTCGGGGGGGAGGGGGGACGGTGGAGTCGTCGGGGGGGGGGGGGGAGGGATTCGTCGGAGGAGGAAATCGGGTCGAGGGGGGAAAAAAATTTTCGTTCGAAAATTTTCGTTCGACTGAACTCTCTGCCCTAATTATAAAAGAGTTAGCGACGTCCTTATTAGCCGTCGCTAAACGTCGCCAAAATGGCGACGTTAAGTAAGTTACGTCACAAAACGTCGCTATTCAGCGACGTTTTTAGTCTTCTGTCGCAGAACGTCGCTAGTCAGCGACGTTTTACGACGTTTCCTTCGTGGCGTCGCTATATTCAATGTTTGGCGACGCCACAAGCATCCGTCGCTAATATACGTCGCTATATGAGCAGATTTTAGTAGTGTATAACGTTAAACAGCTATCATATTCATCCCGTATCACGTGCATTTGTTAAGCAGTGAAAGGGTGTGAAGGTCACTGGCAATGTCAAGCCATCACGGACTATAGCCGGGTTAGACGACGACCCTTTCGCGGCGGGTAGCGAGCCCTGAGCGAAATTTTCCGAATAACCCACGCCGATGAAAAGGCTGGCGCTTGCTATACTCGTTCCTCTCGGGCCAAATCGGTCCCTTGGCCTAGGCAACCGTTCGAGAAAACTACACCTTGTCGACAAGTTGTCCAATGACCGTTTTGCAGAGTCTTGAAAAATTCTATCTCTTTTCTAGAACCTTATCCTTTCTCTTTTATGTGTGAAACTTAGCCGTTCTTTTGAACTTAGTCGATTTGCATACTTAGTCGTATCGTTGAGTTAAACGTTAATCGATTCATTCATTGTTTTGCACAGGCTAAGTAGAATTGCATAAAAAAAGCACGTTTTCCATTTTCAATACCGGCAGTTTGATAGCAAATATTTCGTAAAGAATCGTGCCACGATTTTTTTGTTTCTACACTATTATGATAAGCATTTTTTTAACTTCATATTGATTTTGAAGTAGAGGGACGAGGCGAAGGAGGTCAGCCACTCGCCTTAGACTTGCTTCAAGCGAGCGACCGGTTGGCTGCGCTGACGTCGCCTACGCGATCACCTGCAATCGCATAAGCAACCGTTTAGAACATTGTGTAATTCAAAGAATTTCGATATGAATGCGAAGCTCGAAAATGCAATTTACGAAAATCCATCGGAAATATTCACAAAAAACGTATTCACGAAAACCAAAGCCAAAGCCAAAGCCAAAGCCAAATCAAGTGCGACATGAAAACCAGAGTAACGGGAGGTCTCTTCCGACTCAGCCGCAGAGCCAATCCTTGAGGCGCAATCCGCTGAATATGGGACTTGGTTCCGAAGAAGCCATTCCATAACGTAGAATGGATCTTAATTCAACCGTTCCCGTTCGATCGACTCGGCCGATTTCGACCTATCGGTCCCGACCGAATCGATAGCGACAATGTTCCTTTTTCGCGCATCCCGTGGACGGAAACGGGAAACGATGTAGGGACGGGGCATTAAACCATAACCAACTAATAAAAAGTTTCGTCCTCGAAACTTAAGGATAGAACCTACCTCTACGAGAATAATGAAGGAAATTTTTCCTTCATTTCTGATTCAAGCTCCCACGTCGACTCTTCGACCGAATGGTTCCTCCAGAGGACGCGGACGAGAGGGATCGCTCGATTTCGCAGCAGCTTATCCTTGCGTTCTAAGATTTGAACTGGCTCTTCAACGTAGGATAAGTCGGACTTCGGCTCCAGCTGGCCAAAATCTACCATGTGGCTAGGGTCATGCACGTACTTTCGCAACTGAGAGACGTGAAAGACATTGTGTACACCTTCTAGCGCCGGCGGTATGACAATTTTATAGGCCACTGAGGCGACCCGCTCGAGTATTTCGAACGGCCCAACGAATCTCGGACTCAACTTTTCCTTCGCGCCAAACCGAGTAACTCCTCGCATGGGCGACACTTTGAGAAACAAGTGATCGCCTTCTTGAAACTCGAGGGGCCGACGATGAACATCCGCATAACATTTCTGACAACTCTGCGCAGTCTTTAATCTTTCCCGTATGAGCCGAACGTTTTGCACAGTCTGTTCCACCAGTTCCGGGCCGAGAATCTGCCGCTCTTCGACTTCGTCCCAGCAAATGGGTGATCGGCACTTTCGTCCGTACAAGGCTTCATACGGCACCATTTGGATGCTGGATTGATAGCTATTGTTGTATGCAAATTCAGCCAGAGGTAGATGAACATCCCAGCTTGATTTGAAGTCAATTGCGCAGAGTCGTAGCATGTCTTCGAGAATCTGATTGACGTGGTCCGTTAGGCCTGTTAGCCCAATGATTACATCATGTTTTTGAATATGGCTAATCAATTAAGTTTAACTAGTGATGTCACTAATATTCATGTAATCACTATCATGTTGCTACTTAAACTTAGCATTGTCCCAAATATTCTATATCATATTGCTATGCTTGTATCATGTTGTTTTGTTTGCCTAACATGTATTTGTAGACATATTGTAAGCATGATCAAACATGATCAAACCAGGACATATGCAATGGAGAATTATTAATGGGCCAAAGACGACATTATACAAGAAGATTTCTCTGAACCGCCCAACGACCTATCCGGGGTCTCGCATCGGGGGTTCCGCTGCCCGGTCAGCGGACAGGGGTCGAGGGGACAGCGTCCCCCGTCAGGGGTTCGGGGGCGAAGCCCCCGAAAGGTATTCAGATTTTCAGATCTGTTTATCTTTGGACGATTGCCGTCAAGGAAAAATGCGTCTTCAATATCAGGAAAAAGACGTCATCAAAAGGGCTATTGGTTTTCATATTTATTCTGTATTTTTTCTTTTATTGAGTCTAGGAAAAATGTGAGATTGATCGGATCGGTACTGGCTTAGGTTTTTCTTAGT
Source organism: Iris pallida (assembly GCA_029216955.1). Classification (NCBI taxonomy): domain Eukaryota; kingdom Viridiplantae; phylum Streptophyta; class Magnoliopsida; order Asparagales; family Iridaceae; genus Iris; species Iris pallida. The sequence continues at coordinate 20,691,211 of JANAVB010011399.1, forward strand.
CCACAAACAAAAATAAGCCTACCTACATATCCCAAAAATCCACAATTCCAAAAGGCCCAAAACCTATGCAAATTTGGTTTATTCCTTACTGTTATGAACCAGCAGAACTCTGACAGAACTCTGACCGAGTTTGGTCCGAGTTCGGCCCGAGTTCGGTCTGGGTTATTTGAATTTTAGTTCCCACCAAATCTGCATCCAACGTTCGTATGCGAAATCCTAGCATCCGAACTCTGCCCGAACTCTGCCCGAGTTCGGTCTCCCAAAAACACTATAAATAGAGTTGAGATTACCATTCATTTAAAATAATCCAATTTCATCTCTTCTCTTCTCTATCTAAAGTGTTCTGAGCTTTTACTTTCATATCTAAGCCTTTACGACTCTTAGCCAAGCCAGTACAGTTTCTGTTTAATCTAGAGTTTGGTGTTGAAGAGTTGTATCGGAGATTGTATTCAGAAAACGTTCCAGTTTTCCAATTGCCTTCTGGAGCCGGTCGTGCGCTCATCACCAAGCATGGTGTTGTGAAGTCGGTCGTGCACTTGTCGCCAAGCACGGTGTTGTAAGAGTTACAAGCACTCAGTTAAAGCTTGTGTCATAGTGGATTAACATCGAGCAAGAGTACTCGAGACTGGATTAGTCCTCTCAGAGGGATACCAGTATACATCACTGTGTCACTGAGTTTGAATTCTTGACTCTTACTTTACTGTATTTATTTACTGTCTCCTATTTACTGCCATAGTTATTACTTAAGTTTTTAATTGGTGATTATTTTTCCGCTGCACACGCACACACTCTATTCACCCCCCCTCTAGAGGTGCTCAACGGTCCTACAAGGCCGTCGGTCTGAGGATGGAAAGCCGAGCTGAACTGCAACTTGGTACCTAGAGCCGACTGAAGGCTACTCCAGAATCGTGACATGAACCGTGAATTCCGATCAGAGACGATGGATACTGGAACTCCGTACAGCCGTACTATCTCAGCAAGATAAATCTGTGCCAGGCGATCAACGCTCCAAGTAACTTTAATGGCAATGAAGTGCGTTGACTTGGTTAATCGATCGACGATGATCCAGATGACATCATTTCCCCGCGGCATCTTCGGCAGACCAACAATAAAATCTATGTACACGTGCTGCCACTTTCATTCTAGAATCGCCAGATTCTGTATCTTTCTGCCCGGTCTCTGGTGCTCAGCTTTCACCTGCTGACAGGCCATGCATTGCGACACGAAGAGTGCCACATCTCTTTTCATTTCGTGCCACCAGAAGTTTGTGCGGAGGTCCTTGTACATCTTCGTACTATCGGGATGCAAGATGTACTTTGTATAGTGCGCCTCCGACAATATCTCCTTTCTAAGTTCTGAATCATCCGGAACGCATAGCCTACCCTTCAATCGAAGCATACCGGTTTCGTCTTCCGCAAAGTCGGTCGTCTTACCCATCGAGATTAGCTATCGTATTTTCTTCAAGTACGGATCATCCTTCTGAGCGGTCTTGATCTTTTTTTGCAACCTCGGCTCTAACTGCAACTTTGCCAACTGTACATTCCTGAATCGGACTCGGAGTTTGATGCCCATCTCTTCTAGGTCACATAGCAGTCTGCGGTCGATGGATAGCGAGGCAATGTACTTCCGACTCAGAGCGTCCGCCACAACATTTCCTTTTCCCGACGTATAGTCAATAGTCAAGTCATAATCCTTGATCAGTTCAAGCCAACGCCTTTGCCGCAAGTTCAGTTCCTTCTACGTGAATAGATACTTGAGGCTCTTGTGATCGGTATAGATCGTGCACGCCACGCCATAAATATAGTGACACCACAATTTCAACGCGAACACAATCGCCGTTAACTCTAGGTCATGAGTAGGGCAGTTCTTCTCGTGTGGCTTTAGCGGTCGGGAAGCAAAAGATATTACCTTGTTCTGCTGCATCAGCACACACCCCAAGCCCTGACCGGATGCGTGGTTGAATATCTGGAAACCCTCAGTCCCTTCTGGAAGTACGAGTATCGGGGCCGAGACGAGCCGTTGCTTTAACTCTTGGAATAAAGATTCGCAGTCGTCTGACCATTCAAATGCGACTCCTTTCTGGATGAGGCGAGTCAGAGGCGATGCAATCTTTGCGAAGTCTTTCACGAAGCGTCGGTAGTATCCCGCTAAGCCAAGGAAACTTCGAATCTCGCCGACGGACGTTGGCCGTTTCCAATCGACAACGGCTTCAACTTTCTTTGGGTCGACCGCAATGCTTTCAGCTGAAATAATGTGTCCGAGGAATGCGATGCTGCTTAGCCAAAATTCACATTTGCATCGCTTCGTATACAACTAATTTTCTCGAAGGGTCTGAAGCACGGTCCGTAGATGCCCAGTGTGTTGCTGCCTATTCTTCAAGTAGACGAGTATATCGTCGATAAAGACTACTACGAACTTGTCGAGGAATGGTCGGAACACCCGATTCATCAAATCCATAAAAGCAGCTGGGGCGTTCGTTAGGCCGAACGACATTACCAGGAATTTGTAATAGCCGTATCGAGTGCGAAATGCAGACTTTGGCACATGTCCGGCTTGATCTTCAGTTGATGGTAACCCGAATGCAGATCAATTTTAGAGAACACCGTTGCTCCTTGCAGCTGATCAAATAGATCGTCTATGTGGGGCAGGTGGTATTTGTTCCGGACGGTGGCTTTATTCAGCTTGCGGTAGTCGATACAAAGACGCAGAGAGACATCCTTTTTCTTGACGAACAGAATGGGCGCTCCCCATGGCGAGACGCTGGGTCGAATGAATCCCTTGTCGAGCAACTCTTGCAACAATACTTTGAGTTCTTTAAGCTCTGCAGGGGCCATTTTGTACGGGGCTTTAAAGATCGGTCGGGTATCGGGGAATGTATCAATAGTGAAATCAATCTCTCGATTCGGTGGCAAGTCGGACAGTTCGTCCGAGAACACATCTGGAAATTATGCCACAACGTCGGTCTGACCCACGTTTGTACCATCCTGTCGTATGTCTCGAACGGATGCTAGATAGCCTTCGCACCAGCATCCGTCGTGTCACGACCCGCGCCCGCTTTTCGGATACGAAGCGTGTCCAAGCCCAGCTACGTATAGAACGGACTCCAGCCCGACTCGAATACGTAAACGCTGTCAAGGCTATGGTATACTGCCAAATCATGGCAAACAAATCTATATCTCAATCCATAATAAGAATATGAAACAAGAATGAACACTATGTGTCGTGGTCTGCAGCCCACTTGCATGCATGTCCGATAAGACTCTAAAGAAAAATAACAAGAGTCTAAACTGAATCAAGAAACAGGATATGTCACTTCCCATTCCCAGAATACGTATTTCAATGCATGTACTGCTTTAATATATTTATTTATCATGTGTTGTTTTGTAGTTAAATCCCTTTAATTTTATGTTAATTAATTTTCTGCAATTTTATTTCTGTATTTTAATTCCTGCAATCTTAATTCTGTATTTTACTTTCTGCTTTGCTTTGGGTTCGGTTTGGATTGGTTTAGCTTAGTGGTTCATCTCAAACCCCCACCTACCACCACCCCTTCCATTTAAAGCCCATCCCCTTTCTCTCTCTTCATTACTTCACCATTACTCTCCTTCTTCTTTCTCTTAAACTCTCCCACCAACCTAGGAAGAGCTAGGCAAGTGCCAACTTGCTTCTTGATGGATCCCCATTATTATTGTTCCATCATCTTCCTTATTTGATTTTGAGTCTCTTTAGTACTTAGCATTTTCACTTTCCATGGCTTAATTGTTGTAGATCTAAGTTTGTTGCATTTTTGGATTTCTTAGGTTTTGATCTAGCAAACTTAGTTATCTTCAAGTTTTGATGGTTCCACGTTGTAGAGAATTTCGTTCTACCCCATTTTGACCTATGGAAGTTCAGATTTGGGCTTAGAATGAAGGAATTAGAGAGCTTGGAAGCAATGGTTTCTATGGTTCTGTCCTTAGGAATTCGGAGAAGAAGAACAGTTCTGGCCACATGACAAAGCTTGACCGCATGAGTCTTCATGCGGCAAGTCCCCTAGCCGCATGAGTTCATTCGTTTTGAGCCGCATGAGACTGATTCCAATCCCAGCCGCATGGACTTAGTCAGCCGCAGGAGACCTATCTGCCTCATGAGTTCTTAGCTAGCCGCATATGCATTCGGTCCCGCAGCCGCATGGCGCTGCATGACTTCTCAGCCGCATATAGGATTGCACTTATTTAGCCGCATGAAATTAGTTTTCCTTAGCCGCATATAGGCTTGTCCCATGTTCAGCCGCATGGGCGCATGTTATTTCGAGCTGCATGGGCGCATGTTATTTCGAGCCGCATGGGCGTATGTCATTTCGAGCCGCATGGGCGCATGTCATTTCGAGCCGTATGGGGTTTGCTATCCCTCAGCCGCATGGAATTTTCTTTGGCCGCATGGTCGCATGCTAACCTTAGCCGCATGAGACTGTAACCTTTTTCAGCCGCATGGCTTGGGCATTGCTGAACCGCATGGGACTATTTCAAATCCCGGCCGCTTAGGTGCATGTTGTCCTAGCTGCATAGGCGCGTGTGGTCCTAGCCGCATAGGCGCATGTTGTCCCGACCGTATGAATTTAAGCTTCCTTAGCCGCATGACTTCCTGGCTGCATGAACTCTGATTTTAAAGCCTTTTGGCTGATCCGTGTTCCAAATTGACATTGATTGACATCGATTGACCTTGAGTAATTACCTTGGCTTTTATTAACATTAATTATTGCCGTGACATTATAATAGGATAGTTGGTTATCTTGATTTAATTAATTGATCATGCGTTCCTAGTTGGAACTAAGAGGCTGGCTGGTCGTCTTATTGAATTGAATGAATGAGACACGTTCATATTAATTATGAACTATTGAAATCGACTGGCTAATCCCGAATATTGACATACAGGCATGTACAGGCTTCAATTTATTTATTTTTCTACAAAGCAGCATGTGTACTTTATGGTCAAGGCATGATTATTCCGTGGTTAGTTTTGATTGTTGCATTACGCTATGTAAGACCTACAACCTAACCGCACTGGTATCGTTGTAGGGTTGTGCATATCGTACCCCGTACGAAAGTACTCATTTGAATGACCATGACCCACGTCATGGGATTTCACTCAACGTAGAGACTATTAAGTTAAATAAAATAATGATTGCATGAAGAGAATAGATTCTCGAGTTCTTACATGGCAGCCCTCTTGGGACTAGTGGTGCCCGACAGGCCGGTTGGTCCCCACAGATACTGCAAATCTGCCACACGGGTAGGGAGCGGTATCTGGTTATATTACCTATTGTATATTGATGACGGGCGTCCCGCTGGGACTCGTCTAATTCATGATTGGCGCAATTGATTGACTGGGTAAACTAGCCTTGCTTGCACATAGTAAGAACTGAGGAATTCCTATTGCATTATTCCAGGATAACTTGGAACTCACAGTAGCAAGTCGTAGTAGTTGTATGGCCGTTTAAATTGATTTCTTGTGTACTGTACCTACTCTGTTGCCTAACTGAGATGATCAGAATGTCAGGACATGACGGGCCAACTTCTGTCCTTGTTTGGTTGGGAGGTTGGTTCGAAGTGTCGTGATGTGATGTGAATCCCAGTAGTCAGCAGAGATCTATTTATTATGTTTCCTATCACCGGTTTATTCCTCATATCGTGCTTCCTTGCGGTACTTGCTGTTAGAGGTCTAACCTCTCTGGTTTTGCATGGCCAGATTTAGAGCCGGTTTCCGAGGATCCAGCTTACTTCTACCTCCAAGATGGTCAATACTAGAGGGATGATCGCAGGAGGACTCGAGTGGGTTCCTTACTTCTCCGCTCGTTTTGTTATTTACTTAATGCCTTGCCGTTTGGCACCGACATGTTAGTCGGATTGTCTTGTACTTACTTTCACATAATTGTAATTAGGTCAGACTGTAGCTGATAACAATTGTGTACACTTTGCTACATCATCTGGCTATATTTTGTAAAGCCAGATATCAAGAACATTTTGACTGAGCGTTTGGGACGCCTTACTGCTTATTCTTACATGTTCTCTATTTCTGTTTCTTGTTTGAATAATTGAGACAATAGGTGTGCAGTGACCATAGGGAGACTTTTATGTAGTATGCACCCCCTCGTCTTATTAGACAGTATTGATCGTATTATACGGTATTCATCTACCCGTAATACGTAGCTGGCTGAGTCATTCCCCCGCTCTCTAGTATTCTGGTTCTGGGGCGTGACAAGGTTTTAGTGGTGGCCCATGCAGGTCGAATTTCAGACTTGTGGGGTGTTTTAATAGGATGTCTCAATCACACATGTTCCCCCTTGATCTCATAAATTCGTTGATTCTCAACTCCAGCTTGACATTCCAGAATCCCTTGACTTCATTGATCCTTTATGACCGGTCGTTTGATTATTCTTTTATCCCTTTTCTTAGGGGCACTTCGTCCACATCTGTCAGGACTGGACAGCAGCAACAAGGGCAAGATGGACAACCTGACCATGTTGGTCAGCAACAAGGGCCGGTACTAACTCAAGAGACTATCCAAGAAGAAGTAATAGTGGAAGCAGCAGCTGGATCGCAGTATCCGGAGGTTCTACTACCACCAACAGTTCTACCTACCCCTGCGAAAATGGACACATCGGCTCTTCTGGAGATCATGAGAGGGATGATGGCTACTCAGCAACACCAGATGTTAGCCCAGCAGCGCATGCATGTTCAGTTGCAGGAGCAGAACGTACTACTCAACCAAGGATTGCAGACGGCATTGGAAAGAGGGACGAGGCCCGATTCAGGAGCATCAACCAGATTTTGTAAGTACAACCCCCGCCGTTTCGAGGGCACGGACGATGCTATTTCAGCAGATGCATGGCTTAAGAATATTGAGGCTATTCTGACAGCAGCTAAAGTGCCGGCAGAAGAACGTGTGGATCAAGTGAAGTTGTTGCTTCAGGATCTCGCACGTGATTGGTGGGAATCAGAGAAAGTGGGCATCAGACGTCCTGTTGCTTGGGACGACTTTACAGCAAGATTCAAGACGAAGTACTATGGAGTTGTGGCGCAGTTTGAGCTACAGCAGAAATTTATCAACCTCAAGCAGGCCGGCAAGACGGTAGATGCCTATGCAGCGGAGTTCTGCAGATTGAGTAGGTTTACCCCAGAGATGGTAGCAACAGAGAGCCAGAGGGCTATGAGGTTCCAGCAAGGGTTTCACCTTGAGCTCTTGTAATTGATAGAGGGGCACAATTACCAGACTTTTGATGAGGTATTGACGGCAACCCGAAGACATGAGATCACCATTCAGAGGATCACAGCAAGGACTGGAGGTCAGAAGAGATCTCACAGTCAGATTGAAGGAGGAGGGGGTATCACGACCCGCACCCACCGTGAGGGTACGAGTACGTAACAACGCCCAGCCTACGCCGCAGTGTCGGCGGTAGAACGCTGTTCTAGGTCATGAACTATAACTAGCATAATATGAATACTCTCCATAAGGAGGCCAACACAGAGGTACAACTCATTCACAATCTAAGGTAGAATGATAAAGATAGATAAACATAAAATCTAAAAGAGATACAGGAGATAGAAGTCTAAGTGTCTAAGATACATAATCCCAGAAATACATCTCAAAACTCAAATACAGTAATCCACAAGTAAATACAACTCCAGACAAAATGAAATAACTATCTAAACAACCTCTACTGTGTCTCCTCTAGGCTAGCAGGCAATCCCAGGCTATCTGTAAAATTTATCAACAGGTCCAGTCAGGACAGGAGCGAGCACAATACATCTCATGCAGTTCATATCATGTCAGGAAATATAAAGCAGGCAATAGAATAAGATACATGAAACGCTGTAAGAAGATGTGCATGAAAACAGGAGAGATATTTGATAACTGGAAATATATATACATGATAAGTAAGAACTGTAAGTGACTAGTAATTTAGAGTACGAGATGGCATGTAATTGGCTTAGGTTGTACATGATGAACATGAAAAGTAACAGAGTGTACATGATGGGTAAATCACATGACCATTTATACTCACCCCTACCCACAATCAATACACAAGGATCTATTCAAGTTACGTTACGGACATGATGTTTTGGTTATACAAGAAACACATGAGGAAACATGAGCGTACATGAAAGAACATGAGAGTACATTAACGTACATGTAAGAACATGAGAGAACATGAGTGTACATGAATAACGCAGAAGCAAGGAATACATGATGTACATGAAACACATGTCATAAAGTATCCGATGCGCCCGCTAAGGGGGTAACATCCCAAGAAGAGATCGGTATAGTACCAATCCGTGATGATAACGTGACAGCATCAAGTAAAAGTAATCTAGAGCGAGAATATAATTCGTGACAAGTATGAAACGATCAGAGAATGTACTCGCCTGATATCTGAATGTCCAAGGTAAAGATACTGTCCGAGGAGAGGTGTCTGGCTCCTAATTGGAACAGCACAAGTCACAACATATCCAGAAGGGTAATATAAAGCACTACAATGCATTCTACATAAATCTAGGTCAAACTAGGCCAAAGTCAACCCTTGGTCAACTCTGGTCAACTGTACTAGTCAAACTAGGTCAAACTAGGTCATGTCCTAACCCAGCAAGTCTTACTAGGCCTAACCAAGACTATCCTAGCAAGCACACATCAATACAAGGCTATACAAGCCAACATACACCCAACTCTATATAGCATGCAATTATTCAATACTCAAATAGGCAAGAATTTACATTGGATATACACTAGGTAATCTATTACTTTAAACTATATATGTCTACACATATATACATATGCATATATTGGTATTCAACATTAGGTCTATAATCATGGCATTTCAAATGGTTATATAAACTTATATATTACAACACAATATGCTAACATATATATAATATACATACATAGCTAAGTTAACTGTATTCATAAATACTTATTTAAGAGGCTATGTGTGTGTATGTGAACATGGCAAAGGGGCAAGTGAGGGTTAAATGGGCATATATAGTGTATACATATCAAAGAGTGTCAAAGTGTAAGTGAACAAAGTGTCAAGTGTGATAGTGTCTACATAGTGTAAGGGGTACATGAGGTAATATAGAATTTGTGTTAACATAGAACATTACATCTCATTAACTTGTATATTGCATACATTACATCTATTATTATATTACATTCATGCTTGCATTTATTCATCATTCATTTATTCTCTTGTACTACTATATGCACCATACATTACATACTATGGAACCTACATATTCATTACAAGCCATACTTATACATGCTTACATTAGATAGGATACTTACATCTCATACATCATTTATTTAAACATTTACTCATGCTTGCATTCTCTATTTAATTACATAATGTATATACATTAACATGTGTTAAAATCAAATAGAACATTATATTACACACAAGGGTGCACAAAATACATATGCCGAATAGTAACTCCTACTAATAATCAATACTGTACCATCTCAGCATGAATTAAAATCTAGGATTAAAGTATGTTATAGATCTATGTGTTAGCTTTCCGAAACTTCAAACGGATCGCGTTTTCGTTTCCGGAAACTCCCGGAATCGCAAAAACACCGAGAACGCATTTGTCTTTCGTACAGCTGACACTCAAATAATTCTCTAGAAAGTTACAGAAAGAATTAGGCCTATTAATATATGTTTTTGGAAAGCTAACTTCAATACGCTTCTTTTAAAAAAAACGGGAGATTAAACCGAGCTTTGAGCTAGAAGTTATGATATTTCTAAGTTAGGGCTAAAATTAAAAACGTGGATAAAAATCATGACGGATTTGGGTAGTTTGAGACAAAAGAACACAAGTATATAACATAATATATCAAGAACTCATTCTCTACACTAATATATATATATGAGACACTATAGAACACATCTCCAATACAAAAATATGAGATTAAACATGTAATAATTCATTCATACATAACAACAACACATATTGTCCAAATTTGGGATTTTCCCACATGGACACAACCACAACACAAATGACACTCCTATGACCTCCAAATGGACACAAAATAGACACAAATGGAGATACAACCATGGGGGTCATTCCTATGGGTTCAAAATAGACCTATATGCATGAGGAAATAAAAAGAAGAAGGGATTTATACCTCCCGGTAGATCGAATCAAAGAAAAGCCTTTCCGGAGCGACACCGACACGTAGAGATTCCAAAAGGATACGAACGAGCTCCGAATCCTCCCAAACTTGGGTAGCTTCCTCCTTGGCTAGAATGGAGAAGGAAGAAGAAGATTTGGTAGCAAAATGGAAGGATTTGGTGGAGAAATTGCTAGGGATTGCTCTCTAGGAATTTGGGGAAGAACAAGAGAGAGAGTGTGGATGAGAATAATGAAATAAACTTGAGCCTATCCTCTCCCAAAGTGGCTGGCCATATGGGGCTATTTGTCCTATTATGGTAAGGTCCAAAATGCCCCCACTAACCTATTCTATGAGTATTAGGAAAGGGCTAATTGGTTGGGGCTAAATTAGTCATTCTAAAGTCTCTAATCACACTAACCTTATCCATAATAATTAGTCTAACCTCTAACTAAAATATTTCTATCATGTGGACTAAAATTAATATCATGTGGGCCATTCCTAACTAGTGTGTGGGTCCCACTAGAGTCAAACTACCCCCGGGTCCCCGTTTCAAGTCGGATTGAGTTGAAATTTAAACCCGACTCAAATAACCCCAAAATAATATCATAAATAATAAAATAAATTTCAACCCCAAAATAATATCATAAATAATAAAATAAATTTTAAAAATATTCAAAAATATAAAATGATAAAAATATTCCTGTTTCTGAAAACTGGGGGTGACAGGGGGAGCAGCGCCCCGAACAACAGCACCATCCCTTGACATTCGCATTCACGATGTTGCAATGCGAGGGCCAGTACCACCACCCAGGCAGCAACAGCAACAGAGGAAGAACCAGCAACCCCCAGCGGGCTGCACTTATTGCGGAAAGATGGGACACACTAGAGATGTGTGTCGGGCATTGAACGGACTGTATTTGATATGTGGAAATCCAGATCATCGGGTTACCATATGTCCTATGAATTCGAGGTCAGGAGGACCTGTGCAGCAGTTTTCTGCTCTGCCAGCACTAGGGACAGGACAGTATCGAGGACCCGCAGTGGCAGTGAGACCATTGGCCCAGCGTCCGTTAATGCCACAGGCTCAGATGTTTCAGCAGCAGGGACCGCCGATGCAGCAACACCAGCATAGACCACCCCAGCATCATCAAAGAAGGGGCCAGCAGCAGCACCAGGCTAGGCCACAACATGGGAACCAGCAAGGAGGTCGAGGGCAGGCATTCACTCTGTCCTTGGAAGAAGCATTAGCATCGGGAGATGTTGTGGCAGGTAACATTTTCGTCGCCTCATATCCCGCAGTAGCATTGTTTGATTCGGGAGCATCACACTCGTTTATATCTGCACAATTTGCGACACGGCTAGGAATGGAGTTCGAGGCATTGCCAGGGAGGTTGAATATACTCACTGGTAATGGGCTCGTAGGAGTTAGTAGAGTTATTCTAGCATGTAGTGTTGTAGTTTGCGGGCATTCCTTACCCGCCCAGTTGATAGAATTTCCTGTTGGAAATTTCGACGTTATCTTAGGCATGGACTGGCTGAAAGACAGTCATACGATAATAGATTGTCGTAGTGGGAGTGTATCTTTTGATATTCCAGGCATGAAGAGATTCACCTTAGTCAGATCAGAGGCAACTCAACAAGAGCAGGGAGTAATAACGGCAATGGAAGAAGTTCAAGTTCCGAAGGTAGTTGAAGAATTTCTAGACGTATTTTTTGAAGAACTTCCAGGTCTACCACCGGTTAGAGATATTGAGTTCAGTATAGAATTGGCATCTGGAACTAAACCAATATCAGATCGAGTTTACAGAATGGCGAATTCAGAGGAGGCCAAGGTATATCAGCACATAGAGGAACTGAAGGAGAAGAAGTTCATCCAAGCTAGCATATCACCATGGGCAGCACCAGTGGTACTTGTGGGAAAGAAGGATGGGTCATCCAGATTGTGCATTGATTACAGGAAGCTTAACGCAGCGACAGTAAAGAACAAGTACCCACTACCCATGATCGACGACTTGTTTGATCAGTTGAGCAAAGCTAGAGTTTTCTCCAAGATAGATCTTCATTTAGGGTATCATCAAGTGAGGGTTTGGAAGGAGGATATTCCCAAGACAGCATTCAGGTCGAAGTATGGGCATTATGAATTCTTAGTAATGCCGTTTGGTTTGACCAATGCTCCAATAATATTTATGGATTTGATGAACCGCATCTTTATGCCATACTTAGATCAGTTTCTCGTTGTATTTCTTGACGACATTCTCGTATATTCTGCCAGTGAAAAGGAGCATGAAGACCACCTCAGGAAAGTGTTACAGGTTCTGAGAGAGAACCAGTTGTATGCCAAGCTCAGCAAGTGTGAGTTTTGGTCGGATCATATTTCATTTTTGGGTCATATCATATCAGGAGCTGGAGTAGCAGTAGATCCCAAGAAGGTAGAAGCAGTAGAAAGTTGGCCAGTACCCAAGATCGTAGCAGATGTGTAAAGTTTCTTGGGATTGGCAGGATATTACAGAAGGTTTGTATCAGACTTTGCGAGGCTTTCAGCATCCATGACCCGCTTGACACGGAAAGATGTACCATTCGTCTGGTCGGCAGAATGCTAGGCATTATTTGAGAATCTGAAGCAGAAGTTGATATCAGCGCCTATTCTTACATTGCCAGTTGGACCCGGAGGTTTTACAGTATATTATGATGCGTCAGGTAAAGGACTTGGATGTGTCCTCATGCAGCATGGGCAAGTGATAGTATATGTATCTAGCCAACTTTGAGACCACGAGAAGAATTACCCAACTCATGACTTGGAGTTGGCGGCAGTAGTATTTGCTTTGAAGCTATGGAGGCATTACTTATATGGTGATCGAGTAGACATGTACACAGATCATAAAAGTCTGAGGTACATCTTTACTCAGAAGGAGCTGAACATGAGACAGAGAAGATGGTCGGAGTTGATCAAGGATTATGACGTGGAGCTTCAGTATCATCCAGACAAGGCTAATGTGGTAGCAGACGCTCTTAGCAGGAGAGGCGGCGCATTTATGTTGACAACACCAAAGCACATTTTAGAAGACCTTCAGGAGATGGGCATCGAAGTTATACTTCCTAGTGATGTAGGAGTTCTAACAAGTTTACAAGTTCAATCCGACTTGGTAGACAGGATCAAGGCAACTCAGGCACAGGACCCAAGGATTCAGAAGCTTAGAGCAGAATATGAGTCAGGACTCAGGAAGGAGATGAGAATTCATGAAGATGGTACGCTTAGGTTTGGATTACGCCTATGTGTTTCTAGTGGAGATATCAGACAGGAGGTTATGACAGAAGCTCACAGTTCTCAATATTCTATACACCCTGGAGGGACCAAGATGTACCAAGATATCAAGCAGCACTTCTGGTAGAACGGGATGAAGAGGGAGATAGCTAGATTCATTTCCCGTTGCTTGGTATGTCAGCAAGTGAAGACAGAACAGCAGAGGCCAGCTGGGTTATTGCAACCACTTCCTATCCCGGAATGGAAGTGCAAACACATCACAATGGACTTTGTGACCGGTTTACCGAGATCACCAAGTGGTAAAGATGCTATTTGGGTGATAGTAGATCGGCTTACAAAGGTGGCACACTTTCTTCCTTTCAGAGTAGGGCAATCTACAGAAAAGTTGGCAGAGTTGTATATACAACAGATAGTCAGGCAGCATGGAGTCCCTGTCAGTATTGTGTCAGACAGAAATACCCATTTTATATCATATTTCTGGAAGAGCTTACATCATAGTCTGGGTACCAAGTTAAGATTTAGCACGGCTTACCATCCCCAGACAGACGGGCAATCAGAAAGAACAATCCAGACTTTGGAAGATATGTTGCGAGCTTGCACTCTAGATTTTGGAGGATCTTGGGAGAGCCACCTGCACTTAGTTGAGTTTTCTTATAACAACAGTTATCAAGCCAGTATCCAGATGGCGCCATTTGAAGCACTATATGGTAAGAAGTGTAGGTCGCCACTAGCATGGGATGATATCGGGGAGAGAAAGATGTTAGGCCCGAAAATGATTGTTCAGACAGTTGAATTGGTTAAGGGAATTAGAGAGCGACTTCGAGTTGCACAGGACCGGCATCGTCATTGGGCGGACCAGCATCGTAGACCGTTAGAGTTTTCTGTTGGGGACCACGTGTTCTTGCGGATCTCACCTACCCGTGGGGTCATTAGATTTGGCGTTCGCGGGAAGTTGAGTCCGCGATACGTGGGACCATTCATTATCCTTGATAGGGTAGGCGATGTTGCTTATCGCTTATCCCTTCCACCTTCGTTACGAGAGGTGCATGACGTGTTTCATGTATCTCAATTGCGAATGTATGTATCGGACCCCAGCCATATCCTTGATCATTCTGAATTGGTTGTTGGTACCAACTTGTCTTACGAGGAGCAGCCGGTGTCCATTTTGGACCGAAGAGAGAAGATACTCAAGAACCGAACAATTAGCCTTGTCCGGGTTGCTTGGGGTCATCACTCTTTAGGAGAGTCAACGTGGGAACGTGAGGATGATATCCGATCACGGTATCCACACCTTTTTGACTCACAAGGTATATTTCTCCCCGTGTACCTTGATTGTCTTAACCCCCATGCTTGTCACCCCATGGATAGAACTACTTGATATAGTAGATTGTGAATATAGATATGTTATCTGCTAGTTAACATTGAAGAATGATTGCTTGCTCAAGTTTTTTGTACCTAGATTAGTTTAGTTTTGATATTCCTACCTTGCTTGGATTTGAAATTCCGAGGACGGAATTTTTCTAAGGAGGGTAGAGATGTCACTTTCCATTCCCAGAATACGTATTTCAATGCATGTACTACTTTAATATATTTATTTATCATGTGTTGTTTTGTAGTTAAATCCCTTTAATTTCATGTTAATTAATTTTCTGTAATTTTATTTCTGCATTTTAATTCCTGCAATCTTAATTCTGTATTTTACTTTCTGCTTTGCTTTGGGTTCGGTTTGGATTGGTTTAGCTTAGTGGTTCATCTCAAACCCCCACCTACCACCACCCCTTCCATTTAAAGCCTATCCCCTTTCTCTCTCTTCATTACTTCACCATTACTCTCGTTCTTCTTTCTCTTAAACTCTCCCACCAACCTAGGAAGAGCTAGGCAAGTGCCAACTTGCTTCTTGATGGATCCCCATTATTATTGTTCCATCATCTTCCTTATTTGATTTTGAGTCTCTTTAGTACTTAGCATTTTCACTTTCCATGGCTTAATTGTTGTAGATCTAAGTTTGTTGTATTTTCGGATTTTTTAGGTTTTGATCTAGCAAACTTAGTTATCTTCAAGTTTTGATGGTTCCATGTTGTAGAGAATTTCGTTCTACCCTATTTTGACCTATAGAAGTTCAGATTTGGGCTTAGAATGAAGGAATTAGAGAGCTTGGAAGCAATGATTTCCATGGTTCTGTCCTTAGGAATTCGGAGAAGAAGAACAGTTCTGGCCACATGACAAAGCTTGACCGCATGAGTCTTCATGCGGCAAGTCCCCTAGCCGCATGAGTTCATTCATTTTGAGCCGCATGAGACTGATTCCAATCCCAGTCGCATGGGCTTAGTCAGCCGCAGGAGACCTATCTGCCGCATGAGTTCTTAGCTAGCCGCATATGCATTCGGTCCCGCAGCCGCATGGCGCTGCATGACTTCTCAGCCGCATATAGGATTGCACTTATTTAGCCGCATGAAATTAGTTTTTCTTAGCCGCATATAGGCTTGTCCCATGTTCAGCCGCATGGGCGCATGTCATTTCGAACCGCATGGGCGCATGTCATTTCGAGCCGCATGGACGCATGTCATTTCGAGCCGCATGGGGTTTGCTATCCCTCAGCCGCATGGAATTTTCTTTGGTCGCATGGTCGCATGCTAACCTTAGCCGCATGAGACTGTAACCTTTTTCAGCCGCATGGCTTGGGCATTGCTGAACCGCATGGGACTATTTCAAATCCTGGCCGCTTAGGTGCATGTTGTCCTAGCTGCATAGGCGCGTGTGGTCCTAGCCGCATAGGCACATGTTGTTCCGGCCGCATGAATTTAAGCTTCCTTAGCCGCATGACTTCCTGGCTGCATAAACTCTGATTTTAAAGCCTTTTGGCTGATCCGTGTTCCAAATTGACATTGATTGACATCGATTGACCTTGAGTAATTACCTTGGCTTTTATTAACATTAATTATTGCCGTGACATTATAATAGGATTGTTGGTTATCTTGATTTAATTAATTGATCATGCGTTCCTAGTTGGAACTAAGAGGCTGGCTGGTCGTCTTATTGAATTGAATGAATGAGACACGTTCATATTAATTATGAACTATTGAAATCGACTGGTTAATTCCGAATATTGACATACAGGCATGTGCAGGCTTCAATTTATTTATTTTTCTACAAAGCAGCATGTGTACTTTATGGTCAAGGCATGATTATTTCGTGGTTAGTTTTGATTGTTGCATTACGCTATGTAAGACCTACAACCTAACCGCATTGGTATCGTTGTAGGGTTATGCATATCGTACCCCGTACGAAAGTACTCATTTGAATGACCATGACCCACGGCATGGGATTTTACTCAACATAGAGACTATTAAGTTAAATAAAATAATGATTGCATGGAGAGAATAGATTCCCGAGTTCTTACATGGCAGCCCTCTTGGGACTAGTGGTGCCCGACAGGCCGGTTGGTCCCCACAGATACTGTAAATCTGCCACACGGGCAGGAAACGGTATCTGGTTATATTACCTATTGTATATTGATGACGGGCGTCCCGTTGGGACTCGTCTAATTTATGATTGGCACAATTGATTGACTGGGTAAACTAGCCTTGCTTGCACATAGTAAGAACTGAGGAATTCCTATTGCATTATTCCAGGATAACTTGGAACTCACAGTAGCAAGCCGTAGTAGTTGTATGGCCTTTTAAATTGATTTGTTGTGTACTGTACCTACTCTGTTGCCTAACTGAGATGATCAGAATGTTAGGACATGATGGGCCAACTTCTGTCCTTGTTTGGTTGGGAGGTTGGTTCGAAGTGTCGTGATGCGATGTGAATCCTAGTAGTCAGCAGAGATCTATTTATTATGTTTCCTATCACCGGTTTATTCCTCATATCGTGCTTCCTTGCGGTACTTGCTGTTAGAGGTCTAACCTCTCTGGTTTTGCATGGCCAGATTTAGAGCCGGTTCCCGAGGATCCAGCTTACTTCTACCTCCAAGATGGTCAATACTAGAGGGATGATCGCAGGAGGACTCGAGTGGGTTCCTTACTTCTCCGCTCGTTTTGTTATTTACTTAATGTCTTGCCGTTTGGCACCAACATGTTAGTCGGATTGTCTTGTACTTACTTTCATATAATTGTAATTAAGTCAGACTGCAGCTGATAACAATTGTGTACACTTTGCTACATCATCTGGCTATGTTTTGTAAAGCCAGAGATCAAGAACATTTTGACTGAGCGTTTGGGACGCCTTACTGCTTATTCTCACATGTTCTCTATTTCTGTTTCTTCTTTGAATGATTGAGACAATAGGTGTGCAGTGGCCATAGGGTGACTTTTATGTAGTATGCACCCCCTCGTCTTATTAGACAACATTGATCGTATTATACGGTATTCATCTATCCGTAATACGTAGCTGGCTGAGTCATTCCCCCGCTCTCCAGTATTCTGGTTCTGGGGCGTGATAGAATATCTCATGATAATAAAGAAAAGCACGAGAGGATAATAAACACAATAACGATACCTGAATCCCGCAAGCGTATCATCACGTCTACCATCCAGAGCTGCTAACTAACTCTACGCAATAACTAACCTGAAGAGATCATCAGGTCCTCAGGGGACATAGCAAGATACATAAAAACATGCCTATCTAGCAGTTTATCATGCAATAAAAAAAATACAGGAAATAAACGAGAAAGACCAATCCGTACGAAAATACGACTATACATGACTGGAAGAACCACTACGCCTAAGCGAACTGCTGGAGAAGAACAAGAGAACACGATATCACGATGTCAATGGACAACCAATCGAATACTCAAACCCTCGTCCCTAGTGTGGACTCGCAGGTTTGAACAACTACTAGCCCTCGCCCCTAGTGTGGACTCGCAGGCTAGCATCACCCTCGTCCCTAGTATGGACTCGCAGGTGTGAACCATATACTACTAACCCTCGTCCCTGATGTGGACTCGTAGGCTAGCATCACCCTCGTCCCTAATGTGGACTCGCAGGTGTGGACTGATAACTACTAACCCTCGTCCCTGGTGTGGACTCGCAGATTAGCTTACTAACTCTCGCCCCTGGTGTGGGCTCGCAAGTTAGCTTAACTACTAACCCTCGCCCCTAATGTGGACTCGCAGGTTAGCTTACTAACTCTCGCCCCTGGTGTGGGCTCGCAAGTTAGCTTAACTACTAACCCTCGCCCCTAATATGGACTCGTAGGTTAGCTTCAAGAATTTCAAGGTACAGCAGTTCCGATATGACTTATTCATCCTATGACACGATGCGACTCAGTCCAAGTACAAGAGATGACACGACACGATCCAATCACGATACACGAGAAAACTAATCCAATATGAACTACAAAGCTAATTATAACCAAGGATATATATAAACTAGCAGGCATGATATACAAATCACATATAAATAATCAACTAGTAAAATTGTATAATAATATAAATATGCATGTAAATAAACTGTAGAGAAAGGCAAGGTATCTTGCCTGGATGTTGCACGCAGAATCCCACAAAATAGTCAACTGCCAAGCCATAGAGTCAAATCATCACAACTGTCTCCGAAAGCTGAAATAAATATTACCAATGTTCTCAGAATAGTCAAATTAGCTAGGATTGCCTGTCCTTAAGTCCAATTCTGGACACAGGAGCAAAACGGTAATTTCGGGCAAAAACGATGTCCGTCGTTGGATCCGCTTTGCACCGAAAAGCGTGCCAGAGTCAATGGTCTCTAAAGTCATTAAACTATATGTCTACAGATCTGGTTTTCCGATACGAACCCAATCGTATGTCCAGAGTTGGATTCCGGCGGGCCGTGCACAAAATCACCCGTTGAGTCAGACTGTGGGGCCCGCAAAACAGCGATTTTATCAACTGTCTCAGAATCGGACTAAACTTGGCATACAGGACCAGAAAAATGATACGGTCCTGTTGGCACAAGTTTTGTCTCAATCTGACGAGCGTGCACAAAGTAATTGGAAAATTTGCACAGAGGCCGATACGGGGAATTTCGACGGATACGGATCAAATTCGTCGCGCACACGCGACCAATTTGAATTCCGTCAAAGCCCACATGACCACAAAACCATTACGCAGCTTTCGATGCGTTCGGTTCACGACCACGTCGTCCGGATTGGCGTGACGCACGTCGTATGGATGGTTTTTCAAGTTTTTTAATATTTTAAAAACAGTTTTTTGGTAAACTTCAGAATCGAATAACTTTCTGTACAAACAATAAAAATTACTTCTACAGGAAGTGTTTTAATCTCGTATGTGTTACCTTTCACTGTTTCAATTTGGATTTCGAAAATTCCTAGTATCCGGTTCATAATTAGTCTTCCAAAGTAGGGTTTTGAGTCATTTTTTGGTTCTATTTTCGAACGGAAAATTCCCAACTTTACATCGAGTTCCTGATCGAAATAATGGGCCACAAATAAATCCTTTTGAAGGGATAGGAAGACGGTCAGGTTGTCTATACATATGAATTTACGGATCTTGATTTCATCAACCAAGGAGGAAGAAAAATGCGTTGGAAGTCGGTACCTGTGGGGTGTTACTGTCGTATCTGTTCCTCTGGCTTCCTGTACGCTGGTGTCGCTACTGTTCTGCTGCCGCCTTGGCTGTCCTCCAGGCCGTGCGACGGCCGACGGTGGTGACCCTGACGATGATGCGCAGAGGAGTATGGTCGTACAATTGACAGGGAACCATCGGGTTAGGGTTTTTTCGAAGTTTTGAAGTCCCGCTCCTGTATATACTCTGTTCTCAGCTTTAAATCCGATTTTTAAAGTTGAATTTGATTCGATTTCAATGGGATTCGAAACAATATGGTAGAGAATTGGATAAGAATTTCCTAGGAGAAAATTTGGGTTGATTTGATCAAGGATTTACCTATATCCACATGCGATGGATTTAGAGTTCCTTTACAGAGAAAGGGCTCGGGTTTGTTCAGCACGGAGAGGGAAGAAGGGCCTGCTGTGTTGGGTTCTCGGGTGGGTCTATAGGCTGACTTGGGCTGGCCTAGACTGCTGCTGTGGTTTCTTTTTTATGGGTTTGGGGTGCTGCTTCGGTTGGGGAGAGTTGGTGTGGGAAAGCTACTGCTTCATTTAGCCATATTATATCACACAAGACAAAAACCAGAAAATGATCTTAGCATCGAAGTGATGATATTAAAGTCGAATGAACATGTTCTGCTCACAGTTTGGATTTTGACTTGATGAAGAAGAATACCAGACAGATGAACAAGTGATCAGAATTGGTATATAATAGCTTGATCATGACTGCTGAATATATGTAACACACAATAGGAGGCAATACAAATGTTAGGACCACTAAGTATTATACTTGTGAGTCGCAATGAAATTCGAGTATCTTTCGTAATCATTGTCCCACAAAACCAAAAGCTGAATGCATTAGATAAGATTTCAATAAATTGAACTTACAGACAGGTAAATTTCTCATAGCTTCATGTAATGCCTGTGGTTCGTATTACGTATTCCTGGAATACGTGTACGTATTTTATTCTGTATTGCATGATTTTTTGTTTAGTTTTTTTCATGGCTTGGCTTGGTTTATTCTTAGCCCGGGTTGGCTAGGTTCGGCTTGGCTCAGTTTTCTTTGGTTCAATATGAACCAATATGAACCCCTACCTACCACCACCATTGTATTTATTAATCCATTCTCTCTATTCTCTCTCTTCATTAATCATCTTCTTCTTCCCCATTACTTCCTTACCTACCAGAGAGAGAAGAGAGAGGTCTAGGCAAGTACAACTTGCTTCATGGAGGAACTCTGATTTTATTGCTCCATTCTCTTCTTTACTACATTATAAAATACTTTAGTACTTGGCTTTTCTAATTTCCATGGCTAGATTCTTGTAGATCTAAGTTTGCATTATTTTTGGATTTCGTGGGTTTTGATCTACTAAATCTTGTTATTTTCGAGTTTTGATGGTTCCATATTGTAGAGAATTTCGTTCTACCCTATTTTGACCTATGGAAGTTCGGATTTAGGCTCCGGATGATGGAGTTATGGAGCTTGAGGACTTGGCTCTCATGGTATTCTTCTTCTCTGAAATTTTAGAGAAGATGAATAGTGCTTGACTTGACCGCATGAATATTCACGCGACAAGTGTTCTATCCAGCCGCATGACTGGAAGTCCTTGAGCCGCATGAGAGTCGGACTCACTTAGCCGCATAACTCGCTCAATCCCCAGCCGCATAAGTTCTGAACTCTGCAGCCGCATGCGCCATTCCCGCTAGCCGCATGAGGACTTCACCCTGAGCCGCATGAACTCAACACTCGCGAGCCGCATACGTATACTTGCTCCCAGCCGCATAGGTATTGCTTCCCGCAGCCGCATGAGTACTCTTCCCTTCTGAGCCGCATATGGTTTCCCTCTCCCGCAGCCGCATGGGTTGCTTCTTCTCGAGCCGCATGGAACCACACTTCTCCCCCCCGGCCGCATGTACCTGATTGGCCAGCTAGCCGCATGAGACCCATTCCCCCAGCCGCATGAGTTTTCTATCTTCCTGACCGCATGCGCCCCCTTGTCTTAGCCGCATGGGATCCAGTGACCCTGGCCGCATGCGCTCTTCTAATTGGGCCGCATGAGTCTACCCTTTCCTGATCGCATATGACTTCGCCGCATGGCTCTTCTATAGCCCTGAATATTGATATTTTATTAGATATTTTACGTCCATTTTATATCCTTACGCCTTTTGTCATGAACTTGATAATCATGGATTTATTTAATATGTTTGGAAATGATACCTGAGCATGACACGATAGTGACCCGTAGTGGTGCACTCTTGACAAGAAAACCTGACATGACCTGATAGTGGCCCGTCGTGGCGCACTCCTGACAAGAACACTTGACATGATAAACCTGACATGATATATCTGATAAGCTGTTGCGACGGCTACCTGACATGACATGACCTGTATAATAACATGGACACCGTGGGCGATTGTGCTTGTACAAATAAACCAGCCCTGTCTTGCATCATGTCTAGGGAGGGAGCTCCTGAGTACCACGGTCAGGAGTACCTATTGAAATGGACTAAGGTTAATAACTAGATTAACACATTAGTCATGAAGAGATTTCCCAGCTACAGGCAATCCCGTTACCTGGGCGCGCCTGGGATCTGTAGCCTGCCGTCGAGTAGGGCACATTTCCAGCACACTGTCATGTGTTGCACCTTTCAAGCTACTTAAGGGTACATGCGTTTCCTGGACGGTGTACCCACCTGAATTCAACCCCTAATTTTGACCTGGGTAACCTGGATGGTCTGCAGGGCTTGTGGCTGTGGAATAATCTTACTGCATTTTGCTAGTAATTAGGCCTGTGATAACCCTAGTTAGTTAAAGTATCAAGCCGTAATTCTTGCTTGGCCGTGAATGATTGGATGGAGTTTAACCAGTCTAGTCTTGTCCTGATCCGGCTCCAGATTGCTATATGACCTGAATGCCTGTATTTATTTTACCGATAAATGGTGAGAATTTCAAATTCTGTTCAGACGAAGGGTTACAACTCCAGTCCTTGTTTGGTTTACGGGTTGTAACCTGGTTATCTGAATAGTTCCATGGTTATCTCGTCGTATATCATCCAGATGTATTTTCTTTATTTCCAGTTCTTACTTTTATTTATACTCTTGTGCTGATTGCTGGTTTTAGTTCCTAAATGAAGCTTCCTTTGTGGCACTTGCTCTTTCTGGGGTCTGACCCAGCTGGTTTTGTATGGCCAGATTTTGGAGCAGCTCCAGAGGATCTACCGACCTTCCAGCCAGATGGTGGCCACTAGACGGAACCCTGGCAACGAGTGGGTTTATTTTTGATCTCCCACTTTATTGTAAAAATATTCTTTTGAGGCGTTTAGCCGACGAGCACCTGTTTAGCTCGATTGCACTTACTTACTGTCTGCCTATGGGCTGTAACATGATTGACAGATCCTAGGGTTGATCATGTATGACTAAACTCTTACTAGTCCTCACATTTTGTAACGACTAGCTTTATGATCAGCTAAATATGTAATATTTGGGACGCCTTATTATTGTATATTTAATGATCATACATCATGTAACATTTACTTACTTGCTTGTGATTGAGACAATAGGCTTGCGCATGACCTTAGGAGACTGTTGGCTTGTAGAAAACCCTCATGTATCCTAGACAGCCGTGACCGTATAGCGAGATGGATCCCATTTCATATACGTAGCTGGCTATGTCTGCCCCCGCTCTCCAGTATTCTGGTTCTGGGGCGTGACATGGTTTAAGTGGTGGCCCATGCAGGTCTTGTAAATCAAGATATGTGAGGGTTTACCGAATAGATGTCTCAATCAGTATTCGTCCTTGATCTCTGCTCGTATCTTCTGAATCCCTGGATTCTTGTCCTGATCATGTGCTTGTATCGTTGATCTGTCCTGGTCCTTCCTTATTGTTCCCTATGTCGTCTTCTTCAGCGGCATTGTTCGTGGTCCTACCGACCAGCAAGGTGGAGCACCTCCCGCAGACCAGCAGCAGCCCGGAGATCAAGTCCAGCACTCCAGAGTAGCCTCCAGAGTCGAGCCTATTGGAGAGCCACCAGTCCAGCCAGTCCAGCCTGCCGAGCCTGATGATGGCACATTAGTAGGACTCGTCAGGACCTTGATAGCTTCTCAAGATCATCGTGGAGATGCCTTGCAACAGGCAGTGACGGATGCTTTGACCAGAGGAGGTCATCAGGGTAACAGCGCGGCCAACAGCTTCAAGCGCTTGAACCCTCCATTCTTCGACGGTAGTGAAGATGCTATCGCAGCAGATGCATGGCTTCAGGATACTGAAGTGATTCTCGACGCAGCCAAGACTCCAGAGAAGGAGAAGGTGGTCGTTGTGCGCCTGCAGTTGTTAGATCTTGCCCGCAGCTGGTGGGCAGCTCAGGCCGTTGGATTAGCAGCACCTATTGCTTGGGCGGTGTTCAGAGAGAGATTCCAGACCAAGTATTTCGATGCCGTGGCTCGGTATGATCTACAGACGAGGTTTACCAATCTGAAGCAAGGAGGCAAGACAGTCGACGGATATGCGGCCGAGTTTTCCAGACTCAGTCGGTTTGCTCCCACCTTGGTGGCAACCGAGTATGATAGAGCCCAGCGGTTCCAGCAGGGGCTTCACCTGGAGATCTTGTTGGCAGTCGAGCAGTTTGAGCATCAGACTTTTGATACCGTCTTGAGAGCAGCCCGGAGGCATGAGTATACCTCCCAGAGGATTGTGGATAGGACCGGAGGTCGGAAGAGATCTCACGGCCAGATGAATCAGTCTTCAGCCCCAGCCCCGGCAGCCAGGGCTTTGACTATTGGAGCTCCGAGGCGGGCGGCCTCAGTGACGTCGGTTCAGCATTCCACCCCGACGTACCCTCAGCAGCAGCAGAAGCAGAAGCAGTCTTCCGCAGTGGGATGTTCTCATTGTGGGAAGCTAGGCCATGTCGTGGCAGAGTGTCGTAGGGCACATGGATTGTGTCTGGCTTATGGAGCACAAGACCATAGGGTTGGATCCTGCCCGAATAGGGGTGGTTCATCATCGTCCAACCTTTCTAGTTCTTCGGTGAGGGGACCAGCCCCAGTTCCAGTCCAGCAGCAGCAGTACCCATTGTCGAGGCCCTTGCCGCTTCAGTCCCAGATGTTCCAGCAGCAGAACCCCCAGCAGCATGTACAAGCCCAAGCCTTGAGTCAGAGCAGGCAGCGAGGATTCCAGCAGAGGGGACCAGCACCCCGAGGGTACGGTCAGGCTATGGTGATGACCGCAGAGGAAGGATTGGCACCAGGAGAGGTAGTGGCAGGTACTATTCTCGTCAACTCTTTTCCAGCTTCAGCTTTATTTGATTCTGGTGCATCGTATTCTTTTATGTCTGCACGATTCGCAACACGGGTAGGATTGGAGCCCGAGTCATTATCAGTAAGGCTCAATATACTTACTGGTAACGGACTTGTGGGAGTAGATAGAGTGTTTTCCTCGTGTCGGATCGTAGTTAGCGGTAGAGAGTTCCCCGCTAGATTGATAGAATTCCCGATGGCCGATTATGATGTGGTCCTAGGGATGGATTGGTTGAGGAACCAGTATGCTAGAATAGACTGCCATATCGACAGGGTTGTTTTTAGTATCCCAGGCGAGCCAGAGTTTTCATTTTCCAGAGGAGCAGTTGAACCTTCTCCTCCAGTATTGCGGATGGCAGTAGCAGCAGTGCAGTTGCCCAGGATAGTCGAGGAGTTTCCAGATATTTTCCCAGAAGAGCTACCAGGTATGCCTCCAGAGCGGGAGATCGAGTTCACTATAGACTTGATTCCCGGGACAGCCCCAGTGTCAGAGAGTGTCTACAGGATGGCGCCGTCAGAGTTGGAGATATTGTACAAGATGATTGAAGAACTTCGAGCCAAGGGATTCATTCGTGCTAGTGGATCACCTTGGGGAGCCCCGATGCTTCTTGTGAAAAAGAAGGATGGTACGTCCAGGTTATGTGTTGATTATCATACCTTGAACTCCGTGACAATCAAGAACAGATACCCTCTTCCGAGGATAGATGACTTGTTTGATCAACTCAAAGGGGCTTCAGTATTCTCGAAGATTAATTTGCGCTCAGGTTATCATCAGATCAGAGTCAGAGAGCAGGACATCCCGAAGACAGCTTTTAGATCAAGATATGGGCATTGGGAGTTCCTTGTTATGCCTTTTGGAGCAACCAATGTGCCGGCAGTATTCATGGACCTCATGAATCGCATCTTTATGCCTTATTTGGATCAGTTTATGATTGTGTTCTTGGACGACATCCTGGTCTACAGCAAGAGTGAGGCAGAGAATGAGCAGCATCTCCGTATAGTTCTTCAGATTCTCAGGGAGCACCAGTTATATGCCAAGTTCAGTAAATGCGAGTTCTGGCTTGATCGCATTTCGTACTTGGGTCATATCATCACCAGAGGAGGAGTAGAAGTCGATCCCCAGAAGATTGTGGCTATTGAGTCGTGGCCGGTGCCCAGTACAGTTGCAGAAGTTTACAGTTTCCTTGGATTGGCCGGCTATTACCGGCGGTTTGTATCAGATTTTGCTCGGATATCAGCGCCGTTGACCTAGTTGACTCGCAAGGATACACAGTTTGCTTGGACAGCGGAGTGTCAGAGTTCTTTTGAGCAGTTGAAGAGAGGCCTGATAACAGCTCCTATTCTCACGCTTCCAGATGGGACCGGAGGATTCTCAGTGTATTGTGATGCTTCAGGCAGAGGTTTAGGATGTGTTCTGATGCAGCATAGGAAGGTAATAGCTTATGCGTCACGACAACTTCGTGATCATGAGAGAAATTACCCAACCCATGACTTGGAGCTGGCAGCAGTGGTGTTTGCACTTAAGTTGTGGAGGCACTACTTGTATGGAGACAGGGTGGAGATTTTCACCGACCACAAGAGCCTGAAGTATATTTTCACCCAGAAGGATCTTAACATGCGTCATAGAAGATGGCTGGAGCTTCTTGTGGATTATGATGTCAACTTGCAGTATCATCCCGGGAAGGCCAATGTTGTTGCGGATGCATTGAGTAGGAGAGCGGGAGTTTATTTTCTAACAGCACAGCCAGAGCTGTTAGCAGATCTTCAGAAGATGGGTATAGAAGTTGTTCTTCCTTCCAGTGTGGCATTGATGGCCAGCATGCAAGTACAATCTACTATAGTCGAGAGGATCCGGATGGCGCAGTCGGCAGATTCCAAGCTTCAGCGACTCAGAGCAGAGTGTGAGGCAGGACGAAGACCAGAGTTATGCATTCATGAGGAAGGTACACTTCGACATGGGAAGCGTCTTTGTGTACCCAGTGGAGATATCAGGCAGGAGATCATGTCAGAGGCGCACAGTTCTCAGTATTCCATCCATCCTGGCAGTACGAAGATGTACCGTGATATCTGTCAGCACTTCTGGTGGAATGGCATGAAGCGGAAGATAGCTCGGTTTGTCTCTCGGTGTTTGGTTTGCCAACAAGTTAAAGCTGAACATCAGAGACCGGCTGGACTTCTTCAGCCTTTGCCGATTCCAGAATAGAAGTGGGAGCATGTGACCATGGATTTTGTGACTGGATTACCTAGATCCCCAGCTGGTAGAGATGCTATCTGGGTTATAGTTGATCGGCTCACGAAGGTGGCTCACTTTCTTCCATTCAGAGTTGGTCAGTCGACGGCTCAGCTAGCGGAGATGTACCTCGGGCAGATTGTCAGGTTGCACGGTGTGCCAGTCAGTATCACCTCGGACTGAGATTCCAGATTTACGTCGCACTTTTGGCGTAGCTTGCAAGAGAGTTTGGGAACTCGTCTCCAGTTCAGTTCAGCATATCACCCGCAGACAGATGGTCAGTCGGAGCGCACGATCCAGACTCTTGAAGATATGTTGCGGTCTTGCACACTTGACTTCGATGGTTCATGGGAAGATCACTTGCACCTCGTAGAATTCTCGTACAACAACAGTTTCCAGGCCAGTATCCAGATGGCACCGTTCGAGGCACTGTATGGTAGGAAGTGCACATCCCCGCTAGCCTGGGATGATGTTGGAGAGAGACAAATGCTTGGTCCAGAAATGATCGCTCAGACAGTTGAGGTGGTCAGGAGAGTCCGAGATCATCTTAGAGTTGCCCAAGATCGCCAGCACCATTGGGCCAATTCTCATCGGCGTTCTCTCGAGTTTTCGGTCGACGATCATGTATTCCTGAGGATTTCGCCTAACCGTGGCGTCATTCATTTCGGCGTCCGGAGAAAGCTTAGTCCTAGGTATATAGGACCGTTCGACATTCTGGAGCGAGTAGGAGATGTATCCTATCGTCTCGCTCTTTCGCCGTCGCTAAGCGAGGTGTATGACGTGTTCCATGTATCCCAATTATGACGGTATATCCCAGACCCGAGCCACATCCTGGATCATTCGAAATTGGTTGTTGGTACCAACCTTTCGTATGAGGAGAGGCCCATGTCTATATTGGACCGGAGAGAGAAGATACTCAAGAACAAGACTATTAAGTTAGTCCGAGTTGCTTGGGGTCATCACTCTTTGGGTGAGTCAACGTGGGAGCGTGAGGACGATATCCGATCGCGATATCCGGACTTGTTTGACTCGTGAGGTATAATGTCTTTCTTATGCCTCATACCTTCGATTCCTTGCTTGAATGAGTGATTGTCTGCCTAGTTATAGCTTGCATGTGATTAATGTAGCTTGTCATTGCTCCTCTAGCCTCTTGATTAAATTCCGAGGACGGAATTCTTTTAAGATGGGTAGAGTTGTAATGCCTGTGGTTCATATTACGTATTCCTGGAATACGTGTACGTATTTTATTCTGTATTGCATGATTTCTTGTTTAGTTTTCTTCATCGCTTGGCTTGGTTTATTCTTGGCCCGGGTTGGCTTGGTTCGGCTTGGCTCGGTTTTCTTTGGTTCAATATGAACCAATGTGAACCCCTACCTACCACCACCATTGTATTTATTAATCCATTCTCTCTATTCTCTCTCTTCATTAATCATCTTCTTCTTCCCCATTACTTCCTTACCTACCAGAGAGAGAAGAGAGAGGTCTAGGCAAGTGCAACTTGCTTCATGGAGGAACTCTGATTTTATTGCTCCATTCTCTTCTTTACTACATTATAAAACACTTTAGTACTTGGCTTTTCTAATTTCCATGGCTAGATTCTTGTAGATCTAAGTTTGCATTATTTTCAGATTTTATGGGTTTTGATCTACTAAATCTTGTTATTTTCGAGTTTTGATGGTTCCATGTTGTAGAGAATTTCGTTCTACCCCATTTTGACCTATGGAAGTTCGGATTTAGGCTCCGGATGATGGAGTTATGGAGCTTGAGGACTTGGCTCTCATGATGTTCTTCTTCTCTGAAATTTTGGAGAAGATGAACAGTGCTTGACTTGACCGCATGAATATTCACGCGGCAAGTGTTCTATCCAGCCGCATGACTGGAAGTTCTTGAGCCGCATGAGAGTCGGACTCACTTAGCCGCATAACTCGCTCAATCCCCAGCCGCATAAGTTCTGAACTCTGCAGCCGCATGCGCCATTTCCGCTAGCCGCATGAGGACTTCACCCTGAGCCGCATGAACTCAACACTCGCGAGCCGCATACGTACACTTGCTCCCAGCCGCATAGGCATTGCTCCCCGCAGCCGCATGAGTACTCTTCCCTTCTGAGCCGCATATGGTTTCCCTCTCCCACAGCCGCATGGGTTGCTTCTTCTCGAGCCGCATGGAACCACACTTCCCCCCCCGGCCGCATGTACCTGATTGGCCAGCTAGCCGCATGAGACCCATTCCTCCAGCCGCATGAGTTTCCTATCTTCCTGACCGTATGCGCCCCCTTGTCTTAGCCGCATGGGATCCAGTGACCCTGGCCGCATGCGCTCTTCTAATTGGGCCGCATGAGTCTACCCTTTCCTGACCGCATATGACTTAGCCGCATGGCTCTTCTATAGCCCTGAATATTGATATTTTATTAGATATTTTACGTCCATTTTATATCCTTACGCCTTTTGTCATGAACTTGATAATCATGGATTTATTTAATATGTTTGGAAATGATACCTGAGCATGACACGATAGTGACCCGTAGTGGTGCACTCTTGACAAGAAAACCTGACATGACCTGATAGTGGCCCGTCGTGGCGCACTCCTGACAAGAACACTTGACATGATAAACCTGACATGATATATCTGATAAGCTGTTGCGACGGCTACCTGACATGACATGACCTGTATAATAACATGGACACCATGGGCGATTGTGCTTGTACAAATAAACCAGTCCTGTCTTGCATCATGTCTAGGGAGGGAGCTCCTGAGTACCACGGTCAGGAGTACCTATTGAAATGGACTAAGGTTAATAACTAGATTAACACATTAGTCATGAAGAGATTTTCCAGCTACAGGCAATCCCGTTACCTGGGCGCGCCTGGGATCTGTAGCCTGCCGTCGAGTAGGGCACATTTCCAGCACACTGTCATGTGTTGCACCTTTCAAGCTACTTAAGGGTACATGCATTTCCTGGACGGTGTACCCACCTGAATTCAACCCCTAATTTCGACCTGGATAACCTGGATGGTCTGCAGGGCTTGTGGCTGTGGAATAATCTCACTGCATTTTGCTAGTAATTAGGCCTGTGATAACCCTAGTTAGTTAAAGTATCAAGCCGTAATTCTTGCTTGGCCGTGAATAATTGGATGGAGTTTAACCAGTCTAGTCTTGTCCTGATCCTGCTCCAGATTGCTATATGACCTGAATGCCTGTATTTATTTTACTGATAAATGGTGAGAATTCCAAGTTCTGTTCAGACGAAGGGTTACAACTCCGGTCCTTGTTTGGTTTACGGGTTGTAACCTGGTTATCTGAATAGTTCCATGGTTATCTCGTCGTATATCATCCAGATGTATTTTCTTTATTTCCAGTTCTTACTTTTATTTATACTCTTGTGCTGATTGCTGATTTTAGTTCCTAAGTAAAGCTTCCTTTGTGGCACTTGCTCTTTCTGGGGTCTGACCCAGCTGGTTTTGTATGGCCAAATTTTGGAGCAGCTCCAGAGGATCTACCGACCTTCCAGCCAGATGGTGGCCACTAGACGGAACCCTGGCAACGAGTGGGTTTATTTTTTATCTTTCACTTTATTGTAAAAATATTCTTTTGAGGCGTTTAGCCGACGAGCACCTGTTTAGCTCGATTGCACTTACTTACTGTCTGCCTACGGGCTGTAACATGATTGACAGATCCTAGGGTTGATCATGTATGAATAAACTCTTGCTAGTCCTCACATTTTGTAACGACTAGCTTCATGATCAGCTAAATATGTAATATTTGGGACGCCTTATTATTGTATATTTAATGATCATACATCTTGTAACATTTACTTACTTGCTTGTGATTGAGACAATAGGCTTACGCATGACCTTAGGAGACTGTTGGCTTATAGAAAACCCTTATGTATCCTAGACAGCCGTAACCATATAGCGAGATGGATCCCATTTCATATACGTAGCTGGCTATGTCTGCCCCCGCTCTCCAGTATTCTGGTTCTGGTGCGTGATACTTCATAAAGATGTGATGATATGAAGTAACTACTACTCCTCTGTGCAGATCCCTGAGAAGCTCACTACTTGTAAAGAATCTTCTATACCATTTAATCAATTAAATAAATTTTAAAAAAATAAAAAAAAATATTTCAAGAATTTCCAGGAAGAGAGGCTACACGTCGAGCAGATATTGCGGAGATCACCATGCAGGTCGGCAACGCTTAACCACACGAATAGCAGAATTCAGGCACTCCAGGTATGCGAAATGTGACCCTCTTTTCAGCACAATTTATGGTTGCGTTGCACGGCCCGAGCCAATCCATCCCCAGAATGATGTCGTAGTCTTTAATATCTAGAACTATCGTATCAAGACTTATCTTTTGACCATCTATACAGATGATTCCGTCTTCGTAGACTAAATTTACAAGTAGCGGCATGCCCGACGGTACGTTAACAGTAAGATCGAGACCCAGCGGTGTCAGAGAAAACTTATGCTCAGCGGTGAAGTCCGCCGATATAAAACTATACATGGCACCTGAATCAAACAATACACGAGCAGGTTTATTATTGAATTGCAGTATACCTGTCACGACTGTGTCAGATGCGAACGGTTCGTCTCGAGTCATGACGTAGACACGGCCCTGAGCATTGGAACGACGTCTTGGCCATTCTGTTGTGCGGTCGGTGGAGCCTGAGGTGCTTGGCCTCGGTTCTGATGTTGTTGTTGTTGGCACTGGTTCGACTTCTCCGGACAGTTGCATGCGATGTGGTCCATTCGACCGCACCCGAAGCATGCTCCGTTCTTCAACCGGCACTCGTTGGCCATGTGCCCCTCTTTGTGGCAGAAATTACAGACTATGCGATCCTTCGTCTGGTTGCCGCCTCCGTTGCCTTGATTCTGACGCTTGTGCGAATTGTTGCCTCCTACATTACTATGGCATTTGTTATTAAAGTGAACAACGCCAGTAGTAGCAGGAGGATACTCGGACTCTAGACGGAGGGCATGGTTAAGTGTTTCGCCCATGGTTTTCTATTCAGACACCGAGACGTGAGCACGAATAGAGGAACGCAGGCCCACTTCGAATAGTCGAGCTTGACTTACAGTGGTAGGTAGATAAGCTCCAGAAAATTTGGCCAGTTTGTTAAATTCGGCCGCATATTATCGCACTGTCATATTCCCTTGTCTCATCTGCATAACTTCGTTTTCTTTTTCCTGTCGCACAGCTGCAGAAAGATATTCGGTCTCGAACGTATTTTTGAATGTAGCCCAGGAGATCGCCGCCGTCCCATCTTCACGTCGAATAGCCCGCTTCTGTACAGCCCACCAATCGTGCGCGTTCATTCGAAGTAGAAGTTGAGCACACGCGACTTTCTTCTAGTCTTCAACACCCAGAAGCTCGAACTTGTCTTCCAGCTCCTCCAACCAGTCGATCGCCACGGAGGGATCTTCTGTGCCATTGAAGGAAGTACGGTAGCTTTTTGTGAATTTTGACACGTCGAAGTTAGAACTTCTTGGTGCCGTAGGTGAGAGCACGGGCGCCTTCGGTTCAGCTTCGTTGGATCGAACCGCAGGCTCGGTCACGGCAGGCGTCATCGTTGAATTGTTTTTGACCACGATCGATTGCACGATCTGCTGGAGTGTATTCAGCTGCTGCTGCAGCTTGAATTGAGCCTTGAACCGATTCTCGAATTGGGTCTGACGAGCCTCCGCTTGCTGACGATGGAGCTCGTTTTGGCAATGGTGCATTTCGAGCATCTGCAGCATCCGTTGCATCGGGTCGCCGGAAGATCCGGCTACGGTAGACGTCATTCCCGTTAGGTTGACAGAATGCTCGGGTGTGGAACTACTCGAGCCACTGGAAGCGCTCGTCTCGTCCTCCGCCCAAGCTCCCGCAACTGCAGGAAAAAGAAAGGTAACTCTCGTTAGTTTTAGAAATATCCTGGGTTCGGCGTATGGAACAACTCATCTTATCGACATGAGGTCAACGGTTTGAGACTAGAAACTCGACACTGGAGGCTAATGACTTAAAGCCGTCCTCTGATACCATTATGTCACGTCCCGAATTTCGTCGAATCGATAGTCGTCCCCCGGGTGTGATGCCGTGCGAACCTAATTTGCGATCGCATAAGGCATAGTCATAAGGTAATCCGAGACACGAGATCTAAGAGAGTACGCAAACAAATTGAATCACACATTAAGTAAAGGAAACTTTGATCTTTATTGATAATGAAATGCACAAACTCCAATACAGGACTCATGCCGCGCGGGCTACAACATGACTCAATTACAAATGAGTGCCGATGAGATAGCCGTTCCATACATTGCACACATCCCTCAATATACAACAGAGTACTCCAGTGACCTGGAATGGAGGGACGCTGAGCCATCTTCCTTGGACAGTTGAGAGTCTTCAAAAGTGGAGTTGCGGGACAAATCTTCGACGTGCGGCCGAAGCTTCAAAATCACAAACGTCGTCGAGCTAGTTGGCACGTCCTTCCTGATTCGCGGGACCTGCAAAGAGCGAGGATCAGTACGATCACATGTACTGGCGAATGGCTAATTAAAATCTAAGCTCTGTATTTGATTCAAGCAGTTTTATAAACATGTTAGCTAGCTATTTATGTAATCTTTCTAACCATCCTGATCAATTAGCATGTTAACGTGTTTTGAGGCAAGCATATGAAATTCTATAAC
Source organism: Iris pallida (assembly GCA_029216955.1). Classification (NCBI taxonomy): domain Eukaryota; kingdom Viridiplantae; phylum Streptophyta; class Magnoliopsida; order Asparagales; family Iridaceae; genus Iris; species Iris pallida. The sequence continues at coordinate 20,725,351 of JANAVB010011399.1, forward strand.
GTTAAACAGCTATCATATTCATCCTGTGTCACGTGCATTTGTTAAGCAATAAAAGGGTGTGAAGGTCAATGGCAATGTCAAGCCATCACGGACTATAGCCGGGTTAGACGACGACCCTTTCGCGGCAGGTAGCGAGCCCTGTGCAAAAGTTCCCGAATAACCCATGCCGATGAAAAGGCTGGCACTTGCTATACTTGTTCCTCCCGGGCCGAATCGGTCTCTTAGCCTAGGCAACCGTTCGAGGAAACTACACCTTGTCGGCAAGTTATCCAGTGACCGTTTTGCAGAGTCTTGAAAAATTCCATCTCTTTTCTAGAACCTTATCATTTCTCTTTTATGTGCGAAACTTAGTCGTTCTTTTGAACTTAGTCGATTTTCTTACTTAGCCGTATCGTTGCGATAAACGTTATTTTACATAGGCTAAGTGGAATTGCATAAGAAAGTACGTTTTCTATTTTCAATACCGGCAGTTTGATTGCAAGTTTTTCGTGAAGAATCGTGCCACGATTTCTTTGATTCTACACTATTATGACAAGCATTCTTTTAACTTCATATTGATTTTGAAGTAAAGGGACGAGGCGAAGGAGGTCAGCCACTCGCCTTAGACTTGCTTCAAGCGAGCGACCGGTTGGCTGCGCTGACGTCGCCTACGCGATCACCTGCAATCGCATAAGCAGCCGATTAGAACACTGTGTAATTCAAGAAATTTCGATATGAATGCGAAGCTCGAAAATGCAAGTCAAGAAAACCCATCGGAAACATTCATAAAAAATGCATTCACGAAAACCAAAGCCAAAGCCAAAGCCAAATCAAGTACGACATAAAAACCAGAGCAACGGGAGGTCTCTTCCGACTCAGCCGCAGAGCCAATCCTTGAGGCGCAACCCACTGAATATGGGATTTGGTTTCGAAGAAGCCATTCCATAACGTGGAATGGATCTTAATTCAATCGTTCCCGTTCGATCGACTCGGCCGGTTCTGACCTATCGGTCCCGACCGAATCGATAGCGACAGTATTCCTTTCTCGCCCACCCTGTGGACGAGAACGAGGCACGATGTAGGGACGGGGCACTACAGGCGGCGCTGCGATGACCTCGGTCGGGGGGGAGTGCGAGCACGTGTGGAGGGGGGCAGCGCTGCTGCGACGACGACGTGGGGAGGGGGCAGCGCTGCTGGCAGCGACGGCGGGTCCGGAAGGGGCGAGCACCTGGGGTGGAGGGGGGGCAGGACAGCTATGCGGTAGCAGCGGGTGACGGCCGGAAGGGGGCGGCGACCCCCAGGTGGAGACGGCAGGGGGGGCACGGGTGATGTGGGGAAGAGGACAACATATGGGAGTATTTTTGTCAAAAAATGGGTCAACTCAGTTGACCGTCCTATATGGACGAAATCCGTCTAAAGTGGGGAGTGAATTACAGTTGTGTAAAGCAGTGGGGTGCACCTTAAATTTGGATAAACAAAGTGGGGTGCCACTCAAAATTTCTCTATAATAAATTAGCAGTGAACATCCGGACAGCCTATTAATGTTCCTGAAATTTTATAGTCAATTAGCAATGAACATCAGTAACTATTTGGGAACGTTTGGTATGCAAAACATTATATAGTCAAGAAGTTTATATTCAGAAAATCAATTTTTTTAGTTAAATTTCTTGAAAAATTATGTTCTCATGTTTGATGAATATATAAATGTTCCTAGAAAAAATAAAGAGAAATTTTGAGTCGCATCCCAATTTTTTTTTTATCCAAATTCGAGGTGCACCCTACCAAATTAATATAATCTAAGGTTACCCTCCACTTTTGATGGAAACCGTCTATGAACAACGGTTAACTCCAAACTACCCTCCTCCTCCTCCTCCTTCTTCTTCTCCGCGTGTCCCGCGCTGCCCCCTTTCCCACCGTCACTGCCCTCCTCCTGTCGCACGCGCCCCCGCTGTCCCCTCCTTACCGCGCGCCGGAGAGCTGCTACCACCGCTTGCTGTCGTTGCTGCCGATGCTCTATCGCTACTGCTGTCGCCATCGCTGTCGTTGCTGCCACCACCGTCGTCGCTGCCCTTGCTGCCGCCGCTGAGGGGGACGGGCGGGGAGGAGGTAGCCGGCGGGGTAGCATGGCGGGGGCGCGCGAGGACCAGGGGTGTTGGGTTGGGGGGTGGGGAGAGCGTGCGGCTGGTAGGGGCAGCTGGAAGAAGACAATGGAGGGAGTATTTTGGTCAAAGGAGTTGACCGTCAGTGGAAGACGATTTTCGTCAAAAGTAGGGATACCTTACATTGTGGTAATTGGTAGGGTGCACATTAAATTTGGATAAAAAGAGTGAGTTGCGACTCAAAATTTCTCGAAAAGAAAAAGTAAAAAATAAGAATTAAAAGGATAAGAATATTTTTATTTTTTTGGAAAACTGAAAGAAAATACAAAAAAAAAAAAAAAAAAAAAAAAAAAAAAAAAACACAAAAAACCATTCTTAAAAAATATGGTTAGAGGCAAATATTAAGTCACAAATTTTACACATTATCTTTTTTCTGTTACAAGAAAGCTCTTTTATGTTGTGTTTTGATTTGGTGGAGAGTAAGACAAAATAAATAAATAAATAAATAATAAAATTTTATTACCAACCAAAGACAACTTTAATATAAAAAAATTCTAGAACCATCTGCCTAACTTATATATATTGGAGGGGGTTTAAGAGCAACGACCCACCAAATTAGGATGATTGCTCATCTTCCATTCAAAGGGTTGTAATATGACATTTTCTACAACCTAAAACCACTTTGGAGTGGTTATGTGCACGTCCAAAGAAGTTCAGCCTTGACCCTATATATATTTTATTACATACCAACTTTTAAGTGAAAGGATGAATATTTATCATAATTTTGTTGAAAGAACAAAAATGGACTCAACCCATTTCCATTGAAACCTCTGTCCAAGTCATTTTTTGGGGACGGACAAATTTTTGTAGCTTCATTTGGTACACTTTTCACACACATTAGCCGATCCTCCTCCTTTGCTTTCTCCGTCCAACTTTTTGGCTCCTGCACTCTTCCTTTTTTTTTCCCACCAAGATTGATCAACACCAAAAGAACACAATATAAAAGTAACCTTGCAACAGCAACAACAAAAAATATTTATTTTGATCTTTTACGTCTTCTATTTGAATCCTTGTCTTTGATGTATATGTGTTCATTTCATAGATATCTAACAATATTTTACATTAGCTGTCAGCTACCTAACGCAACCCTCCTCATTATTTGGGACTGGAATCGACAATTCAAATATGAAAAAAGAAAAGAAAAAGAAGTCTTCCCCAATGTTTCAAGTTTTTCTTTTCTTAAAAGGCTTTTTCTAAGGGCACCACAACATTTACTTGGGGCTATCCCAAAATTTTTTGAAAAAATTACAAGTTTGCCATCAAAATTTTTTACTTGGGGCACCACACCAATCAGTCCTAGGACTGCCAGCAGGTTGGCAGTCCTAACATATGTTAGGACTACCACCCTGCTGGCAGTCCTAACATATGTTAGGACTGCCAGCGGGTTGACAGTCCTAACATATGTTAGGACTGCCAACTTAGTGGCAGTCCTAGGACTGCCAGCATGTTGGCAGTCCTAACATAATGTTAGGACTCAACAAGTTGGCAGTCCTCGGAGGAGAAGAAGAAGAAGAAGGAGGAGGGAAGGGGAGATGGGCACGTGCTCGACGGCGGACTCGATGCGGCCGTCGGAGACGCGGGAGATGGGCACGTGCTCGACGGCGGCCAGGTCGGAGAGGAACTCCTGCTCGACGGTGGGGTCTTCCAGGCAGTTGAGTGCCACCACCAGTGGGAGGCGGCCGCGGCCATCGGAAGCGGACGCGGATCCGACGGGTTCCGATCCAGATACGCTAACCGCTACCCCTCCGCTGGAGCAAGGAGGAGGAGGAGGAGGGAGGAGGAGGAGGAGAGAGGAGAGAGAAAAATCCTAATATTGGGCTGCCCCCAAGTAATTTTCGGGACGTCCCCAGTAAAAGTTCCTCCAACCTGGGACGCCCCCTAGTAAAATGACGCCCCCAGTAAATCTTGTGGTGCCCATAGAAAAAGCCTTCTTAAAATCAACACATGGTCCTTCCAAATGATAGATATGCCATGTCTATCATTTACAAATTCCACTATCATTTATTTTTGTCCCTACTTTATCTTGGACCATAGAAGGAAAGCTTGGAGACCCTAATTTAGGTTGTAGAATTTGTGCCTCTCCTTCCTCCTCGGCGTTTCTCTCGCCGGACCTCTGATGCCTCCTCTCTCTCACATCCTTTGTACTCTTCCCTTACCCCCCCCCCCACCCCACCCCACCCCACCAACACACACACACACATTATTTTGTGAAAAAATTGGCAAAAAGTTTTTTTACACAAAAATAGAGAAAAAAAAAATTGTGATTCAGAATCGGAGGCGAATCCAGAAACTATATCTGGAATAGGTTACCAAAAATTTGGATGGGCTGGACATAGATAAATTTATATAAAAAAATCAAAAAAAAATTATATAGAAAAAAATGTAAATTTTTTTTTGGGTTGGTTGGAGCCCACCCCAAGGGTGCCTTGGATCCGCCCATGTTCATAATGGTCATAGATTATAGGGTCATTTACACAAAACTAACTCTAAGTTTTGAATTTATAACACGGAGTATTCATACTTTTAAATTGCCAAGCCTATGTTTTTATGTTTATTACACGAGGTACCCCTACTTTAAGATAAAAATAAAAATTTATAATACTAACTATTCATATTATTATTATTATTTCCTAAAGGGAGATGTGTTCAGTATAATTAGTTTAACAGTAGGAATATCCTGTGTCATAAACCCAAAGCTTAGAAATAATTAATGTAAATAATCACCACAGGTTTTGTGCCAACAATGTTTAATATTTTTTAAGAGCATAATATCATTCATTGCCTCTGAAGATATCTTGTACGAAGTACCGTCCTAAGAGATTATTCGAGGTCTACGTGTAGACTTATTCTAGAATCCTTCTAGGGATAAAATCTCTATCGGTTTCTTGTCACTGCACGCAGTATTGAGAGAGTGATCCGAACTTAGTTATTGTCCAAAAGATTAGTGGAATGCAACAACAATACCACGTATTTAGAAGAGAGTTTGATGGAGACTTGTATAATTGTTTTCAATAGTTGTCTTAGTGATATGTTGAATGGAGGAGTATATATATAATAAAAAAGGGGTGATTAGTTGACTAGGTTGTGGCACAATAATAAGTCCAGTGGTTGTTGATTTGTCATGGTCTTAACGCTTGGTTTGGAAATTTTTTCCAACAAAATGAACAACAATTCAACTCCCGCCAAAAAGAAGAAAGAAAACAATAGAAAAGAAAAGAAAAGAAAAGAAAAGAAAACAATTATGGAAAACATAGATGACAATTAGAAGATTAAGTGTAAAGAATTTTTGGACAAATAAATATTATGCCATAGGTGAGATGGATTACAGTCTTTAATCTCACTTAGAGACTATTGTCTTTATCTGAAGAAGTACTTGATAGACTATGTCTTGAATCATACTTCTTAAATCAGGTTCAAACAATAGTATACATAGCATGCTAGAGATTCTTGGGTCTATCGGATGTCACTTTTGATTAGCCATGCGCACTTTTTTCTTATTCATAAGAGTTGTCTGGGATCGCCATGTCTCAAAGTCACAACCTTCAGGACCTCTCATATAAGTAAGTCCTCAAAGGGTTGGTGATTGGTGTTGATCTTGCATAATCATACTTGGATATATATTAAGAGTTTTCAAAACTCATTCTAACTATATCACACTGGAAACTATGATCATAGGGATGAAGTATCATTGTACAACATCGTACATCCGCATGAGCATTATTATTATTTAAAAATTTAATCTCATGGTCAGTGTTCCATAATATTCACCTATGTCCAACTTGTTTTTACCTATTGAACTGGTTTCTTGGGATCTCTAGTCAAATTCAATTGGATTGCCACTGCTGGTGGCTTAGATATAAGCTTAATCCTATCCCTCTCGATGATGCTAGGATTGATTCTCTAGACTGACTCTTTGTCAAGAGATTTGTAAAGTTTTTTTTGACTTTATATAGTCAAGAACCATATTTTTTAAAAATAGACATTTTGTGACTTGAGGCACGACTACAGATACCTTTTTATCTTAGTATTTGCAGAATCATGCTTTAGCAGTTCTATAACGAATTGATTATCACAAAATAATAGGTACAAAAATTTATAGAAAATGTATATGTATAGTTTTTGAGCTTTTCTGCTTCTCACCCGGCACTGTTTAAAGTTGCTATTATTCCAGAGTCTATGGCACTACTAGATATGATAGTTTGTTACATGAAAAATAACATCTTAATTATGAGTATCTAAGTATTCCACATATGAATCCCCATCCTCCTTCCAATGCATCTGATGGTTCTAAAGCACTTTATATATAAAAATATATATAATATAATGACTGATATAAAGCACTTATAATTCTGTGAGAACAATGGTAGTATATTTAGTTAGGAGCTTTGGTTTGACTAAGCTAGATGATTTGGTTACTCATTATCATGCCCCAGAACCAGAATACTGGCAAGTAGGAACGGACCAGGCCATCTACGTATACCAAAGTACTCCAGTACTCCGAAATAACGTATAAGATGTATAGATGGGGGTTACTACTACAAGCCAATAGTCGATCCTAGGTCAAGCAATCCTAGGTATCTCAATCACAGACAGTAAACAATGTACAAGAAGTAAGATCAACTGGAATATAAAATAGTAAAGCGTCCCAAACTATCATATATCAATGATCACGAAGCTAGTAATACAGAGTGAAGATTAGCAAGAGTAATAGTCATATATGATAAGCTCTAGCTATAGTCTAGAATACGCAAATCATGTTCTGGCCCGTAGGCTAAATGTCAAGTCCAAAATACGAGCTAAACACGTGCTCGGAGACTAAACGCCATAAAAGAATAATGTACATAACTAGTAGAAGAATGATATAGGAAATCCACTAAGGTACTCTAGTGCTCCGGGTAGTCACCGTCGAGTAGATGGTACGAAAGATCCTTCGGGCTCCTCTATCAGATCTGGCCAAACAAAACTAGTGGTGTCAGACCCCTAATAACAAGTACCACAAAGGAAGCCAAACTATGAACTAAAACCAGCATGCAAATCATAGCAACGGATAGAGACAAAAATAAGTAAAAGCAAATCGAGACTCGTGTGCTACCAATGCACTTATCCCGAGAATAGAAAAGACAATAAGTAAAGCAATATGTAGCATAAAGTAAAGGACATATGACGTAATGTAAACTGTGTACATGTAAGGAAAAGGAAGCATGTGAACATGAAAGATAAACTAGATATGTGAGCATGTTAAGTAGACGGGGCATGTGAGCATGTTAGACAACTTGGACATGTGAGCATGTTAAGTAACTGGAGCATGTAAGCATGTAAAATAACTAGAACATGTGAGCATGTAGGGTAACTGGAACATATGAGCATGTTAGGTAACTGGAACATGTAAGATAACTGGAACATGTGAGCATGTAGGGTAACTTGAACATGTGAGCATGTTAGGTAACTGGAGCATGTTAGGTCTATATAGAACGACAAATGATAAGATGACTTAGGAACTAATCAGGAACCCAAGTTACAACCCGTAAACCAAACAAGGACCGGGGTTGTAACCCTTCTCCTGAACAGAACTTTAGTATCTAATCATTTACCGACAAAAGTAAAGCATAAACAAAGATGTACTGAAAATAAATAAATTCGGACACTGCCTAGACAAAACTAGACTAGACTGGACTCCATACAATAATCACGACCAAGCAATGAGTACGACTTTATACATTAGCTAATTAGGGTTATCACAATCCTAATTACTAACAAATACAACTTTGAGAAATCCAAGTCCAGTTACCTGCCTGCTACTACCTGAATGATCCAAGCCAAAAAGAAAACAAGTATAGCAGACACACTGCAGTAAGATACATGTGTCCTAAGGAGGTGCCCCACTCGACGGTGTGCTGGAAGAGTGCTCATCATGACAGATAGCTCCAAATCCATGTATATATATATAAGACCAAGACCAAAGGGGCAGAAGGTAACCGAAAAAATCTCCAATGATCTAGGTAATTGTCACTCTCCGATCCTGGAATACGTACTTTAATATGTAAAACCGATAAATTGTATTTAGCTTGTATTTATACGATATTTATATGCTGTATTTATTCATGCATTTCCCAAAAATATTCGATAAAATATTATTTTGTAATTTATTTTCTGCATTTGGGCCTACAGTTTTGGCTCATTTGGGTAACCTATTCTTGGTTCACCAATGGTTCATCATGAACCCATGGGTTCAAGATTCTATATAATAACTCATCTCATTCTCTCTCCTCTCATTTATTCCCTCTCATTTATTTTCCTCCACCAACCAAGGCAAGTACCAACTTGCTCAAGAGATAGATCCATAAATGTTGTTGATGTTTTCTTACAAAATTATTTATCAAAATATGTTCTTCTCCTCATTCTATACTAGTTTAGAACTTGAAATTTTTTATTTGAAGCTTTAATTTTTGTTGATCTAAGTTTTAACCATTTTCGGATCTTCTTGGTTTTGATCTAGCAAACTTTATTATTTTCAAGTTTTGATGGTTCCATGTTGTAGAGAATTTTATTCTACCCAATTTTGACCTTTGAAAAGTTGGATTTGGACTTATTTTGACCAAGTTATGGACTATTGAAGCTTTGGGTTCAAACCATGGAGTTCTTGCTGATTTGGAGAAGACAGTGAGCAGTGTGCGCGAGCTTTTTAGCTTGCGCCACTGAGCTGCACGCGCTCTTTAGCGCAGCGCAGTATGGACCCCATACGCTGCCTTTTGGAAGCGTATGTTTGGCATACGCTGCCTTGACAAGGAGTCGTATGGATCTCATACGCTGCCTTGATGAGGAATCGTATGGACCTCATACGCTGCCTTGACAAAGAGTCGTATGGATCCCATACGCTGCCTTGACAAGGAGTCGTATGGACCTCATACGCTGCCTTGACAAGGAGTCGTATGGATCCCATACGCTGCCTTGACAAGGAGTCGTATGGACCTCATACGCTGCCTTGATGAGGAGTCGTATGGACCTCATACGCTGACCTGAGCGTAGGCCGACCTGAGCGTAGGCTGACCTGAGCGTAGGCTGACGTGAGCGTAGCCTGACCTGAGCGTAGCCTGACCTGAGCGTAGCCTGACTTACATTATATTTTTATATGTATATATTATATTGCATATATATATGTAAATATTTGTGTATGCTATATATCCTTACGCCTTTTGTCCTGAGCATGATATGAGCGCTAATGTGACCCCGGTGAACAAAGTGTTCCTACCTGATACTTGTACCTGAATGTCCCAGTTATTGTTCATGCTCGACAAATGACTCGTAACTCCACGTGGCATATTTGCAATGATGCATTACACCAATGAGGGTAGAACATGTTGACATACTGATTGACATGGATCCTCTCTTGGGGTACTCGTACTTGAGTACGACTTTTAGAAGGATAATCATGCAGGCCACAGCATGTGAGTCCAAGATTTCACCTAGGGTTAAACTAGGCAACTAAATATACTAGATGCATGGAAAGGGCAGAATCCCGAGATCGTGTTACACCAGCCGCCTTGAGATATTGTCTTGATGCGCCGGCTGGTCTCCACGGATACTGTGTCATCCGCAACGAGTGGATGACTGTATCCGATTAATTCCTGCTATATATTATATGTCTTGGCAAGGTGGCCTTGCGAGGGACCTGTGCTCAAAGATACCTGTCTACGCGAACCCCTGGGTTGGCTAGCCTTGCTGGAAAGATACGATCTGAAGATTTTGAAATAACATGATACGAGGATAACCTCGTCCCACTAGAAACTCATAGACTTGATTGGCCGTGAAAATGACTTGCTTGTATCCTATTTACCTTCCGTGAATAACTGAGGGAAGCGGACTGTCATGGTACGTGATCCAACCCATGTTCTTGTTTGATTGTTGGGTTGGTTATCGTACTATGACAGGCTGTGGACCGAAGTTATGAACGGAAGACTTATTCTGGTTGTGAAGTGCTACTTCTGTGAATGACTGAGGAACATGGTCTATCATGGTACATGATCCAACCCATGTTCTTGTTTGATTATTGGGTTGGTTATTGTGCTGCGATAGGCTATCGACCGAAGTCACGATCAGGAGATTTTATTGTTTATACCTTTAAAACTTATGTGAAAGTTATAGAGTACGACGCGTCCCGACTCCATGCGGCACCATTTGTCCTTGTTTGGTTGTAAGGGTGCCATATGGGTTCGAGGATGTGGTGCTACCCTATAATGGTAGCATAAATATTACTATTATCAATCATTCTATTAACTGGGTTTTTAATCTTAACTCTTGTGCCCCTTTGGCGGTACTTACTATTCGGGGCTGACCCCGCTGGTTTTGTTTGGCCAGATCTCGTAGCAGAGCCAGAGGACACGATCTTCCTCCCTGACATCCATGGTGCATACTAGGAGCATGGCGGTTCGGGGACTCGAGTGGGTTTCTTCTCCACCACTCATGCTTATATTCTGTACGGCATTTAGCCACCGGCACCTGTTAGCCGGATTACTTGATATTTTATGTCAGTACATAATTGTAATTAAACAGACTACAGCTGTGTATAATTTTGTACTCCTGACTCTCTGAGATAGCTAAATTATAAAGCTAGTCTCTTATGATCATTTTGGTGAAGCGTCGGGGACGCCTTACTGCTTTATCTTTAATGTTCATTTATTTGCTGATGTGATTTGATTGATTGAGACATAGAACTCTGTGGAACCATAGGAGACTTGATTGTAGCATGTACCCCCTAGTCTCTCGACAGCCACGATCGCCGTATGACGTTACGTACCTCATATGGAGTAGCTGGCCTAGTCCGTCTCCGTATTTCGGTACTGGGGCGTGACAAGGTTTTAGTGGTGGCCCATGCAGGTCTATTTTTCAGACTTGTGGGGTATTGCAAATTATTATGAGTCTCAATCAAAACTTGTTCCCCTTGAAATTATGTTTCGAATTCTCTGTCCTTGCCTTGATCTCTAACCTGACTTGTATCCTCGAAACCTTCCTCGTTTGGACTTGATAATCTTATATCTTTCTCCATAGGGGTGCTTCATTCTCAGTAGCGGGTGAGGCCCATGAGGAAGAGCAGCGAGAGCATGGCTCGACTGGGCACCAACAGGGGAGAGAACCTTCCCCAGGGCGGGCACGAGCAGAAATGGAACCAGAGGCAGTACAGCCGCAGGTTATTGAAACTCCTGCAGCACCAGCAGCGATGGCAGTACCAGATGCCGTAGCACTCCTGGAGATGATCCGGTGGATTCTTGTCACTCACCAACAGCAACAGACTCAGCAGCAGGAGCAGAACGTGTTGCTGAACCAAGGGATTCAGTTAGCTCTTGAGAGGAGTGCCGGGGTTGACTCGGGAGCATCAGGAAGGTTCCGTCGCTTGAACCCGAGGTATTTTGATGGCACGGAGGATGCCATCACTGCGGATGCATGGATTCAAGACATTGAAGCCATTCTTGTGGCAGCCAAGGTTCCAGATGATGAGAAGGTTGATCAGGTCAAATTAGTACTTCAGGATCTTGCCCGCGACTGGTGGACATCAGAAGAAGTTGGTATAAGACGCCCTGTTCGTTGGACCACCTTCAGTGAAAGATTCAAGGCCAAGTATTTTGGCGTAGTAGCTCGATATGAGCTCTAGCAGAAGTTTATTAGTCTCAAGCAAGCAGGCAAGACCGTAGATGGGTATGCAGCAGAGTTCTGTAGATTGTGCCGCTTCGCCCCAGCAATGGTGGCAACGGAGCCAGAGAAAGCTATGAGGTTCCAGCAGGGACTTCATTTGGAACTATTACAGCTTATGGTGGGACACGACTACCAGACATTTGACGCTGTTTTGACGGCCGCTCGGAGGCACGAGCTTACCCAGCAGAGGTTGGCATCGAGGACAGGAGGTCAGAAGAGATCTCATTCCCAGGTTGGAGGAGGAGTAATGCAGCGAACGTCGGCACCAGCACCCGGTGTACGTATTCATGATGCAGGAGTGCCGCAGAGGACGGCCGTGTCAACTAATACAGCGCCAGTTCAGCATAAGCAGCCGAGGAACCAACAACAGCGTCAGGGAGCACCCCAGGGCTGTACATTCTGTGGGAAGGCAGGACACACGAGGGAGGTGTGCCGGTCAGCGAATGGCTTATGCTTGAGGTGTGGTAGTTCAGACCACCGTATCTCCACTTGTCCTGTGATACAGAGGCCAGAAGGGCCAGCTCAGCAGTTTCCAGCATTGCCAGCTCCGGTGGCAACCCCGAGTGGAGGGCCAGTATTAGCAGTGAGGCCCCTAGCCCAGCGTCTACCAACGCAGGCTTAGATGTTTCGCCAAGCATAAGAAGCCGAAGGCCCTCAGAGGCAGCAACAGCATGGTCGAGGGAGGCCGCAACAAGGGGCTCCGCGGGGCCAGGGCCAGGCTCTCACATTATCTTTGGGAGAGGCTCTAGCATCTAGTGACGTGGTGGCAGGTAAAATTCTCGTCACCTCATTTCCCGCTGTAGCATTATTTGATTCAGTGCTACTCATTTATTCATCTCTGCACAATATGCTACACGGATTGGACTAGTGTTTGAGGCATTGTCGGAGAGGATGGATATACTCACCGGTAATGGGCTCGTAGAAGTGAGCAGAGTGCGCTTTTCATGTCCGGTAGAGGTGTGTGGGCATTTACTGCCCGCATCATTGATTGAATTCCCTATGGAGAATTTTGATGTCGTTCTTGGCATGGACTGGTTGAGAGACAGTCATGCGATAATTGATTATAGAGGAGGTAGGGTCATATTCAGCGTTCCTGGGATGGAACAGTTCATCTTTACTCGAACCTTGAAGAATCAGGCCGGAGGCGTCATCTCAGCAGCAGTGTCAGAGCCAGGACAGATTCCGAGAGTGGTCGAAGATTTTCTCGACGTCTTCCCTGATGAGCTCCCAGGGATACCCCCAGTCAGAGAGGTAGAATTTAGCATTGAGTTGAATCCTGGAACGAGACCGATTGCAGACAGAGTTTACAGAATGTCGCCGTCAGAACAGGATAAGTTGTATCAACATGAAGAAGAATTGAAGTCTAAGGGATTCATCCGGGATAGTAAATCGCCCTGGGCCGCGCCAGTGATTCTAGTTTCCAAGAAGGATGGGTCGACGAGGATGTGCATCGACTACCGCAAGTTGAATGCAGTAACAGTGAAGAATAAGTACCCACTACCAAGGATTGATGACCTGTTTGACCAGTTGAGCAAGGCCAGCGTCTTTTCCAAGATCGATCTTCGGTCGGGATACTATCAAGTAAGAGTCCGGGAGCAAGACATACCGAAGACTGCATTCAGATCTAGATATGGACATTATGAGTTTTTAGTAATGCCCTTTGGACTAACCAACGCCCCCGCAGTATTTATGGATTTAATGAACCGCATCTTTCTGCCATATTTGGATAAATTTGTGGTGGTGTTCATAGATGATATCCTTGTCTATTCTAGCAGTGAAGAGGAGCATGAGAAACATCTTAGGACTGTCTTGCAGACATTGAGGGAGCATCAACTATATGCGAAGCTCGACAAGTATGAATTCTGGTTAGACCACATTTCGTTCCTGGGACATGTAATTTCTGGAGCAGGAGTGTCAGTGGATCTGAAGAAGATTGAGGCCGTAGAGCATTGGTCGATCCCAAGAACGGTTGCAGAAGTGCAAAGTTTCTTAGGATTAGCTGGTTACTACAGAAGGTTCGTGGCGGACTTTGCCAGGATCTCTGCGCCCTTAACGCGTTTGACGCACAAGGACATAGAGTTTGTTTGGTCAGCTAGCTGTCAGGCATCATTTGAAGAATTGAAGAAGAGATTGATCTCAGCCCCGATCTTGACGCTTCCAGTAGAAGCGGGAGGCTTTACAGTATATTATGACGCATCAGGGAAGGGTCTTGGATGTGTATTGATGCAGCACGGAAAGGTGATAGCATATGCGTCTCGGCAGCTTCGAGACCATGAGAAGAATTACCCGACTCACGATTTAGAGTTAGCAGCTGTGGTATTTTCACTCAAGTTGTGGAGGCATTACTTATACGAGGATCGGGTAGAGATCTATACTGATCATAAGAGTTTGAATTACGTATTCACGCAGCGAGATTTGAACATGAGGCAAAGAAGATGGTTAGAACTGCTGAAGGATTTTGATTTAGATCTTCAGTATCATCCAGGCAAGGCGAATATAGTTGCAGATGCACTGAGTAGGAGAGATAGTACCTTTATCTTGACCTCGCAGAAGCATATTTTAGAAGACCTTCAGAGTATGGGAATCGAAGTAGTTTTGCCAAGGGATATAGGAAGAATGACCAGTATACAGATTCAGTCAACCTTAGTAGAAAGGATAAGGGCAGCACAAGCAGGAGATCCACAGATTCAGAAATTACGATCGGAGTGTAAATCAGGCCGTAGGAAGGAGTTAGTGATTCATAAAGATGGTACGCTCAGGTTTGGAAACAGACTCCGTGTACCGAGTGGAGACCTTCGGCAAGAAGTTATGTCCGAAGCTCATAGTTCTATTTACTCCATTCATCCAGGAGGAACGAAGATGTATCGAGATATCAGGCAGTTCTTTTGGTGGAATGGCATAAAAAGAGAGATAGCGAGATTTGTATCCAAGTGTCTGGTATGTCAGCAGGTGAAAGCCGAGCAGCAGAGACCAGCAGGGTTGCTACAACCGCTTCCTATCCCAGAATGGAAATGGGAGCACATCACGATGGATTTTGTGACCGGTTTACCTAGATCCCCGGCTGGCAAGAATGCAGTCTGGGTAATAGTAGATCGACTCATGAAGGTCGCTCATTTCCTTTCCTTTCGAGTTGGACAGACTACTGAGCAGCTAGCAGAAATGTACATGAAGCAGATAGTAAGGCAGCACGGTGTTCCAGTTAGTATAGTATCAGATCGGGATACGCGTTTTACTTCCCATTTTTGGCGGAGCTTACACCAAAGTTTGGGAACCAAGTTAAGATTCAGTACTGCTTATCATCCACAAACTGACGGGCAATCAGAAAGAACCATTCAGACATTAGAAGATATGTTACGGACGTGTACCTTAGATTTTGGCAGATCTTGGGAGGATCACCTTCATCTAGTGGAGTTCTCCTATAACAACAGCTATCAGGCTAGCATTCAGATGGCCCCGTTCGAATCATTGTACGGAAGGAAGTGCAGGTCCCCTTTGGCATGGGACGACGTCGGAGAACGAAAGTTGTTGGGGCCAGAGATGATCACGCAGACTGTGGAGATAGTTAAGTTGGTCAGAGAGCGCCTTCGAGTTGCACAGGACCGATATCGGCATTGGGCAGATCAGCATCGTAGGCCTCTAGAGTTTAGAGTTGGCGACCAAGTGTTTTTACGGATTTCGCCTACTCGGGGTATCATCAGATTTGGAACCCGAGGAAAGCTTAGTCCAAGGTATGTTGGTCCTTTTAAGATTCTCGCTCGGGTAGGTGATGTGGCTTATCGACTTGCCCTTCCTCCTTCGTTAACTGGCATACATGATGTGTTTCATGTGTCCCAATTATGTGGGTATGTCCCGAATCCGAGTCATGTCCTCGATCATTCTGAGTTAGTCGTTGGTACCGACCTAACTTACGAGGAACAACCCGTGTCTATTTTGGACCGGCGAGAGAAGGTACTCAAGAATCGGACGATAAGCCTTGTCCGTGTTTCTTGGAACCATCACTCTTCGGGAGAGTCAACTTGGGAGCGCGAGGACGAGATCAGATCTCGGTATCCGCATTTGTTTGACTAATGAGGTATATTTTTACGCCTTATTGACACGATTCCATGCTTATCTGCACCTACTTGTTTTGCACTTTGTGATGTATGATAATAACTGCTATGATAGTTAACTTGTATATGATTGTGCCTTGCTTGCCCTGATTTCACTATCCTGTCTTGGCCGGAATTCCGAGGACGAAATTTTTCTAAGAAGGGTAGAGATGTCACTCCCCGATCCTGGAATACGTATTTTAATATATAAAACCGATAAATTGTATTTACCTTATATTTATACGATATTTATATGCTGTATTTTTTCATGCATTTCCCAAAAATATTCGACAAAATATTATTTCGTAATTTATTTTCTGCATTTGGGCCTACAGTTTTGGCTCATTTGGGTAACCTATTCTTGGTTCACCAATAGTTCATCATGAAGCCATGGGTTCAAGATTCTATATAATAACTCATCTCATTCTCTCTCCTCTCATTTATTCTCTCTCATTTATTTTCCTCCACCAACCAAGGCAAGTACCAACTTGCTCAAGAGATAGATCCATAAATGTTGTTGATGTTTTCTTACAAAATTATTTGTCAAAATATGTTCTTCTCCTCATTCTATACTAGTTTAGAACTTGAAATTTTCCATTTTGAAGCTTTAATTTTTGTAGATCTAAGTTTTAACCATTTTCGGATCTTCTTGGTTTTGATCTAGCAAACTTTATTATTTTCAAGTTTTGATGGTTCCATGTTGTAGATAATTTTATTCTACCCAATTTTGACCTTTGAAAAGTTGGATTTGGACTTATTTTGACCAAGTTATGGACTATTGAAGCTTTGGGTTCAAACCATGGAGTTCTTGCTGATTTGGAGAAGACAGTGAGCAGTGTGCGCGAGCTTTTTAGCTTGCGCCACTGAGCTGCGCGCGCTCTTTAGCGCAGTGCAGTATGGACCCCATACGCTGCCTTTTGGAAGCGTATGTCTGGCATACGCTGCCTTGACAAGGAGTCGTATGGATCTCATACGCTGCCTTGATGATGAGTCGTATGGACCTCATACGCTGCCTTGACAAGGAGTCGTATGGATCCCATATGCTGCCTTGACAAGGAGTCGTATGGACCTCATATGCTGCCTTGACAAGGAGTCGTATGGATCCCATACGCTGCCTTGACAAGAAGTCGTATGGACCTCATACGCTGCCTTGATGAGGAGTCGTATGGACCTCATACGCTGACCTGAGCGTAGGCCGACCTGAGCGTAGGCCGACCTGAGCGTAGGCTGACCTGAACGTAGCCTGACCTGAGCGTAGCCTGACCTGAGCGTAGCCTGACTTACCTTATATTTTTATATGTATATATTATATTGCATATATATATGTAAATATTTGTGTATGCTATATATCCTTACGCCTTTTGTCCTGAGCATGATATGAGCGCTAATGTGACCCCGGTGAACAAAGTGTTCCTACCTGATACTTGTACCTGAATGTCCCAGTTCTTGTTCATGCTCGACAAATGACTCGTAACTCCACGTGGCATATTTGTAATAATGCATTACACCAATGAGGGTAGAACATGTTGACATACTGATTGACATGGATCCTCTCTTGGGGTACTCGTACTTGAGTACGACTTTTAGGAGGATAATCATGCAGGCCACAGCATGTGAGTCCAAGATTTCACCTAGGGTTAAACTAGACAACTAAATGTACTAGATGCATGGGGAGGGCAGAATCCCGAGATCGTGTTACACCAGCCGCCTTGAGATATTGTCTTGACGCGCCGGCTGGTCTCCACGGATACTGTGTCATCCGCAACGAGTGGATGACTGTATCCGATTAATTCCTGCTATATATTATATGTCTTGGCAAGGTGGCCTTGCGAGGGACCTGTGCTCAAAGATACCTGTCTACGCGAACCCCTGGGTTGGCTAGCCTTGCTGGAAAGATACGATCTGAGGATTTTGAAATAACATGATGCGAGGATAACCTCGTCCCACTAGAAACTCGTAGACTTGATTGGCCGTGAAAACGACTTGCTTGTATCCTATTTAGCTTCCGTGAATAACTGAGGGAAGCGGACTGTCATGGTACGTGATCCAACCCATTTTTTTGTTTGATTGTTGGGTTGGTTATCGTACTATGACAGGCTGTGTACCGAAGTTATGAACGGAAGACTTATTCTGGTTGTGAAGTGCTACTTCTGTGAATAACTGAGGAACATGGTCTATCATGGTACATGATCCAACCCATGTTCTTGTTTGATTGTTGGGTTGGTTATTGTGCTGCGATAGGCTATCGACCGAAGTCACGATCAGGAGATTTTATTGTTTATACCTTTAAAACTTATGTGAAAGTTATAGTGTATGACGCGTCCCGACTCATGCGGCACCTTTTGTCCTTATTTGGTTGTAAGGGTGCCATATGGGTTCGAGGATGTGGCGCTACCCTATAATGGTAGCATAAGTATTACTATTATCAATCATTCTATTAACTGGGTTTTTAATTTTAACTCTTGTGCCCCTTTGGCGGTACTTGCTATTCGGGGCTGACCCCGCTGGTTTTGTTTGGCCAGATCTCGTAGCAGAGCCAGAGGACACGATCTTCCTCCCTGACATCCATGGTGCATACTAGGAGCATGGCGGTTCAGGGACTCGAGTGGGTTTCTTCTCCACCACTCCTGCTTATATTTTGTGCGGCATTTAGCCACCGGCACCTATTAGCCGGATTACTTGATATTTTGTGTCAGTACATAATTGTAATTAAACAGACTGCAGCTGTGTATAATTTTGTACTCCTGACTCTCTGAGATAGCTAAATTATAAAGCTAGTCTCTCATGATCATTTTGATGAAGCGTCGGGGACGCCTTACTGCTTTATCTTTAATGTTCATTTATTTGCTGATGTGATTTGATTGATTGAGACATAGAACTCTGTGGGACCATAGGAGACTTGATTGTAGCATGTACCCCCTAGTCTCTCGACAGCCACGATCGCCGTATGACGTTACGTACCTCATATGGAGTAGCTGGCCTAGTCCGTCTCCGTATTTCGGTACTGGGGCGTGACAGTAATCAAGCTAGTTATTTAGTCCTTAACATTTTCTTGTTGGATTCTAGGTGTGACATTCCGCAGAATCCATCCTAGACATGAGACATGCGAGACTGGATAAAAGCGAGAATGTGTACTATAACAAGCCACAACAAAAAAATATAATAAACAAGAAGCTAGGTGTGTGCTACGACGAGCCACTATCAAGGAGCTAGACATGTACTGGAATCAAAAGTGCGCCATGACAGGCCACTATCATGTAAGCAAAGAAGGACATGTATCATGAGTGCACCACGACGGGTCACTATCTAGTAAGCAGAGAAGACATGTAATATGAGTGCGCCACGATGGGCCACTATGTAGTAGACAAGAAGGCATGGCAATAATTATCATAGCTTGTAAGAAAGAATCTATCAAAAGACATATCATGGCATGTGGAAAAGAATAATTAAAGCTAAGTACATTTCATAGAAAAATGATTGAACATGTGCTAGTGTCATGTGTATATAGGGTGTACAATCATTCTCTAACTATGCAAGATCATCTTATCATGTTAAGAAATTATTATAGTCGAAGAAAATATCAAAAACGGACAAAAAAGGGGTAAAAACAGCCTAAAACGGCATACCGGCGGTATACGGCGGCATACCGGCGGTATTCCGGCCTAAAGACAGAAATTTTCTGGTGCAAAAATTGGCATACCGTCGGTATACTACGACATACCGTCGGTATACCGATCTTCCAAACAACAACAAAATTCAAGTTTTTGCCAAAACTTGTTTCAGCCATAAAAACTTCATTTTAAATCGAAATTCGGATTTTCAAAAGTCAAAATTGTATAGAATTGAATTTTCTACAACATGGAACTATTAGATTTCACAAATTCAAAGACTTGATAGATCAATACCTCAAAATACTCCAAATAGAGGTTCTCGGGACACCAAAACGGGTTCCGATTGCCACCAAACTCAAAATCCATGTATACTAGCTAGGTAAGGACCTCATATATGTATATGTGACCAAGATCTATGATGGTAACACTAGTATCACTCTTAATACCAAGTTTTCTACTAAGTCAATATTAGATTTTAACAGAAAATCAAAACCTTGCTTAAATAAATTTTGGAAACATGCATATATACGAGAATCATAAGAAAAACATATTTAACAAAATGAATTTAGGAAAATTCAAAGCATTCAATACCAAGAAAAACAAAAATGACAATAAAATACTATTGTTCAAGAATTTGACAAGATGTACTTGCCTATGTTAAGCTCCAAGCCTAATCTTCTACTCCTCCTCCTAAGGGGGTTAGACACCACACCCAAGGCCTCAAGGCCAAGCTCTTGGCAAGCTCCAAGGGGGAGAGAAGGGAAGAAGAAATAAAGGGAGAGTGAAAAGAATGAAAAGAGAGAGGAGAGAGAAAGTAAAATGGAATATATAGAAGGAAGAATTAATCTTAGCCGTTGGATCGTGATCCATGTCAAAATATAAGTCAATCATGGCCATTCAAACAAAACCAAATATCCATTGAGTAATAGGGTGCATCTACACTATTCAAAAAAATATCTAAACACTATTCATCAAAATATCTAAAACACTATTCACGAAAATATCAGAAATACTATTCATAAAAATATCTGAAATCGAAAATATCTAAAATGTGAAAAATCTCTCTGGACGGTATGCCGTCGGTATACACCGGTATACTGGCGGTATGCCGGCCAAGAAGAAAATCTATAAGTTAGGAAATTTTTTAAAGCATTCCGAAAACCAAGAAAATTTGAAATACACTACAAAATACGTATCCGTATATAAATACTGATACTGTGAGACGAGTCTCACACTCATAAATCAGACTCAGTATTATTAGAATCATTTAACATAGGTGTGATTCTATCAATAACTGATATAAGCCCTAGGGTAGTGAGCCAAAACTCATCTGAGTCTGCCACTTCTTAAAGTAACATCCATTGAATATTTTTTCGGACTTGGTTCTAGAAAAGTTATTTTACTAGCAATTGAAATAGATGTGACAATCTAATGTTATGCAATAATATGTATTGAAGCAATATGACCACCTACATAATAGTTTAAATAATTTTAGTTCAAAAGTGTTGATCAACTTGATTAGTTATAGGGGTCAGATCCCAGCTAGTGGTGGTCCCAAGATACTTAAATACCATATCGCTTATAGATATTTATATCATTTTTGACAGGAGAATTCTTTCGACTTGTACCCAAACTAATCTCGACTTTAAACTTAGATTCAAAAGAATTTGCAGTATCACTAAACTATTTTTTTTACTAGAATGTTTGTAAGCTTTATAATGTCACATGTTATAATAGTCTATCTACTAACTAGAATATTTTAAAAATAATATCTAGCTACTGTAGATGTATAAACAATAATTTAACAATATATTTTCACACTATTTAATAGAAGTATTGTTTATTCTATCAAAATGTCATAGATTTAATATATTGACTGAAACATAATATATATATCAACTAAAACAATATTCCATGAATAGTTAAATGATGAAGTAAATAAATTATCTTTCATTCAATCAATAAACACATCACACATGAATGCATATTAAATAGTGCTTGTTATAAACAATGTGGTTAATCAAGAATATTCGATAAGAATGAACCTAGTATTTGTACAACTATAGGAGTACAAGTTGTTTCTTTAATTAAAGATCACTTTGTTAGTCGCAATCAAATATTATTGAAA
This sequence comes from Iris pallida, assembly GCA_029216955.1. Taxonomy (NCBI): domain Eukaryota; kingdom Viridiplantae; phylum Streptophyta; class Magnoliopsida; order Asparagales; family Iridaceae; genus Iris; species Iris pallida. The sequence goes on from JANAVB010011399.1 coordinate 20,747,003, forward strand.
GAGTCACAAACATCAAGAACATTAGCATGAAAGTAGAAGACACATACTATTAACTATGAGCTTTTAATTATTCATGTACCTAGTTTCCTCTTTCCACTTTATTTTGTCATATCCTACATTTTGAGCCAACGGTCTAAGTAGGTCATGAAAAATGATGTATGTGCTCAGAAGATTTGTTAGTATATTTTCTAGAGCCAAATCAAGTGAAGTCAGTTCACTATTCCAGCACTCGCTACACAAATTATGAACATGATATATGAAGAGCTTAGTCTATTATAGATAGTTAACTGGATTAAAAAAATTGACAATAAATTTTCAACAATTTGGAAAGGATGCATCTTTTGAGTCATTTGCAAGTCTGAGTTCTCTAAAAAAATTCGATGCAAACGATGAAGATGATGCAAACATTAGAGAAAATATAGAGAATATTGAGATACCAGAATCTGTTAAAAGTGAGTATGAGAACTTTGATGATAACATAAACATTGACGAAGACGATGAATTTGGACAGTCTAGGCCCAACTTGAAAGACCTATTATTTATCGTGGGAATAGAGTTTCAAAGTTCAAGAGACTTTAGAAGATTTGTAAGGGAAGATGCAATTAGGAGAGGATATGACATCTCACGGAAGAAGAATGAGGGAAAAAGAATATCTATGCCAAAAATGTGTGAGTTTAAACTATATGGCAATGAATACGGTTGGTACCAAAAGACAGTTGAAAATTATACAAGCAATCCACAAGTGCTCAAGGGTGTTGGTGAATACCTAGATGTCTACATTTTGGTTGGCGAACAATTATTTGGAGGTCTTTAGAAGTAGTCCTACATGGAATGTTGAAGAGTTCAGAAGTGATGTAAATAGAAAGTTCTCAGCTGAAATCTCAATAGCTAAAGCCTACAAAGTAAAAAAGAAAAACAATATCATAGATGGATGTTACAAAGAACAATATGGATTGTTAAAAGACTATGCAGTAGTCATATTCCAAAAGAACCCTGCTAGTGTTGTGAAGATAAGGACACAAAGGACATTGGAAGAACCCAACATCTTTGATAGAATTTTTATTACCTACAATGTACAAATAAATTTTTTAAAAGTGGTTGTAGAAAGATTATTGGTGTTGATGGAACTCATTTGAAGGGTCATGCAGGAGGAATTTTACTAACTGTTGTTGCTAGCGATCCCAACAACCACATGTTTCCCATAGCCATAGCAGTAATAGCACAAGAATGCTATGATACATAGAGTTTGGTTCTTCAATGTTTGCTTCATGCTATTGGGAGCCAGTCAGAGAACAATTGACATTTCATAAGTGATAGGCAAAATGTATATTTCTATTTATTATTGATACCGGGTTTGTGTTACATATCAATATTAGATAGTTCTAATTCTTAGATAGCTACATACCAATAGATATGTATCAGTCTTTTTTCCTGGTATTAGGTATGGGAATAGTGCTTTGAATATGGATATGTTCTGGGTTTAGTGCTTTGAATATAGATATGTTCTGGGTAGTAGTTCCCTACATGGTAGTAGTGCTTTGAATATGGATATAATTTTTTTGTGTTATCTGGATTCAAAACTTTCTCAATAGATATAAATTCTTAGATAATTAATTACGTATCTGTCTTTTTTCCCCTAGTTTTAATAGCACAATTGATACTGCATTTATATTCTGGATCCAGAGTATTGATAAGTATTGATACTTAACTATCTAAGAAATATGGATATGATACTAGGTTTAGTGCTTTGAATGTGGATTTGATACTGGATTTTATAGATGTTTAGAATAATTGACATTTCATGAAAACTTTGATACTTCTATTTATATTGCAGGGACCTTGTTGAGGCTTTCAAATAGATCACATCCGATAGTAATCGTAGGTACTGTGTTAGGCACCTTCATGCAAGCTTCAAGGATATTGGCTACATAGGAGGCAACTAAGAAATATGTGTTGTGGAATAATGCAAGAGCTCATATTATTCTCCATTAAAATTTTCATATGAAGGCTATGATGCAGGAGAACAAAGAAGCATGGATGTGGTTGACAAAGTTGAATAAATTGTAATGGAGTAGGGCATTCTTTGTCGAGTACTTGAAATCTGATCAGTTGACCAACAACATATCTAGAGATTTCAAAAGATATATTTTATTACCAAGAGAAAAGTCAATCCTCACCATGTTGGAGATGATAAGAAGATTGCTAATAAAAAGATTTCAAGTGAAAAGAGAAAAAAGAAAGATTAGCCAATAATTTGTTGTGACCAAACATATATAAGAAGTTGGATGAGAAGGACAGATCTAGAGAGTGTACAGTAACATATGCAGGAAATGAATCAAATTTTAAAGTTGCACATGAGGGTGGCATTTATACTTTGGACACAAATTTAAGGACATGTGACTGCAGAGTACGACAACTTTTTGGAATTTCTTGTTTGCGTGCAATAGCAACACTATACCATCTCAAGAAACAACCAGAAGGTTATGTGGATGAATGTTATCACATTAGTACTTGGAAGAAGTACTGTTCTGAGAAGATATTTAATTTCACTACCAGATAGCAGATTTTGGCCTCATGTTGTAGGTGATCCTATATGCGCACCAATATTTGTTAAGAAAAGGCCACGAAGTCCAAAGACGTAAGAAGCAAGAAGAATGACTAACCTCCCCAAAAATATAGATATGCGATAAGGAGCTGGAGTTGTAATAGAATTTTATAAATTTTAACAAACAGGCCATAATAAGAGAAAGTGTGAGAATGCACATATTTCTCCTGTGAAGAAGGCTAGTGTCACCCTCGATTTACGTTATACGTATTTTGGTATACGTGTACGTATCTCGGATCCGTATTTCGACTTGTCCTGGCTGGCCAATCTTGGGTTCTTGCATTGGTATGAGTTAGTTAGCATTTCATGGCTCGTGTGGTCTATTCTGACTTGGGCATGCATCAGGTTCGGTCGGGTTCAGTTTGGTTTGGCTTGGTTTGGGTTAGTATGCAAACCCCTACCTACCACCATCCACCATTTATTAACCCAACAACCCTTCTCTCTCCTCATTCATTTCTCATTACTCCTCTTCTTCTTCTTCATTCTCCACCGACCACCCCAGTAGGCAAGTGCACCTTGCTTCTACTTGAGAACCTATTTTTATGGTTCCAATGGCTCCTTAGCATGATTCTTAACCCCTTTAGAACTTGAAGATTTTTATTTCGATGCATGGATTTTCGTAGATCTAAGTTTCTAGCATTTTTGATCTTCATGATTTTGATCTTCTTAACTGGGTTATTTTCGAAAATAGAGAGTTCCATGTGGTAGGAATTTCGATTTTACGCAATTTTGGTTTTTGAATGGCTGAATTTCATCAAGTCTTGGCCGAGATGGGGTTCTTTGAGTCCTTGAGTCCCATGGCTGCTTGTCTCGGCCTTGGGGGAGAAGACGAGCCCTTTACGCACACGTTCATACGTGCTCGCGTAGTGACTTTCCTTTACGTCCATGTTTTACGTGCCAGCGTAGCATTTTCCTCCTTTACGCACACGTTTTTACGTGCCCGTATAGTGTTTTCCTTTTTACGCACACGCTTTGTGTGCCAGCATAACCCGTTCTACGCCGAGCTCATTCGAGCTCTACGCAGGGGCTACTCCCACTCGCGTAGAGTCTCGCATGCGTAGAATATCGCTCAGACGCTCGCGTGCGTAGAGTCTCGCTCAGACGCCCATGTGCGTAGAGTCTCGCTCAGACGCTCGCGTGCGTAGAGTCCCGCTCGAGTGCTTGCTCGCATAGAGGGCTGCTCGCGTAGAGTGCTTGCTCACGTAGAGGGGTCCTTCCTTGGTCTTGCTCGTGTAAAGCCATTTTTACGCTCGGGGCCCTTAGCCTAGCGTAGTTTCGTTCGCGTAGAGGCTTGAGGCTCTATGCGTACCTGTTTGCCTTATTGCTCTTGTACCTCTTGTCACGGACTTGATAACCTTGAATTGATTGAGACGACTGGACTGATAATTGTACATGGCATGGCATGACAAGTAACTGACATGACATGACATGACTAGTAAGCATGATGGGAACTATTGAATGCTGTTGCGACGGCTAGCATGACATGACAAGAATGAATGGCCTGGACACCGTGGACGATTATGTTTATACTAATGAACCAGTATTGTTTCGCATCATGTCTAGGGCAGGGACCCCTGAGTACCACGGTCAGGGGTACCTACTGAAATTGACTAAGGCTAATAACTAGAATAATCCAGTAGTCATGAAGAGATTTCCCAGCTACAGGCAATCCCGTTATCTGGGCACCCCATCCTGGGATCTGTAGCCTGCCGTCGAGTAGGACACATTTCCAGCACACTGTCATGTGTTACACCCTTCAAGCTACCTAAGGATACATACATTTCCTGGACGATGTACCCACATGAACTCAACCCCTAATTTGCGTCCGGATAGCCTGGATGGTCTGCAGGGCTTGTGGCTGTGGAATAATCTCATTGCATCTTGCTAGTAACTAGGTCTGTGATAACCCTAGTTAGTTAAAGTATCAAGCCGTACTTATTGCTTGGCCGTGATTGATTGGATGGAGTCTAACCCAGTCTAGTCTTGCCCTGATCCTGTACAAGATTGTTACATGACCTGATTGCTTATGCTTTTACTTTATCGATAAATGGTGGGAAACCAAGTTCCATTCAGACGAAGGGTTACAACCCCGGTTCTTGTTTGGTTAAGGGTTGTAACTTGGTTATCTGAATATTCCCATGTTTATCTTATCGTATATTACCATGATTTTCTATATTTCTCGTCTTTTATTATATAATTATGTTCTTGTGCTAATTACTGGTTATAGTTCTTAAGTGAAGCCTCCTTTGTGGTACTTGCTCTTTCTGGGATCTGACCCAGCTGGTTTTGTATGACCAGATATCGGAGTGGCTCTAGAGGATCTTCCTGCCTTCTAGCCAGATGGTGACCACCAGGCGTAACCCTGGCAACGAGTGAGTTTTATTTTGGCTCTCCCACTCTATTGTAAAATTATTCTTTTGAGGCGTTTAGCCGTCGAGCAAGTGTTAGCTCGATGCAACTTTACTTACTGTCTGCCTACGAGCTGTAACATGATTGACAAATCCTAGGGTTGATCATGTATGACTGAAACTCTTGCTAGTCCAAACATTTTGTACGACTAGCTTCATGATCATCCAAATATATAATATATGGGACGCCTTACTATTGTATATTTGGTGATCTAACATCTTGTAACATTTACTTACTTGCTTGAGATTGAGACACTAGGCTTGTTCATGACCATAAGAGACTGATGGCTTGTAGTAAACCCTCATGTATCTAGACAGCCGTGACCGTATATCGAGGTAGATTAAACCTCAATGTACGTAGCTGGCTGTGTCTGTCCTCTGCTCTCCAGTATTCTGGTTCTGGGGCGTGACAGCTAGCAAATTGGCAAGAGGAAGGCGTGAATCTATGAATGTTAATCGAATGCTACCAGTGAGGAATGGTGGAAATGGATATGGAGTTCAACGTACAGTGAATGATGGTGGAAATGAACGTGGATTTCAATACACAAGTAGAGGATCATTATAATCAACTAGAGAAAGGGAAAGAATTAAGAAATTGGTTAATAGGTGACCATCGGGAAAGATAATCGTACCAAAATTCACACCAAGAAGATCTAGGGGCAATGCAACATCTACTTCTAAAACAAGTGTTACAAATCCCTTAGTTAGGTATGAGGATCATATATATAAGGCAAAATCAAGATTAACGAAGACTGATTTTCTTATATAGCTAATACTGAACAATTGTTAGAATACACATGGAGTTCAACAAACAATGTTTGTCACGACCCGCACCCGGTTTTCGGACGCGGGCTCGTGAGCAAGCCAGCTACGTATCGAACGGACTCCAGCCCGACTCGAATACGTAAACGCTGTCAAGGCTATGGTATACTGCCAAATCATGGCAAACAAAACTATATCTCAATCCACAATATAAATATGAAACATGAATGAACACTATGGGTCGTGGTCTGCAGCCCACTAGCATATATGTCCGATAAGACTCTAAAGATAGTAACAAGAGTCTGAACTGAATCAGGAAACTTGATAAAGTAAGAAAGCACGAAAGGATAACAATGTAATAATGATACCTGGATCCCGCAAGCGGATTATCGCATCCGAGACCCACAAGAATCGTAAATCCTCCGTTACCCAGAACTACTAGCTAACTCCATGCAACCGCTAAACCTGAGGAGATCATCAGGTCCTCAGAGGACATAGCAAGATACATAATATACATGCCTATCTAACAGTTTTATCATGCGTGAGAAAATAAACAAGAAGAAACAGGAACACGACAATTGACTACGAACACGAACACACGAACACTAGAACAACTACGTATAAATGAACTGTCGGATGAACGATGAATACGAGATCAATGGAAGAACCAAACTCTCATCCCGAGTGTGGACTCACGGGTTTGAACTAAACACTAACCCTCGTCCCGAGTGTGGACTCTCTGGTTAGTAATAACCCTCGTCCCGAGTGTGGACTCTCTGGTTAGTAATAACCCTCGTCCCGAGTGTGGACTCTCTGGTTAGTTCACGGCAAGGCACCCTCGTCCCGAATGTGGACTCTCTGGTGCAAGTATAACATCCTCGTCCCGAGTGTAGACTCTCTGATGTAAACACCCTCGTCCCGAGTGTGGACTCTCTGGTGCAAGTCAAGTCAAGTCAACACCCTCGTCCCGAGTGTGGACTCTCTGGTGCAAATAATCGACATCCTAGTCCCGAGTGTGGACTCACGGATGTAAACAGATCAAGAAAAATACCCTCGTCCCGAGTGTGGACTCTCTGGTGCCAAGAAAACAATATCAAGGGTTTAGCACTTCAATTACACGTACTCGTTCTATGACATGACTTAAGCAAGATACTGATGAGAAACTCTAAGTGTGAATCACAAGACCAAACATGAACACGGCTATATGGAATGAAAACAACTCAAAAGAATATAATACAAAAAGTACATGTCCATAACAATCAAAACTGGAAAATAAAATACAATGCATGTAAATAAAACAGTAGAGGAAGGCAAGGTATACTTGCCTGTGGTCCTTGCACAAACCGTAGTCACAAGTCGAGGATGAGGGGATGCCGATCTAGGAGCTGTCAACCTATAACACATATCGTACCATGAACCGTGCACGAAAACTATAAATCAATTCTAATGTTCTAGTTCTAAATTCATGGAATAGTGGCTAGTTGGGTTACTAATCTAATAATAATTAATTCTGGAATAATTCATTTAAACACCTAATTTAACCTCATAATAATCTAAATATAATCTAAACATGCAAGTTTGGCCATCAAAAGTCATGTTTTCAATTTTGGAAACCATGGCACGCAAATCGAGACGTGCCGTTGACTATTTAGTCAAATGCTGTGAACTTTAGATTTTGAAAGTGCATCTTGATAAATTTCAGCTCCACGAGTGAGCTGGAATCAACCGTGCCGCAAATCACGCTTTGTTCAAAAGATATCGCCGTTATGACTAATCGTGACCAAAACGGTGTTCAACCGATCAATTCTGAGTTCAACAGAATAAATAAAATACTAAATGAATGAAATAATTTCTGGATGTCGTAGAGCTCTGTGTTAGCTTTCCGAAATTTCAAACGGTTCTTGATTTTGATTTCTGGTTCTCCTGAAATCTTGAAAACACCGAAACGTGTCAAGTTTTGGACAACCGACACTCTACGAATTTTCCAGAAATTTAGGAATAATATCTATAAAAATAAATTACATATTCAGAAATTTTACCTCAATACGAATCCAACAAAAAAAATGGCACGCGAAAATCACGTCGGAGTTGACGGCAATCGCTTCGGGAAGTCGAAAACCCTAGATGAGTTCTCCCACAAAAAGCTGCTAAAATTTCTAGGTTTAACGAATATAATAATATATATAGGAGAGAGAGTCGGTGGGCTGCTGGGCACCGACAGGTGGGCCCAGTGCTGACTATACAGCTGACTGTGCAGATGACTGTGTAATTAGTTAATTTAAATGCAGAAATCGTTAAAAACTCATTTTAACTCTAAATAACTCCAAATAAATATCAGAAAAATCCAGAAAACTGTAGAAAATTATAGAAAATACATTTAACCTTCTAGAATATAAATAAAAATGTTTTACCTTATATTAGTCCTAAATGGCCTCATAACAAATATTGGAAGCCTTTAAAAATATATAAACTTTAATGAATAAATACTTAAATATTGCCAAAAATTTTGAAAAAATTCTAGAAAATATAAATAGCATAATGAACCCTAGAAAAATATTTGGGGTCAATATATGCTCATAGGCTTGCACAGTAAATTCTAGAAGCCTTTGAAAATAGGTTTTTCCTATATTTAATTATCTAAAAATTCCAGAAAAATTGTAGAAAAATACAGAAAATATATTTAACCTAATAGAGCCTAAAGAAAAATACTGGGTCTCAAAATAGTCACAAATGGCCTCAAAATAAATTATGAAAGTCATTCATAAATATAAATCTTCATAGATTTTTTTTAAAATATATAAAAATGTCTAAAAATCATAATAAAATATAATATAGCTATAGAATGCATAGACCCTATCTAGAGATCATGTGACCACAAGATGGTCATAACTCACCTGTGGGCTTAGTCACAACTCCAATGATCATAGAAAAATTAAATGTAAACTAATCAAATAAAAAATAAAAAAATATATCACAAAATTTCGGGAAGAGGAGTTACAAATCTACCCACCTTAAAAATAATTTTGTCCTCGAAATTCTAATTCAAAACTATTCCTTAAAATTCAAAGTCTACTACTACCTTAATCTCCTCAAGAATAGTTTATATCCTGCTCCTAGATATTTGTAACTATGAAACTTCGAGGACTTCTACCCACCTTTGGTCACACTACTCCTCAGAATATGGTCGCTAAAATCTTATAACCTTCTAACTAGTGGCTAATAATTCTACCAAAAATATCTAGGATATATGGTATCCTTAATCCTCCATATCTATTAAACAACCAAAACTCAATAATCATGCAATATTATACTATAATTTAAGAATTTCTAATGAATTCTAGATAGCACGATCGTTCGTCACCCCGGAATAGGAAGGGACGGGAACCAAGGGTATGGAAAGCAAGGAAGTATAATCGAGAGCAAAATATAGAGTTTTCAAGGACGTAGAGAATTTCTAGGAAAATTTCTAAGGCAGAGTGGATTGAGATTTCTAAGGGTTTCGTCATATTCGCAGGCTCGTACCAGTACAGTTACGTAACCGGTACGATATGCTCTGACCTGCATGGGCCACCAAAAAACTTGTCACGACCCGTACCCGGTTTTCGGATGCGAGCTCGTGAGCAAGCCAGCTACGTATCGAACGGACTCTAGCCCGACTCGAATACGTAAATGCTGTCAAGGCTATGGTATACTGCCAAATCATGGCAAACAAAACTATATCTCAATCCACAATATAAATATGAAACATGAATGAACACTATGGGTCGTGGTCTGCAGCCCACTAGCATATATGTCCGATAAGACTCTAAAGATAGTAACAAGAGTCTGAACTGAATCAGAAAACATGATAAAGTAAGAAAGCACGAAAGGATAACAATGTAATAATGATACCTGAATCCCACAACCGGATCATCACATCCGAGACCCACAAGAATCGCAAATCCTCCGTCACTCAGAACTAGTAGCTAACTCCGTGCAACCGCTAAACCTGAGGAGATCATCAGGTCCTCAAAGGACATAGCAAGATGCATAATATACATGCCTATCTAACAGTTTTATCATGCATGAGAAAATAAACAAGAAGAAACAGGAACACGACAAATGACTACGAACACGAACACGAATACGAACACGAATACACGAACACTAGAACAACTACGTATAAATGAACTGCCGGATGAACGATGAATACGAGATCAATGGAAGAACCAAACCCTCATCCCGAGTGTGGAATCACGGGTTTGAACTAAACGTTAACCCTCGTCCCGAGTGTGGACTCTCTGGTTAGTACTAACCCTCGTCCCGAGTGTGGACTCTCTGGTTAGTTCACGGCAAGGCACCCTCGTCCCGAGTGTGGACTCTCTGGTAAAAGTACAACATCCTCGTCCCGAGTGTGGACTCTCTGATGTAAACACCCTCGTCCCGAGTGTGGACTCTCTGGTGCAAGTCAAGTCAAGTCAACACCCTCGTCCTGAGTGTGGACTCTCTGGTGCAAATAATCGACATCCTAGTCCCGAGTGTGGACTAACGGATGTAAACAGATCATGAAAAATATCCTCGTCCCGAGTGTGGACACTCTGGTGCCAAGGAAACAATATCAAGGGTTTAGCAGTTCAATTACACGTACTCGTTCTATGACACGATTTAAGCAAGATACTGACGAGAAACTCTAAGTGTGAACCACAAGGCCAAACATGAACACGGCTATATGCAATGAAAACAACTCAAAAGAATATAATACAAAAAGCACATGTCCATAACAATCAAAACTGAAAAATAAAATACAATGCATGTAAATAAAACTGTAGAGGAAGGCAAGGTATACTTGCCTGTGGTCCTTGCACAAACCGTAGGCACAAGTCGAGGATGAGGGGATGCCGATCTAGGAGCTGTCAACCTATAACACATATCGTACCATGAACCGTCAGCAAACCATCGCTAATCCGTCCTTTGTTATCGACGACGGTCGACGGATTAGCGACGGAACGATACACTCTGATACGCTATTACGACGGTTTACCGACGGAACTTTACGTCGCTATTGTCTAAACAGTTCAGTATTTAATACTTAAAATGGACGACAGTCCGTCGGAAAGTAGTCGCTTATGCTTCGTATTGTGAAGTCGAAATACCGTCGCTAGTCCGTCGCTTGACGACTACATAGCGACGGACCGTTATTAGCGACGAGCTGATTGCCGACGGATTTTTTTGGCCAAAACCCGTCAGTGATCGGTCGCTAATAGAAATTCCCGTCGGACTGGCGACAGATCTGGCCGTCGCTAAATCGATAAAATTTGGTAGTGATCGTGTCCGACACGACACAAGGGTTCATGAAACCCTAGGAATCTCGTGTCAGTCATGGACACAACGTGTGTGTCGAGTTATACGTGTCGGGGTGGCGTGTGCACAGAGCAAACAGCCCCGAGTAGCAGGGCATGCTTCCTGCCCGCGCGCGCGTGTGGGCACAGCGTGTCCGCGTGTCTGTGGGGACACGATGCGACACAAGAACGTGCTTAGTATAATAGAAATCCATAAGCGAGGTCAAGACCTAACTTTCTATTCACATATAATTCTAAAATTCAACCGAAATGCCCTTTGAGGCATTTCGTCAAACACCTAATAGAAGGACTGATACGTGTCCGATACGGATACGTATCGAACTCGAAACCTAGGGTTAGCTAGTCCTAAAGCTAGGGTAAACCTAGGACATCCTAGAAATGCAATAAAACAGTAATTTTATGGTGAGGAATTGAATATACCTAGGGATGTGCAAAGGCTCAAAATCTCCAAATGAAAATGGTTCCTCAAGCCACCAAATTCCTTAAAATTGCCCAAACTCTGAAATATCCTTACATAAACAGCAAGAACAGAAAAATTAGAATCTATAGCAATTGGTTTGGAGGAAAAAGGAGTTGAAATAGATTTTCTATGATTTATGGAAGATGGAGACTCACCTCTTTCCAAACTTGCAAATAATTCCTAATGGAGGCTAGCCCCAATTTCTAGGAGGGATTAAATAGAGGGAGAATCCCTATGTGGCCAGCCATGGGCTGAAATGGGCTAGGGTTAGGTTGCACTAGTGTTGGGTTGGGCCTTTAAGGCTAAAATCATAAACCATGACTTGTGAAATCACAAGCCATTTCCTAATCAAATAAATTCCTAATTTCCCCAAAATAATTCTAATGGATTTGATGTCACTAACTTAGGTCAAGCTAGGATTTCTTAACCTAACCAATAGTCATGACCTAGGTTAGCCTCTAGGACAGTCTCCAAAGTCAACATGAGTCAAAGTCTAAAACTAGCACAAAATCAATTATACTAAAAATCACTAAAAATTCTAATAAATATAATTAATACTAACTATCACTAACCATGGTTAGCTAAGACTAGCTATGACTAATCTAGGTTGGGTCCAAACCAAGTTAGGCAAATCACAATACATGGCAATCAATTAAATAATATTAAAATCACACCATTCTTAATAATACATTAAATTCCAATAATATATATTAAATTCAATTAAATTCAAAAATGACAAAATACTCTCAAACTGGAAATGATAAATGACACACCCTAATCACAGGGCTAGGCTCTAGGTTAAGCTGCCTCTAGTGTTACACTATCAAAACACCAAAATCATAAGTCATGATTTAAAATAGTTTTAAAATAATTTAAAAATTACCAAAAATTATATCATGATTTAAATATCATTATTAAAAGATTAAAATTACAAAATTATCCTCATTTGGAAAACTGGGTGTTATAAACATGGAGGAGAATGGTCATTCTCCGTATTGAAAAAGACGGAGAATGACCATTCTCCGTGTTAAAACCACGGAGAATAGCTATTCTCCGTACTAAAATGACGGAGAATGGCCATTCTCCGTCACTTTACCACGGAGAATGGCATTCTCCGTGTTAAAACCCATAGAAAATTGTCATTCTCCGTAGTTTTTAACACGGAGAATGCCATTCTTCGTGGTTTTTAAAACGAAGAATAGTCATTCTCCGTCATTTTAGCACGGAGAATGTCATTTTAGCACGGAGAATGGTCATTCTCCGTGGTGGAGAATGGTCATTCTTCGTGGTTTTAACACGGAGAATATTTTTTTTTAGAAAAATTTTGTCAGGAATAAAGAGTTTCGTTCTTCTTTCAAAACGATGATAATTCTTATGGAAAAGAAGAAGAAAGAACTTCTCTCCACAATTGACCTAACCATCGAAAAACTTCAAATGTCTCCACGATGAAGATGATGATGATGGTGATGATGATGACGAGCGATGATCTGAGTTCGACTGAAGAAAAGCACACCGAACTACGAACGATCTTTGCGATCTCTGCTGAAGATGAGAGCAATGGAATTCAGATTTCCCGTGAAGAAGAAGAAGACGAAAATCGTAATCCAGATCTGAGTTTTTTGAATTCAAATACATATAGATGACCTATTCGCGCGGAGGGGTAGTTTCGGTATTATAAAAATAGCAGTTTCCAGCGGGTGGCATCTAAAAGGGAATCTTGGAATATTTAACGTGAAAATACTTAATTCTGGGTATTTCATAAAACTCATCCAGCGGGTGGACATTTCATAAAAGTCCATCCCGAAATTGGGTTTCTCAGCAATTTTCAGTAGTTTTTTTGGTATAGTTTGTGTTTGAATTCACTATCCAAATGATAATTTGGGCCAAATTTACAGCTTGCACGCTTGCTGCTGAAATTATAGCTTATTTATGTTGAATATTTTTTTCCCAAAAAGCCAAATTATTGGAGGTGGTATGCTTAAAAGTTTGTAGTTGGAATTATTTTGACTGTGATTGTAGTTTATATTCAAATTTCTACTATTTTTTGTATAAACTTTGTAGTAGGTCGGTACATGTTTAAATAATTTTAGTGATTCTTTTGTTGTATTTATTTTAGAATTTTGATGTGATACGCATAACCTTCAAGAGCTTTTTTTTTCATACACGATTTATTGAAAATTATTTAATTATAAGTTCTAATTTTTGTTGGTTCGATCTTTTCGCCCCAGTGGCATCTCTTCTCCCAGGTGGCATGCCTTACTTCTCATCTCGGTACTACTTCTACGGATCAAGTTGTAAAGAAACAAATAGTAGTTTAATTATTTACAAAATATAGGTATATATTTTTATTTTCATCACATGGTTACTAAATAAAAGTAAAAATTAAAAAGTATTGATATTATATTCCACATTTATATTGTATTACTATAATTTTGCATCCTAAATTAAATTAGATAGTGTAATTATCTTGTTAGATAGTTTCATTAAACTATGAACATTGAGGTGCGCAGTAAAAAAAATAGAAGAAAAATAATTTTTAAATGTTTTAATTAATTTATGTGAAGAAAAATTTGTCATAATTTAATTAAATTCAACTTAATTCATCCACCGGTGTGGTATTAAAAATCCAGTCCATCCAAATAAATAGATGCGTTCACACGGCCACTAGTTATATAATAGTACATACTAATTCATTATCTAGTTAATTTTTTAATTAATTATTATTATTATGTCTTTAATTATACTAAATAATTAATTATATTAATTACATATCCTAACAATTTATTTATATTAACTAAAATTAAAGTTTTCATATTTAAAATGGTGACTAATATTAATTAATTGTTAATTAAGTTAATACTTAATTAATTATTACTTGTTGATTAGTGTTAATTAAGTATTTAATAGAATAATAATATTATTTTAAAAATAAAATTCAACTTCTTCCCTCCTAAATCTGGTTTGGAGAGTAGGATGCAGGGATGAGCGTTCGGTTTATTCGGTTTAAACCGAACCGAAATAGTCAAAATCGAATAAATCAAAATATTTAAATTCAAAATTGAAATCGGAATAATCCAAAACCGAAACCGAACCAAACCGAATAATCAATTCGGTTATTCGGTTGAACAATTTATATTATTTAATGGATTTGATCCAAAGTTGGAATCTTGGTTAAAGTATTTTAAAAATTATAATTTTTATATACATATTTGTTGAATTTTAAAGTTTTACACAAAATTGGACTAGTTGTTAAACTATTAAAGTTTGACTTCAAAACACATACATAAATTTGTTATTTTCAAAAATATGAACAATTTTTAATCGCAAAATATGCATAAAAATGAGAGCATTTATTAATTGTACATGTCTTAATCGATTTTGGACAAAAATCAAAACACAAAACCGAAGCAATTTTAGTATTTTCAAGACCGAAATCGAATCATTTTTTTTAAAAATAGAACCTAACTCTTGTTCGGTTCGGTTCGATTTCGGCCAGAATCGAATAATGCTCACCCCCAGTAGGATGTGGAATAGCCTCAAAATCCTGATGGATTAATAAAATAATTATTACATGACATTTTCCAAATCCGAATTCAAGATTGAACCAAACATAGGATCCCATGGGATTTGACTCCAAATCTATGCAATTCTCAAACACTACTAAAATAACCCCATTTAGCGACGTCAAAAGACGTCGCTAAATAAGGAAAATCCGTCACTAAAATCTATTTGCGACGTATTTAGCAACGAAAATTGGATGTCGCATATAGGCATGTCGCAGATGACAATTTCGTCGCAGAACGTCACTGTTTGCGATGTCACGTTTAGTGTCGCTAGACGTCGCAAAATTAGCAACAGATAGCGACGTAAACTTACGTCGCCAAAATAGCGACGTAGAGCGACCACTTTGCGACGCGGTAAACATTATATATGATGACATGACATGGCAGCCACGTGGGCACTTTAGCGATGCCTAGCGACAAATTTAGCGACGTCCGCTCTCAGGTTGACATATCCCACGTTAGCAGTATAGCGACTGCTAGCGACGTTACGTCACTATGTAGCGACGTATAGCGACGTGTACGTGCCGTCGCTGTACGTCGCAGAACATCGCTATACGTCGCAGATATAATAAAAAAAATTAAAAAAATATAATTGGTATTTTTGTTATGCTGTGTTTCTATGTTTACAGTGTGTGTGAAGTGCAGTGTTCGAACCATCGACAGTTTCGCTTACTGTTCTATGTTTTATCTTGGATAGAAAGAGCAACAGTTCATGGTGCACTTCTCAGAGCTTCCTCTTCACGTCCTTCACCTTCTCGGGATCCTTTACGACGTCCCGAGAAAGTGAAGGACGTGAAAATGAAGCTCTCAGATGTACACCATGAACTGTTGCTCTTTCTATCCAAGATAAAACATGCAACAGTAATCGAAACTGTCAATGGTTCCGAACACTGCATTTCACATTCACTGTAAACACAGACACACATCATCACAAAAATACATATTATATTTTTTTAAAATTTCGGCAGCACCTGTAAGCCTCTGTTTTTCAAAAAAATATTTAGTTAGTGTTAATTAATTATTAATGCCATTTTTAGCCTTAAAATATTTATTATGATTTTTAGGAATTTTTCTAGAATTTTTAAATGAGTTTTAATAGCTAAAATATCAATTTGTAATTTTCTAAAATGTTTTAATATCATTTTGTAAATTTTAGAATTGTTTTAATATGGTTTTGCAATTTACTAAATTGTTTCGATATCAGTTTGCAATTACTTAAATGTTTTAATTGCGGAATGCAAATTCTAATTTGCATTTAGACACTGGGAGTACCTAGTTGTAATAAACTAAACTCTAGGGGCCCTATTGCTAAACCGCCGTCACCCCCCCCCCCCCAACGACCTCGGCCACCTGGCCCCGACGACCAGCCGCCATTTTCGGCCAGCGCACAGCCCCCGACCGACTCAACCAGCCTATATAATCCCCCCTTCTTCCCCAGACCGAGCCCTAACCCTAAGCCACCACCACGACCGCCCACGACCACCGTCTCCTCCACTTTTTCCCCTGCCGTAACCCTAACTCCGACGTACCCTACCACCGCCTCACCGACCACCGTCGTCAGTCGCCACCACCACCATCCGACGCGCTGCGACGAGCTACGCCCAGCGCCACCCGAGCGCCACCGCTCCGACCGCTCCTCCGCCGGCCAGCACACTCGAACCCCCCTGACTAGCCGGACACGTAAGTGACAGTGTCTTTTCGTGTCGTGCGTGTCTCGTTTTCACATATGTGACTCGCCAGGACACGACGAACCCAACGCTGTGCTCGGACAAGCGTTTCATGACTCGTACGAGTCGTGCAAAGCACGGACACGTAGTTTTCCTGTGTCCCTAACTGTCCGGACACAGGATCGATTTTATTTTTTTATATGTTAATTAACCTAAACATAAATAAATCTAACCTAATCCTAATCCTAACACAACCCTCGGGCTGACCCCCTGGCCAGCCCGACCCGACTTAAACCCCCCCTCCCCCCTCCCCCGCGCGCTCTCTGGATCGAGTTCGAGCCCCCCCCCTTGCTGTTGCATTTATTTCTTTTTCTTTTCCTTTTTCTTTTTCTGTTTTCTGTTATTTATATATATATATATTTATATATATATATATATATATGTATATATATATATATATATATATATATATATATATTAGTATATATATATGTATATACTGTATATTGGCAGTATTTTTATATATGTATATATAGTTTTATAGTTAGTAAATCTTTATATATATATATTTGATTTATATACATATATGTATATATGTATATATTTTCATGTGTATATATATTATTATATATATACTATTATATATGTGTATACAATATTTGTATATGTATATATACTTTATAATTAAGTATCTTCTTATATATATATATGTATGTATTTTTAACATATGTATGTATATATTCATTTTGTATAATTTTACCTTATTAAAATATTAATATTTATTTTGCACTTTTACCAATTTATATTTTAGTATATTTAAATTACTGCAACCATTTGGTGTCCAAGCCTAGCATGGGTTTTTGGGCCTAAATGTATTTTCTCACATTCAAGACATGTACAAGTCATATTGGACTTGATTCATGGCCTTGGGTCCTGTATTTGAACTTTGGTTCAAATTATATACATGGACAAAATACGCAGATAATTAATTATTTTAATGTTAATTGTGTGCGATGCTGTTTTTGGATTTCTATAAATACTTAAAGTATTGCTAAAATTCTGGAAAAATAGTATTTAGATACTATGTTAATTTAGCTAATTTAGTATAATTTTTATAGTATTTATTTTACAGTTTTGCCACTAGTTTGGCATATGAAACCAAAACTCATTTTCTGTATACTTAGGAAAACTAATTTTTATAAAATACTTGTACTGGTTAATAAATTCCAGAAAAATTATAATAAATTTCTATAATTAACAAGGATCATTTTGGTACTTTATTTTATGTAAAATTAAGCCCTTTATCTATCTCAAAAATTGTTGGAACACAATGATCATTTGATTTATTTATTGATTAATTACGACTTGTAACTTTTTGTGTTACTTTGAGTTTTAGCCGTGTTGAACCTCACCCCTCACTAGTGTAAAGACACTAGAAGTTAGTTAAAGTAGTGTGTCACTCCATATTGGTCTCCTATGCTAAAGTCATCATTTTGGCTAGGTGTCCAGTCACAAGTCGTGTTGTACCAATTAGTGTCTTAGCATTTTAGCTTAGTGTAAAAACTAAGTTTATGTATTTATTTTTACAGTGACGAGTTACCAGACATCTATAGCACTTTTATCGCAGCTTGCTTTGCTAGAGGCAAGTACTTTCTACAAACTTTACATACTGTTACATAAATGAACTGCTAATCCAACCATGTTAAATGCTAATCCTTGGGGTAGCAAGTTAAAATATCACATGTTGTACTTTCTATTACTACCATGCTTAGACCAGTTTTTATGTATCTCTCACATGATTAGAATATGGGTTATGGAGAAACTGATAGTAGAGTACGTGATCATGCTCCCTTTATCGTACCGACCAAAGTTACATTTTATATGTTACTGCGCCGTAGGCCTTTATCCCGCATTTCTGTACGGATGTACACCTATGCTGTACACTTGTACGTATGTACATTTCATTTACATGTGTCCCAGCACATTATACATCTATTGACCGATCACGTACCTGCTACAGTTTTAAATATTACATATACATCTGTCTCTATGACATATGTATCCTTGCCATGATAGATTGTGTGATACCATGTTTCTAGTTATTTCCCCTTATGTTCATTTCCATGTTTCATATGCTAGTTTGCTAGATTCAGTACTTGCTCCCGTCCTGACAGGATAACGTTGTAGGTGTCCATACTGAGGAGGAGTTACTCTGCGACTCATATTATGGGGATACTGCCGAGGACCCGGCTTTGCTTTACGAGGATGTTCCTGCGGGGAGACTCGTCTAGTTTGCATAGCTGTTTGGGATATTTAGTGTAGTCATGTATTAGGCTACATATTTTGTAACTGGACATGTATCCAATTTTACATTTCAGATCACTTGTACTTTGGACTTATTTCCATATATGAGACGACTTTTGTGTTTGGAGCATTTATGACTTTTATTCACTTATAGAACTGTTAGCACATTTAGTCTTATCTTGTTATCTCTAGAACAGCTTACTGCATTTTATCCCAAATGCAGGCTGGACATAACTCGGCCCGGCCCAACAATTTGGGTAGCGGATCGTGACATGTTTTTAGTGGTGGCCCATGCAGGTCCTGACTAAATTGTTTGGTTACGTTATTGTACCAAGCATGTCTGCAATTAGGAACTTAAGGTAATTAGACAATATTAGGAATGACGCTTAGAACACCTAGAGGAATGCTAGGATTGCAACATAGGAAATACATCACATGCTTGCTATTATAATTAGATTTTCTTGCCTATGATTGCTTACTTTAAACAAGTCCTTATAAGTCCTTTTTATTGTAATTAGATGGTGCTTACTCGTTCATCCCAGTACGTCACACCTGAGAATGGAGCACTCCCTATCCAGTCAGATGACCAGTTGACTGATACACCCCCACCTCCACCTACCACACTCCCCCACTCCACAGATCCACAGACCCAGATGCCTCCACCACCTTCCACATCACAGTCCCAGCAGGCCCCGATACTTCCACCACCCCCTATCATTATACCTACCCAGGCTTCCGTCACACTCGACGGGAACCAGCTGCTCACTATGATCCAGGGGTTCCTAACAATCCATCAGGAGCAGACTGCCCTACTCCGCCAGAGCATGGAGCGTTCTGAGGAACGTCCCGTGGTCCCACCACCTGTAGAGCCACGGCAGAGAGCGGGGACGATCAAGGACTTCATGGGTCTGAATCCCAAGGAGTTCTCAGGGACTGAGGGTATAGTAGTAGCAGATGACTGGCTAGATTCGGTAGAGAGGAAGCTCCTTAGAGTTAGGATGCCGGGTGACCTCCAGGTCGAGGCAGCGAGATTTCTGCTGATAGACTTGGCAGAAGTCTGGTTCCGGAATGAGCCGTTGTTTGTGAGAGGGAGAGCCACTTGGGATCAGTTCAAGACCCAGTTCAAGAAAAAATTCTTCTCGACCACTGCTAGAGTAGCCATGGGGCTACGATTCCAGAACATCCAGCAGGGGAACCGTTCTGTTGATGAGTATGCGGCAGAGTTTAGTCGCCTGAGCCGTTTCGCTCCTAGTCTGGTTGCAGATCTAGAGGAGATGACCCGTAGGTTTTGCCATGGTTAGTTCCAAACATTGGCATTCTTATAGTGGCGAACGGTACGACTGACTATTACCAGAGCCTAGAGTTGGCCCGGAGCATTGAGGAGCGTCTTCTGTCTAGCAAGAGACTGGCTTCTGTACATCATGAGGGACCGTCCAAGCGTCAGGCTTTCCAGCAGAGAGCACCGATGCCGCACCAGTAGACTTACCGTCCCCCTACACCACATCATCAGACCCCGCCAGTTAGAGCCCCGGGACCCCGACATCAGCTGCAGCAGCCGAAGGGAGGTGTGTATTCATTCTGTAGGAGGCCAGGGCATGATTTTGCCGTCTGCAGGAAGAGGTT
Source organism: Iris pallida (assembly GCA_029216955.1). Classification (NCBI taxonomy): domain Eukaryota; kingdom Viridiplantae; phylum Streptophyta; class Magnoliopsida; order Asparagales; family Iridaceae; genus Iris; species Iris pallida. The sequence continues at coordinate 20,767,734 of JANAVB010011399.1, forward strand.
GGGGCAGTGCTTAGTTTGTGGGTCTCCCACCCATCAGCTTCGAGAGTGCCCAGTAGCGAAGACTAGAGGACCGCTTCCGACTCAGCAGCAGAGGTTTGGGCAGCATCTGCAGCAGCAGAAGGGACCTCAGGAGAAGGTTTATAGTCTAGCTCTTGAGCCGGAGCCAGAGCCGGAGCAGGTTTCAGAGCCAGATTACTTAGCTGACGTCATCACAGGTCATGTTTATTTACATACTTTTCTAGCTGTATGCTTGTTTGATTCTGGTGCATCTCATAGCTTTCTATCATTAGAGTTTATGCATAAATACCATATAGTAGCTACACCTACTGTGGAGATTAGTAGAGTGATGACGGAAGGAGGACCAGTGCCTATTAGATCTATCTATAGATGTTCTATTCTTATAGCCGGGAGAGAGTTCAGGGGACGATTCTTTGTGATGCCACTCCTCGGTTATGATATCATATTGGAGATGGACTGGCTTAGCTATGCCCATGCATCTATAGATTGCCATGAGGGTAGTATTTTGTTCAGTCCCCCAGGTACAGCACCATTCAGTGTCAGGAGGACAGGGCCGGAGATCAGCCTAGAGCCGAACTGTTGTGCGACAGTTGGGGACGTAGCACCGCCACACCCTATCATTAGGGAGTTTATGGATGTATTCCCAGAGGATCTTTCAGGGCTTCCGCCTGACAGAGATGTAGAGTTCACTATAGATTTAGTGCCGGGTTCATCACCAGTATCCCGGGCTTGCTATAGAGTGAATCCCAAGGAGGCCGTAGAGATAAAAGAGCAGATTGATGACCTGTTGAAAAAGGGTTTCATTCGATCTAGTGCTTCTCCATGGGGAGCGCCAGTGCTCTTTGTGCCTAAGAAGGATAGTACAATCCGGTTGTATATTGACTACCGGGCCTTGAATGTCATCACCATCAAGAACAAATATCCTCTGCCCAGGATAGATGATTTGTTCGACCAGTTGAGCGGGGTGAAGGTGTTTTCCAGGATAGACTTGAGATTCGGGTACCACCAGGTGAAGGTCAGGGCAGCAGACATCCAGAAGACGGCATTCAACACGAAGTATGGGCAGTACGAGTTTCTGGTGATGCCATTTGGTCTCACAAATGCGCCAGCTGTCTTTATAAATTTGATGAATAAGACATTTTACCAGTATCTGGATAAGTTCGTCATAGTATTTATCGACGACATCCTGATATACTCGAAGACGCCAGAGGAGCATGCAGAGCACTTGCGGATAGTTTTGGGGATTCTGAGGCAGGAGAGATTGTTTGCCAAATTGCCGAAGTGCGAGTTCTTTTTAGATCGAGTGGAGTTTCTCGGCCATGTAGTCACTGGAGATGGAATCTCGGTGGATCCCAGGAATATTGTTGCAGTTGAGACGTGGAAGGCTCCGACGTCAGTTTCAGAGATCAGGAGCTTTCTGGGTTTAGCAGGCTATTATAGAAAGTTCGTCCAGGACTTTGCTAGGATAGCTGAACCCATGACGAAGCTGACGCGAAAGGATGCAGAGTACATCTGGTCAGAGGACTGCCATGCAGCGTTTGAGGAGCTGAAGAGGAGGCTGACGACCGCTCCAGTTCTGACTTTACCTTCAGGTTCTGGAGGTTTCACCATTTACAGTGATGCTTCTGGGAAAGGGCTAGGATGTGTCCTACAGTAGCATGGGAAAGTGATTGCTTATGCATCTAGGTAATTGCGGACTCATGAGCGAAATTATCCTACCCATGACCTAGAGTTAGCTGCGGTGATCTTTGCACTCAAGTTATGGAAACATTACTTATACGGAGAGCGTGTGGAAATCTTTACTGACCACAAAAGCTTGAAGTATGTGTCCATGCAGAAAGAGTTGAACATGAGGCAAAGACGATGGTTGGAGTTAATAAAAGACTTCGACATCGATTTACAATATCACCCCGGAAAGCTAAATGTGGTGGCGGATGCGCTGAGCAGGCATCCGATGGCATGGTACCTGATGATTGATCGGTATTTGCGGGAGGATCTGGAGAAGCTCGGCATCGAGCTAGTTCGGCCAGGATCAGTGATACAGATGATGGTGCTTGACATCCAGTCAGGTTTGATGGAGCAGATCAGGGAGGCACAGTCTACAGATGAGAGCCTTCGCAGACTTCGAGCCCAGGCGTTAGCAGGATTGCTGGATGACTTCACTATAGCAGAGGATGGATCCTTGAGGCATGGTAGCCGATTGTACGTGCCGAAGGGAGAGCTGGTAGAGGCAGTCTTACAGGAGGCGCACCGATCGAGATATTCTATTCATCCTGGTGCTAACAAGATGTACCGTGACTTGCGAGAACATCTTTGGTGGCACGGGATGAAGAGGGATGTATCACGTTTTATCTCGAGATGCCTAGTTTGCCAGCAGGTCAAGGCGGAGCGCCAGAGGCCAACTGATCTGTTGCAGCCGTTACCCATTCTCGAGTGGAAGTGGGAACATATTACGATGGACTTCGTCTCAGGGCTTCCTCGTTTCCAAGGAGGGAAGGATGCCATTTGGGTCATCGTGGACAGGCTGACGAAGTATGCGTACTTCATACCCTTCAAGGTGGGGCTTTCCACCGAGAAGTTGGCAGAGCTATACATGCAACAGATAGTTCGCCTACACGGAGTGCCGGTGAGCATCGTGTCAGACAGAGACAGCAGATTTACATCCCACTACTGGAGGGGCTTGTAGGAGGAGTTGGGCAGTAGGCTCAAGTTCAGTACGATGTACCACCCGCAGACAGATGGGCAGTACGAGAGGACGATACAGACACTGGAGGATATGCTGAGGACCTGCGTGCTGGACTTTGGAGGATCTTGGGAGAGCCATCAGCACTTGGTAGAGTTTCTATACAACAACAGCTACCAAGCCAGTATCGGTATGTCTCCTTTCGAGGCGCTATATAGACGACGATGCCGCACACCGCTCTTTTGGGATGATGTTGGAGACAGAGTTATGCTTGGGCCAGAGATGATCACGGATGCAGTAGAGAAAGTCGGGATGATCAGAGACAGGCTCAAAGCAGCTCAGAACAGGCAGAAACACTGGGCTGATGCTAGTCGCAGACCGATGGAGTTCGCAGACGATGATATGGTGCTAGTGAAGATATCACCTACTAGAGGGACGATCCGGTTCGGACGAGGAGGGAAGCTGAGCCCCAGATACATCGGGCCGTTCGAGGTACTTGGCAGGATTGGAGAGGTAGCTTACAGGGTTGCACTTCCACCCAACCTAGCAGGAGTTCACGATGTCTTTCACGTATCTCAGCTGAGGAGATATGTTCCAGACCCTAGTCATGTGCTAGATCATACAGAGTTGGAGGTCGGACCGAGCCTTACAGTTTCTGAGCAGCCAGTGGAGATATTAGACAGGAGAGAGAAGAGGCTGAGGAACAAGGCTATACCCTTAGTACGATTAGCTTGGAGTCGTCACTCTCCAGGTGAATCTACTTGGGAGAGGGAGTCGGACATGAGGGAGAGATACCCTTACTTGTTCGATCCAACTGCTGCGAGGGAACCACCCGTTCCCGCTTGATACCTTAGAGGTTAGTTTCGATCATAGACTTAGTCATTTATTGTATTGCTTGCTATGTTCGATTATTGTAGGGTCTTCAATCCTTGTGAATTTTGAGGACGAAATTTTTCAAGGAGGGAAGACTTGTAAGCCCCTGTTTTTCAAAAAAATTATTTAGTTAGTGTTAATTAATTATTAATGCCATTTTTAGCCTTAAAATATTTATTATGATTTTTAGGAATTTTTCTAGAATTTTTAAATGAGTTTTAAATGAGTTTTAATAGCTAAAATATCAATTTGCAATTTTCTAAAATATTTTAATATCATTTTATAAATTTTAGAATTGTTTTAATATGGTTTTGCAATTTACTAAATTGTTTCGATATCAGTTTGCAATTACTTAAATATTTTAATTGCGAAATGCAAATTCTAATTTGCATTTAGACACTGGGAGTACCTAGTTGTAATAACCTAAACTCTAGGGGCCCTATTGCTAAACCGCCGTCACCCCCCACGACCTCGGAAACCTGGCCCCGACGACCAACCGCCATTTTCGGCCAGCGCACAGCCCCCGACCGACTCAACCAGCCTATAAAATCCACCCCTTCTTCCCCAGACCGAGCCCTAACCCTAAGCCACCACCACGACCGCCCACGACCACCGTCTCCTCCACTTTTTCCTCCGCCGTAACCCTAACTCCGACGTACCCTACCACCGCCTCACCGACCACCGTCGTCAGTCGCCACCACCACCATCCGACGCGCCGCGATGAGCTACGCCCAGCGCCACCCGAGCGCCACTGCTCTGACCGCTTCTCCGCCGGCCAGCACACTCGAACCCCTCCGACTAGCCGGATACGTAAGTGACAGTGTCTTTTCGTGTCGTGCGTGTCTCGTTTTCACATATGTGACTCGCCAGGACACGACGAACCCAACGCTGTGCTCGGACATGCGTTTCATGACTCGTACGTGTCGTGCAAAGCACGGACACGTAGTTTTCCTGTGTCCCTAACTGTCCGGACACAGGATCGATTTTTTTATATGTTAATTAACCTAAACATAAATAAATCTAACCTAATCCTAATCCTAACACAACCCTCGGGCTGACCCCCTGGCCAGCCCGACCCGACTTAAAACTTGTAACGCCCCAGAACCAGAATACTGGAGAGCGGGGGCATACACAGCCAGCTACGTATAATGAAATGAAATCCATCCCACTATACGGTCACGGCTGTCTAGATACATGAGGGTTTAACTACAATCCATCAGTCTCTTATGGTCAATAACAAGCCTAATTGTCTCAATCTCAAGCAAGCAAGTAAAGTTACAAGATGTAAGATCACCAAATATACAATAGTAAGGCGTCCCAAACATTACATATCCAACTGATCATGAATCTAGTCGTTACAAAATGTGAGGACTAGCAAGAGTTTAGTTATACATGATCAACCCTAGGATTTGTCAATCATGCTACAGCCCGTAGGCAGACAATAATAGGGTATATAATACGAGCTAACAGGTGCCCGCCGGCTAAACGCCTCAAAATAAAATTTTTACAATAGAGTGGGAGAGAAAAAATAAACCCACTCGTTGCCCTGGTCATGCCTGATGGTCACCATCGGGCTGGAAGGTTGGTAGATCCTCTGAAGCTGCTCCAAATTCTGGCCACACAAAATCAGCTGGGTCAGATCCCAGGAAGAGCAAGTGCCACAAAGGAGGCTTCACTTAAGAACTAAAACCAGCACATTAAAAATATATAAAGCAGTTAAAAGAACTAAAATAAAAGAATAACAACAGTCATGATGGAGTACGAGGGAACCATTCAAGTAGCCAGGTCACAACCCTTAAACCAAACAAGGACCGAGGTTGCAACCCTTCACCTAAATAGAACTCAGTCTCCAATCTCTGTTGGTAATGTAAAGCATTACAAGCATGACGTGGGGTACAATAAGACAATAAACGAAGAGAGGACTTAGAACTGCTCTGGAAGCCAGGTTACAACCCTTAAACCAAACAAGGACCGGGGTTGTAACCCTTCGCCTGAACCGAACTTAGCCTCTGATCTTTATTGTTAAGAGTGACAATCATGCGATCAAGCCTGCAATAATCGAGCACTAAAAACCATACCATACAATTGCTTCCGGCCAATCAATAACTAAGGCTTTCTACATTAGCTAGTTAGGATTATCACAACATGCAGTAAGATGTTCCTCCAGCCACAAGCCCTGCAGCTAATCCAGGTTATCCAGGCGACTTGGGTTTATTTAAACAGTACATCATTCTTTCCATATATCAATAAATTTGGACTTGTGCCCTACTCGTCGGCAGGCTGCAAGTCCCACAATGGTGGCCGGGATAACGGGATCGCCTGTAGCTGGGGAAATCTCTCATGACTACTGAATTATTCTAGTTATTAGTCTTAGTCATATACAGTGGGTACCCCTGACCGTGGTACTCAGGGATCCCTGTCCTAGACATGATGCAAACACTACCGGTTCAATTGTACAAACACAATCATCCACGGTGTCCAGGCCATCAAATCTTGTCATGTCATGCTCACTGTCAGGAGTGCGCCGCGTCGGGCCACTATCATGTCATGTCAAAAGTGTACCACAACGGGTCACCATCGTGTCAGAGAACAATTAAATTAGCACGAGTACACATTTACTAATTAAATATTAGAAGGGACAAGGACTGTGGGGGAACTCATGCGGCTCGAGAAAATTTTTATGCGGCCAACTGTCACTTGGCCATATGCGGCTTGAGCAAAATCTATAAACATGCATGCTAGCGGGCAAATGTATCTAATACATTAATATAATACATTAATAATGTATTAATACATTAAATACATTATATTAATATATTTTAATATACAAAATATATTAATCTACATTATATTAATATATTTTAAATAATATATTATTATATATTAATGTATGCTAGCATGCATTAAAATATTACATAAATATACATGCGGCTGAGGGGAGCCATATGCGGCTGGCTTAAGAAATTGTAGTAAGAGATAAATGCATCACATGCTTATGGACTTAGATGCATAAAATGTATTTAATGCATTCTAATGGGCTTAAAGGCATTACATGCATTTAATGGACTAAAATGCAAAAAATGCATTAAAGGCATCCTTATGCCGCTGAAGCATTAGGCTTGTGGACTTAAATGCAAAAATGCATTTAATGGACTTAAATGCATAGAATGTATTAAAGGCCTTCTTATGCGGCTGATGCATTGGTAGGCTTTAAAGGTTAAGGGACTTAAATGCAAAAATGCATTTATATGCTTTCTTATGCGGCTGATGCATCATATGTTTGTGGACTTAAATGCATTGAATGCATTTAATACCTTCTTATGCGGCTCATGCTCCCAGGGAAAGCTTTAGGAAAATTGTATTTGGGACAATGCATTAAATGCACTTGTTGTCCTGAGGCTATGCGGCTCATTAGAATATGCATTTAAAAAAATTGCATGCAAAAGTGCTTTAAGGAAAAGAATGCATGCTTGCATTCTCAGGTGCATGCAGTTCATTAATTGCTGTATGCTGCTGGCTTTTACATTTGCATGCTGCCAAGATTAAAAATGTGCAAGGGCCATGCGGCTGAGTGCTACAATGCCTATGCGGCTCATGCAAAATTCCCATAGGTCAAATTGGACCTAACGAACTTCTCTGCAATCATGGTATCATCAACTTAGCAAAATATACAAGTGTGATGGATCAAAAGTCCTGGAAACCAAAAATACCACAAAGCTAGATCTACAAAATTTAACCATGGGAATGAAAAGTGACAAGTACTAAAGTGGTTTAGAAACACATGAGGAAGACAATGGAACAATAAAAATGGACTTCCTCCATGAAGCAAGGTGCACTTGCCTAAGCTCTCCCGCTCTCTCTATCTCTCTCTGGTGGTTGAAGAAGTAATGGTGGAGAAGAAGAAGTAAATGAGGAGAGAGAATTGTGTGGTGGGATATTTAATGAAAGTGGTGGTAGGTGGGAGTGGTTCACATAAAACCGAACCATGCAAACCAAGCCGAACTAAGTCAAGTTGGGCCGAACCAACCAAGGAAACATGTAATGCGGGTCTAAATATGTACACGTATACCAAGATACGTGATACAAAAAATGGTCATTACAACTCTACCTACCTTAAAAGAATTTCGTCCTCGAAATTTAATCAAGTGGCTAGAGATGCAAGGACAAGCTATACTGCTCACAGGCAAGCTATACTAGTTAGGCAATCAAGCAATTATTCGTACAAGCAAGGAATCGAAGACATGAGGCATAGGAAAGATATTATACCTCACGAGTCAAACAGGTCGGGATATCGCAATCGGATATCATCCTCACGCTCCCACGTTGACTCTCCCAAAGAGTGATGACCCAAGCAACACAGACTAACTTGATAGTCTTGTTCTTGAGTATCTTCTCTCTTTGGTCCAATATGGATACGGGCCTCTCCTCAAACGAAAGGTTGGTACCCACAACCAATTCCGAATGATCCAGGATGTGGTTCGGGTCCGGGATATACCCTCTTAGTTGGGATACGTGGAACACGTCATGCACCTCACTCAGAGGCGGTGGAAGAGCGAGACGATAGGACACATCTCCTACTCGCTCCAGGATATCGAACGGCCCTATATACCTAGGACTAAGCTTTTCCTGTACGCCGAAATGAATGACGCCACGGTTAGGCGAGATCCTCAGGAATACATGGTCACCGACAAAAAATTCAAGGTGACGCCGATGAGAATCGGCCTAATGGTGCTGACGATCTTGTGCAACGCGAAGATGATCTCTGACTCTCCTGACCACCTCAACTGTCCGAGCGATCATTTTTGGACCAAGCATCTGCCTCTCTCCCACATCGTCCCATGCTAGTGGGGATCTGTACTTCCTACCATACAGTGCCTCGAATGGAGCCATCTGGATACTGGCTTGGAAACTATTATTGTACGAGAACTCCACCAGGTGCAGGTGATCTTCCCACGAACCACCGAAGTCGAGGGTACAAGATCTCAACATATCCTCCAGAGTCTGGATCGTGCAATCTGACTGACCATCCGTCTGCGTGTGATATGCTGAGCTGAACTGGAGGCGAGTTCCCAAACTCTCTTGCAAGCTACGCCAAAAGTGTGACGTAAATCTTGAATCCCGGTTCGAGGTGATACTGACTGGTACTCCGTGGAATCTGACAATCTGTCGAAGATACATCTCTGCTAGCTGGGACTGACCCACTCTGAATGGGAGAAAGTGAGCCACCTTCGTGAGCCTGTCGACTATAACCCAAATAGCCTCTCTACCGGCTGGGGATCTAGGTAATCCAGTCACAAAATCCATGGTTATATGTTCCCACTTCCATTCGGGAATCGGCAAGGGCTGAAGAAGTCCAGCTGGCCTCTGGTGTTCAGCCTTAACTTGTTGGCAGACCAAACACCGAGAGACAAACCGAGCTATCTCCCTCTTCATGCCATTCCACCAAAAGTGCTGACGGATATCACGGTACATTTTCGTGCCACCGGGATGAATTGAATACTGAGAACTGTGGGCTTCCGCCATCACCTTCCGCCTGATGTCTCTACTGGGTACACAAAGATGCTTACCATGTCGAAGTGTACCGTCTTCATGAATACATAATTCTGGTCGTCGACCCACTTCACATTCTGCTCTAAGTCGCTGAAGCTTAGAATCGGAGGACTGAGCTATCTTGATCCTATCAACTATACTGGACTGAACTTGTAGGCGGGCCATCAATGCCATGTTGGTAGGAAGGACAACTTCTATACCCATCTTCTGAAGATCTGCCAACAACTCTGGTTGCGCTGTCAGAAGGTAAACTCCGGCTCTCCTGCTTAATGCATCTGCCACAACGTTGGCCTTCCCAGGGTGATACTGCAGGTTGACATCATAATCCACAAGCAGCTCTAGCCATCTTCTCTGACGCATGTTAAGGTCCTTCTGGGTGAAAACATACTTCAAACTCTTGTGGTCGGTGAATATCTCCACCCTATCTCCATACAAGTAGTGTCTCTACAACTTAAGTGCAAACACTACAGCTGCCAGCTCTAAGTCATGGGTTGGATAATTCCTCTCATGATCACGAAGTTGACGTGACGCATAAGCTATTACCTTCCCATGTTGCATCAAAACACATCATAAACCCTTGTCTGAAGCGTCACAGTACACTAAAAATCCTCCGGTCCCATCTGGAAGTGTGAGAACGGGTGCCGTCATCAAGCCTCGCTTTAGCTTCTCAAAAGATTCCTGACACTCTGCTGTCCAAGCAAACTGCACATCCTTGCGGGTCAACTGCGTCAATGGCGCTGAAATCCGAGCAAAGTCCGAAACAAATCTTCGGTAATAGCCGGCTAATCCAAGAAAACTGTGAACTTCTGTAACTGTGCGGGGCACTGGCCATGTTTCGATAGCCACTATCTTCTGGGGATCCACTTCCACTCCACCCTTGGTGATGAGATGGCCCAAGTATGAAATGCGATCGAGCCAGAACTCGCATTTACTAAACTTGGCATACAACTGGTGTTCTCGAAGAATCTGGAGGACAACTCTGAGATGCTGCTCATGGTCCGCTTCACTCTTACTGTAGACCAGGATATCGTCTATGAACACGATCACGAACTGATCCAAATAAGGCATGAAGATACGATTCATGAGGTCCATAAATACAGCCGGCACATTGGTCGCTCCAAAGGGCATAACAAGGAATTCCCAATGCCCATATCTGGATCTGAAAGCCGTCTTCGGGATGTCCTGCTCTCTGATTCTGATCTGGTGGTACCCTGACCGCAAATCAATCTTCGAAAATACTGTCGCTCCTCTGAGTTGATCAAACAGGTCATCTATCATTGGGAGAGGATATCTGTTCTTGATTGTCACTGAGTTCAAGGTACGATAGTCAACACATAATCTGGACGTACCATCCTTCTTTTTCACAAGAAGCATCGGGGCTCCCCAAGGCGATCCACTAGCACGAATGAATCCCTTGGTCCAGAGTTTTTCAATCATCTTGTACAACACCTCCAATTCTGACGGCGCCATCCTGTAGACTCTCTCTGACACTGGTGCTGTCCCGGGAATCAAGTCGATAGTAAACTCGATCTCTTGCTCTGGCGGCATTCCTGGAAGCTCTTCCGAAAAAACATCTGGAAATTCCTCGACTATCCGGGGTAACTGTATTGCTGCTACGACCATCCGCAATAATGGGGGAGAAGGTTCCACTTCGCCTCGAGAAAAGAAAAACTCCGGCTCGCCTGGAATGCTAAAAATAAATCTGCCAATATGGCAGTCTATCCTAGCATACTGGTCTCTCAACCAATCCATCCCTAAGACCACATCATAATCGGCCATCGGGAATTCTATCAGCCTAGCAGGAAACTCTCTACCGCTAACCACGATCCGACACGAGGAAAACATTCTATCTACCCCCACAAGACCGTTACCAGTAAGTATATTGAGCCTTACTGATAACGACTCGGGCTCCAGTCCTATTCGTGTCGCAAATCGTGCAGACATAAATGAATGCGATGCACCAGAATCAAATAACACTGAAGCAGAAAATGCGTTGACGAGAATAGTACCTGCCACTACCTCACCTGGTGCCACTCCTTCTTCTTCCATGGTCAAAGCCAACACTTGACCATGTCCTCTGGGTGCCGGCCCTCTCTGCTGGAATCCTCTCTACCTATTTTGGGCTTGCACCTGGGCAAATTGCTGAGGCCTTTGCTGATGAAAAGCCTGGGTCTTCGTCGGCAACGGCCTCGGGGATGGAAACTGTTGCTGGACTGGTACAGGGGCTGGTCCCCTCACTGATGAACTGGTCTCGGCTAGTGATGAGTCGGTCCTGAACGGGCAGGATCCTACCTTGTGGTCTGGTGCTCCACAAAGCAAACACAATCCTCGAGCCTTGCGACACTCTGAAACAACATGTCCAGGCTTCCCACAATAAGAGCAGCCTATGGGGGAAGACTGCTTCTGCTTCTGCTGCTGAGGGTACGTCGGGGTTGAATGCTGAACCGACGTAACCGAAGCTGCCCTTCTCGGAGCTCCAATGGTTAAAGCTCTAGCTGCCGGGGCTGGGGCTGACGACTGATTCATCTGGCCGTGAGATCGCTTTCGACCTCCGGTCCTATCCACAATCCTCTGGAAGGTATACTCATGCCTCCTAGCTGCCCTCAGTACCGCATCAAAAGTTTGATGCTCGAACTGCTCCACCGCCAACAAAATCTCTAGCTGGAGTCCCTGCTGAAATCGCTGGGCTCTATCGAACTCGGTCGCCACTAAGGTGGGAGCAAACCGACTAAGCCTAAAAAACTCGGCCGTATACCCATCGACCGTCCTGCCCATCTGCTTCAAATTGGTGAACTTGGTCTGAAGATCGTACTGAGCCACCGCATCGAAGTACTTGGTCCGGAACCTCTCACGGAATACTGTCCAAGCAATAGGCGCCGCTAGTCCAACGGCCTGAGCCGTCCACCAGCTGCGGGCTATATCCAATAACTGTAGGCGCACCACGGCCACCTTCTCATCTTCTGGGGTCTTTGTTGCTTCTAATATCACTTCTGTGTCCTGAAGCCATGCATCAGCAGCGATAGCATCTTCGCTGCCATCGAAGAATGGAGGGTTCAGGCGCTTGAAACTGTTCGCTGTACTGCTCTTATGCTGTCCACCTCTGCCCAGAGCATCTGCCACGGCCTGATGCAAGGCATCTCCTCGACGATCCTGTGATGTAAGCAACTCCCTGATAATTCCAACCAAGGTTCCATCATCCTACCTCACGGGCTGGGCTGACTGCACCGGGGGTTCTGGATCTCTGGAAGGCATGGCCTTGGAGGCTGCTCCTGAGTGCTGGGCCTGGTCTTCTTGTTGCTGCTGGTCCACAGGATGCGCTTTGCCTTGCTGATCGGCAGGTCCAGGAACAATGCCGCTGAAGAAGACGACATAGGGAACAATAAGAAAGGACCAAGACAGATCAACGATACAAGCATGTGTTCACCTCAAGAATCTCAGGGATTAGAAAAGTCGGGCAGAGATCAAAGGCGAGTGCTGATTAAGACATCTATTCGGTAACCCTCACATATCTTGATTTACAAGACCTGCATGGGCCACCACTTAAACCATGTAATGCCCCAGAACCAGAATACTGGAGAGCGGGGGCATACACAGCCAGCTACGTATAATGAAATGAAATCCATCCCACTATACGGTCATGGCTGCCTAGATACATGAGGGTTTAACTACAATCCATCAGTCTTTTATGGTCAATAACAAGCCTAATTGTCTCAATCTCAAGCAAGCAAGTTACATACTACAAGAAAAAAGTGTTTTAACGACACTCAAAAGTGTCGTTATTGACTTTCCATGGCACTTTTTAAGTGCTGAGTAGAGGGGTGTCGTAGAAAGTTTTTTTTCTTTCAACGACACTTTCAAAGTGCCATGTAATAAGTTTATTACGACACTTTCCGAATGTCGTATAATGAAATTTCATAGCATGATTCTGGTGTCATCTTAATGACAATTCAAGGACAGTTGAAAAGTGTCGACATAAATTTTTTTGGACTTTCAACGACACTTTTTGAATGTCGTTTAAACTTATTTCACGACAGTCTTCTGGTGTCATCTTAATGTTATAAGATATTTTTCACAACACATTTTATGTGTAATCTAAACATACAAATCATAAATATCATTGATGTCATGACACCTTATGTGTCATCTAACTTACTTCAACGACACATTATGCCGTCAAAATAACTGATCTTGAAATCAAAAAAATATCCTCAAAGGGTAAAATAGTAAAAAAAGATAAAAATTCTGCACATCTACCACAAATCAGACATTAGGAGTACTTCATTTACTCTCTATATCCCCAGCTCATAGAAATGAGGGAATGGAACTTGCCACATGCCACAAGAATTAAAAGCAAACCATTATAAAGGCCTGATTTAGCTAATATATTTATGCAATACAAATAAATACTTCTAAATTGCACAACACGCATGTATTGTAGATGCAAGAACATAAGCCAGATGATTAGCTTAGACACAATTGTCAGAATCTCATAACCAAAATGTTCAAATAGCAATCCATGGTATCAAAGAGGATACATATATGAGTTCATCAAAACAATAAATTCTCTGAGCAAGTAAATACAAAAGTTGTTCACAAGCAGCAGCATCTTCAAATCGTAACAACATCCTCCAACGTGCTTCATGCTGAACAACTGCAGGGGGAAAATAGAAGAAAAGAAAAGTGGTTTTCATCTCGAAAGAACAAAATCAAAGGCATGTTAAAGAATACTAAGATTATGCAATAATGTACAAATTAGGAATGTCGCTGAGAAAGAAAAGAGTCATATAATGTAGTTTTCATGTAGCTTTTCAATGAGAAAGAAAAGAGTCATATATTATGCAATAAAATCATAGGCATGTTAAAGAAAACCAAAAATTGATTTTTGAAACAAAAACTGTTTTCATGTAGTTTTTCAATGATAAACTTCCCAAACTGGTATCCCGTGTTTAAATTGCTTAGACCTCCTAATTTCATAAAAAAAAACTACAGAAAAACATCATATTGAATGAAGTGTCTCTCATCTGAAGATTGACACTTAGAGTGAATTATGTATAGCTTTTGGCTGCTTTAATAGATTTACAATAGTCTGACATTCAAATTGAATGAAATGTCTCTCATCTGAAGATTGACACTTCGAACCAACTTCATAAATTGCAACCTACTTGTAATTCTTTGGAGATAAATCATTCAAATCCATCCAATTGACGATTCACCATTATTTATACATGTTACTGGCAAAGAAAAATCTCAAGTTTATTACAAAGGAAGGAGCACAATATAGTACTCAACCTGAAGAGCCTCCTAGTTCATCAGGTCTTAATCTCTGTAACATAATCTATCAAGAGGATGATCTAAAAGAGTTCACTCTCGTCTAACTGAAAAAAAAACAAAGGCACCTAATTCAAAATAAAAAAATAACATGATGGCTTTTTTATAACATTGATTGAATTGGTGAGCATAATATGTATGCCTCCAGTAAAGATTAACTCATTCCAGTGAAGAATAACATCAATATAAGATTATGCTTCATAGATTTAGCACAACTGTTAAGATTTGAACAAGTATTTCCCAAAGGTATCAGTAAAAACAAAGGCTTATACATTTTTGATGTCTTATACTCGTATTAGTTCGTATGCAACATTATTTCTTTGTAGCTTTATATATATTTTAAATTTGTTACCTAGGTGAGTTATGTGTCAGTGAATAGATGTGTCTGTGTTATTTACTGTGTGTGTGATACTCTAAAAGAGTATCGGATAAATCCAAACCAGTGGTAGTGTAGGATGGAGAACTTGTGTGTACATGAGTGTATCAATGAGTAGAGGCAATTGTAGCTTCAACAAAGGGTCTGTAGGGTATGTGCAGTTTTGGACTACAAATGTATGCAGCAACATACTGTCCATGAACTGCAGTAGCCTCAGGTTGGTTTCAGCAGCAGCATACTGTCCTTTCCAAACCTCTTAATTTATGTTTGTGACATTTGTCGAAAATAATATGTTTGTATCTGACAAACATTATTCTAGATGCTAGAAATCAGCAATGTTGTAATATCTTATTGAGAGAGAAGGGAAGGGACAACCCTTCATCCTAATCCTCGATAACATAATACTAAAGTTCTTTACCAAGGGACCTAAAGCTCTTTTAACACAATCCTTCAACCAAAACCTAATGTTCTTTTAACATAGGGAAAGCACAATGCCTCACAACACAGGATTTGAAAATCAAGAAGCTAAAGTTCATTTAACTCCCTATTTACCAATCCCCTAATTCCTCTTTATAGCACTACTTAATCTTGAAGAGTATTGAGATATTATTCTAAAAATAAGTAGGAAAATAAACTTTATAACTATTGGGCACAACATTTAGAAGTTATATCAACTAGTATAAATGTTTGACATCTATCTTCTAAAAAGGCAACTTCATAACAAGTCAAAGGAATTCCATGGTGTACCTCTGGGGTAAGAATGGTTGAACGATTCAAAAATGTTGCCCAAGAACGAAACAAATGAGCACCGGCACCACTGTAATCAATGACGAGTCATGTTACAGCACACTTGGAAGTTGCAGATAATTTAAGTCAATAAACATGATCATCAGCCTGCTGAGTGTTTTTACAGTGGGAACATGCTTGGAATATTCATAACAAAAGTGGGGAAAGTAGCTTACCTTGGGAAAAAACACATGGTTGCGGCCACCAGACAGGCGGTAATATGGCATTGGACCTAGCACCGCGCCCCTAGGCGTCGACTAATCCCATTTTTTATAACAGTGCATACTCCCAATGGTATAATCAGTCTAAGCTTCTCCATCACATTTCACATCCCTAATCACCTATAAAGGGATCAAATTACTCAGAGTGCTAACCAATGCAAATGCTATAATATGCTATATACAAGAGAGAAAAATTATTAAATAAAAAAACTAGTTTTTAAAGGCATCCATACAGAGTATCCAGAGTTTGCTCAAGGTACCGTACTACTTATTCCTAGAACTGATTCAGTGTGCAAATTGAATTTTGATTTCTTCATATGACAGAATTCAGTGTGCAAATGCTCGGCTTTTTTCTTTTTATATCCTACTATAGAATTCGTTATACGAGGACTCATCTAACCAGGCCAATCTTCTTTTGGTGTTGCGACTAATACGATTATTCCTTGCCAACTAAATCCTCTATAATCTAATGAACGTGTAATTCTCTCTTATTGAGAAGAAGTAAAGGGCTGCAACTTGTATGGGCTGAATCTTAGGAAGAAAAAACCTAGCAAATACCTATCTTCTCAATTTCTGCAATTAAAATTCATGCTCAGGTATTAGTTATAAGTTTCTACATATGACAAATCAATGAGTTCAGTATAGGTTATTAGTAATATAATTGGGGTGTGAGCTCGTGCCTAAATGTAAATATATGCAGTATTGATGATTAAGGACTAAAATAGAAGGGTGGAAAGGATAAGATACAATGGTAATTGGGGTGTGAGCTTTTATACCTTTCACTTCAACTGATAGAATATAGAGTGTACCATATAACACAAGTTTCTTTACCAAGACAGCTATGCTAATTGGATTTTGCACCTTCTTGATGCTCTAGAAGTATAGTTTGTCGAATAGTCGTATACAAGGAGATTCATAAAACTACATAATACAAAATGGAGCATGAGAAACTGTTTGCTCTACATCTCACAGAAACATGAAAATATTATGACCAATAGTGGACAAAGATGGGTTTTTTCCCAAGTACTTGAAGGTCATCGAAAGCTTCATGGAGCCTTGAGTCGTCAGTTGGCGAGATTAACTGCTGAGACAACGTTTCAGACTTATCCTTCAAAATGCCTTCCAGACCCTATGTCATCCTTGAAGTAAGCCGTTCTAGAGGCCTCAAGCATATGGATATAATTCTCCTGTAAGTTTCACCAGTTTCCTCGAAAAAGGCAGCTCTGCACCAAGGTTCAACATTACTCTCCAAACATACATAAGTCAAGATATGCAAGATATTGCAGTAGGGATCTAGGACTGCTTTGTTCTAGTGCTTCAAGGAGAGGTTCACTTGGATTAGTCTCGGCTGCAGCTGATCTTTGTGGCGGTGCAATGCATAAACTAGAACAATGGTTTTGAAGGTTAAATGATATGGGAAGCTCAGAGGGAAAAAAATTAAAGGCTATTTTCTTCCCTATTTCTTCTTTTTTAATTTTTTCAAAACACATCATTTTATCCTTGGTTGCTAAATACATTAGCATCATAGAATTTATGAAATATAATATACCTGGCATCCAACAAGCTAGCTACTATAATATTTGAGACTTGAGTGGGGACAAAATATAACAGACTTAAACAGGAATATGTGTTCATTGTGAGCCGATAATAAAATACTTGCCTTAGACATAAGATGTGATATTGGGGGGCATATCGAGTATATAATAAACCAAATACTTCCACATAATTTTCAAATGCTAACCTGGAGTAAGTGATGACTCAGTTCCCAACAGAAAGAAACATCAGACATCCCAATGTAACAATTAATAAGCTTAATGATAAATTGCCCTCCTGTATTTTTGCTCTTAAATTGATTTGGCAGAAAAAAACATCTGCACTGTTGAAGAGAATAATGACAGAGTCGATAACTTCAAAGCTTGCTTGGCAGACAAAGATAGCCCCATTTTGAAGCTATAGTATAGGGGACGCTTCAGGGTGAAATAAACATCAGTATTAGTGAGCAGAAATCATAGCATCATTTTTACAAGAAAATATTAAGACCGCATCATTGTATAATCGCAACATTAGAGATGCTAATAAAAAATAACAGAGATCATCACATCAAATAATCAACCAAAATGTCAACATGCATCACAAGTTGTGTTCATTAACCATCATATGTGTCCCGAGTGATTAAGCTCCATTTTCTCAATCTCATTTCCAGTTCTTCCTATAATTTTATGCAGAGCTAAGATCTTCAGTCTTAGCTTTATGATATGACACACTCTCGTGAAGCACATGAAGCCAGCAGTAAGGGAACAAAGAATAATTGTGAAGCATGAAAGCTATTATATTAGTGCTAAGCTGTTGTATAAACTAAATTTTCAAGCACGGATAAAAACTAGAAAAAAATCCACACACAAAAAAACGCATTCTATATAAAATTATCATATTTTGCTCCTCATAGGCTTAGGTTAAAAATAATGTCAAGAAATATTTTGCTCCTAGATTTGATTCCTTCCTCTAAACCCTAATTAAGAAAGAAAAATCCCCACACACAAAAAACACGCATTCTATATAAAATTATCATATTTTTCCTCATAGGCTTAGGTTAAAAATAATGTCAAGAAATATTTTGCTCCTAGATTTGATTCCTTCCTCTAAACCCTAATTAAGAAAGAAAAATCCCTAAATAATGATCGATTCTATTCTGATGCTTACAAAATTCTCAATTATTAACCCTAGATAATAAATCAAGAAATAAAAACTTAGAAAAAAGGGTGGAGATGAAGAATTGAAAGCTGACCTAGACAACGGCGGTGACGGCGACGCCGATGGTCGAAAACGTCCCAATTGGTGCCAGAAATGTCCCAACCTTCCCAAATACACGATGGTGACAATAGTCACAAACCTCCGAGAGAGACTAATGAAAAATGTGGAACTAGAGAAACTAAAAATGAGAGAGAAAAGAAAGGAATAGAGCTCGAAAAGAGAAAGGATTAAGAGAGAGGGAAAAAATTATGTTATCAGTAGAAAGGAAGAAGAGAGAGGGGGAAAAACCATGTTATCGGGCTACTGACAGTCGGGCACTGACGCCAATTTTTGGGCACACGGCAAAGTGAAATTTTTTGGGAAATAAAATTTTAAACAACACTTTATAAGTGTTGTATTTTGTACATAATTGTTTAAGACATTTTTAAATGTGTTGTGTTTGGTATATAATTGTTCACGACATTTTTAAGTGTCCTAAAAAGTGTTGTTAAATTTATGTTTACGACATTTTTAAAAAGGTGTCGTAGATTGTAATAAATACTTAATTACAACGACATATTTTACTTGAGTGTCATCACTACAGAAAATTAATAACACTTATTTAGAAAGTGTCGTAAAAAAGTGTTGTTATTAACCTATTTTGTTTAGTGACAAGATGTAAGATCACCAAATACAATAGTAAGGCATCCCAAACATTACATATCCAGCTGATCATGAAGCTAGTCGTTACAAAATGTGAGGACTAGCAAGAGTTAGTTATACATGATCAACCCTAGAATTTGTCAATCATGCTACAGCCATAGGCAGCAATAATAGGGTATGCAATAAGCTAACAGGTGCCCGCCTTCACGACCCGCACCCGCTATAAGGGCACGTGCACGTGACAATGCCCAGCCCTCACCGTAAAAACGGCGTGGAACGCTGTAGGTTTTCTACTCTAAACAGTTTAATATATATCAAAAACCTGTCGAGAATATGGTCAACTCCGAACGGAGGACAAGCAATGAATATATATGAGTACTCAATCACAACTCTAAGATATAGTAAAGAAAGATAAAGACAACAAGACGATAATAAAATATAACCAGTCAAGTCCAACACAAGAATATATACAAGTCCAAGTCTCTAATACAATCCATAGTAATAACAGTCTCAAAAGTAGCTGAGACAAAGTCCAGTACAAAAGACCTACTCTAACTAAGCAAGTGGTAAGGTCTGTCAGGCGGAGCTAAGCCCTGCTGGACCAAAGTCTCCAAGTCTACGCCCACTACGTCATCCGAACCGTAGTAGGTACAATAATCTCCCATCAGCATCTGTAATATTGTCAACATATCCTGTCAGGATGGAACGAGTACAATCTACTAACAACAGTTCACAAGATATGACAAAAGCTATAATCTATAAATAGAGTATACGCAAGAAATCATGGAATGTACATGTGAGTATCATGGCATGGTAAGCTATAAATCTAGAGCTAGAACAAGGCAAGTAAACTGATCATGGCATGTACAAGAATCAAGAATCATATATCTAGGTGTGTGAGTACTAGCTACAATATGTGCCGGCTTGGGTCTGCACAAGGTCTACTGATCAGCCAATCCTACGTGGAGTGTAGGATTGGTAGCATTCAAGGTCTACAAGAATAAACAAGGCGGATAATGACCACACATCTACACTAGTACTCCCCGTCCCCGACTGGTAGAGTGGATCCAAGCAAGACACGTTATGACACGGGATTCTACGAGAAGGGAGCAAGTCTCCTCGAGAATCGGTATCCATATACTGCACAAGAACTACAAGGGACTTGCACAAGATATACCAAGATAACGAGGAATAACATATCATGTCGGGATCCAATACCAATCCGTGTGACCAATGTGTCGAGAACAAGCATCTACACTAATTACATGAATTATACAATCATCATAAATTAAAAAAGTGTCAGAGAATGTACTCGCCTGTAATATGGTATGATATGTCAACTGGAGCAAATACAGCGTCTCGAGGACCTATAGAGAACAAGACGCATCAATACTATGTTTAGGAATTAAAGTCAAGACAATTTAAATCCTATTAATTCATTCTAGGTCAAGACACATCAAACTAGACTGTACGAGATCAACCTAAGTCATATTAGGTCTAGCTAGTCATACTGGGTCAATGCAAGTCAAACGGAATTAATCTAGGTTGATTTGAGTCAACGGTTAACTTACAGTTGACTTTTGGTCAACTGGTCAACTCTGGTCAACTTCGGTCAACTCTGGTCAATCCTAGGTCAATGGTGACTAATAGTTGACTTTTGGTCAACTTCCCAAGTTTAATGGAATTTGGGACTAAATTGGGTAAAGTGTTGACCCATAGTTGACTTTGGTCTAAAAAGTCAACCGTGGTCAACCGAGGTCAAGACTAGGTCTAGGCGACTATTTCTAACTATTACCAACCTCTACAACCCATATCCAATCCATCTTGGACTTCGAAATCCAAATCTTGGCCGTAGGCCAATTTCCTAATTTCTTTTCTAAGGTAAATTTCTAGCCTAGGTGGAAACCTAGTTAGCCTACCTACGCTTGGTATTTTGACCCGTGCTCCCTAGGGTAGTAAGATACTAGCCTATACATATTACCTACCAAGATACCTAAGTAAAGTGGACGTCTAGTCCATGATACGGCCCATTGCCGATATCTTGAATATTTCAAGATACGCAATGGTACGGCGCGATACCGGCGCCCTACAATCCCGATTCCAACTCGGGAGCCTACCCGCAAAATCTAATTCACGTATTCTAGCCCCACGCCAAGTTTCAACTCATTCCGATACTCCGAGCTCCGTTTCGCCCTCTAATTCGATCTCCTCCATTTCCTATTTCCCATTTTCCCTTCCTATTCTTCTTCTTCTATTTCCTCCTCTTCAAATTCCTATTCTCCTTATCCTTCTTCTTATTATCCTTCTTCCCATCCTTCTTCTAACTCTTCTTCCTATTCCTTCTTCTAACCCCTTCTCATTTCTTTCTACTTCTCTTCTAATCCTCTAATTCTTCCTTTTTCTCCTCACTTCTTCTAATCCTTCTTCTTCTAATTTCTTCTTATTCTAACTATCTTCTATCCATATATATATCTATATATATCTATCTATATATATATATATATATATATATATATATAATATATATATATATATATATATATATATATATATATATCATATATATATACATATATGGGGGTAAAATGGGCTAAATAGGGGGGGTATACAATTGGCTTAAGGGGCTGAAAAGGGGGGGGGATCAACTGGCAGCTGCTGCTGCCAGTGGAGCTGCTGCTCCTGCAGCTGGAGCTGCTGCTACAGCAGCTGTAGCTGCTGCTACTGCTGTGTTTTCTCTTCTTCTTCATCTCTTCACTTCCTCTCCTCTTCTTCTATATATATATATATATATATATATATATATATATATATATCAATACACTCACACACAAATCTCTACATACATACACACACACGTATATCTACATATATATAAATACACACACGTATATCTACATATATGTAAATACACCCACACACACATATAGATATATATACAAATATAGACACACACACACACAATACCACTCTCTCACACAACACCACCACCACTCTCTACACCACTCTCACCACCATCTCATGACACCAATACCACTACCACTCTCTCATACCTCTACACACACAAATACATATCAATATATATATATATATATATATATATATATATATATATATATATATATATATATATATATATATATATATATATATATATATATATATATATATATATACTACTCTAATTAGAAAACCTCCAATTTCCTTAAACTAGATTTTAGGAAACCTAAGGAAAAGCTATGGTCAAAAGATGGAGAATAATCTCCTCTTCATTTATTGTGAAGAACTTAAATGCCAAAGAGTAATAAATGAAGAATTAATGGCTTACCTAACAATGGGTTTCTCTCTTGAGAAGAAAGCTTGGAAGAAAGAAAGAAATGGAGAGGGAGTAGTTTACTTGGTGGTGAAGGAAAGAGAGGGGGGGGCTATTCATGGCCGGCCAAGTGTGGGGGGGGGGGGGGGGGGGGAGGGGGGGTTATTGGGTTTTGGGTGGGATCCAATAGCCCTCCAAACCCATTAGACTTAGGTTGGGTTCGGTTTGTTTCGGTTTGGTTCGGTTTGTTTCTAATGAACTAATTAAGTCTCTAAAATGACTAATTAAGCCATGGAAGTTGGGTTTATGATTTTTAACCTAATTATGACGGTATGTGGGCCAAGTCCAGCTAGTATGTGGATCCCACTAGGGTCTAGGCTACCCGGGTCTCCAACTTGAGTCCGAATTGGATAAAATCCAAACCAAACCAAATAAATCCCAAAAAATCACATAAAATAAATAAAAATTTCTAAAAATTATAAAACTTGAAAAATGACGAAAATACCCCTAATTCAAAAACTGGGGGTGACACCGCCGGCTAAACGCCTCAAAATAAAATTTTTACAATAGAATGGAAGAGCAAAAATAAATCCACTCGTTGCCCTGGTCATGCCTTATGGTCACCATCGGGCTAGAAGGTTGGTAGATCCTCTGAAGCTGCTCCAAATTCTGGCCACACAAAACCAGCTGGGTCAGATCCCAGAAAGAGCAAGTGCCACAAAGGAGGCTTCACTTAAGAACTAAAACCAGCACATTAGAAATATACAAAGCAGTTAAAAGAACTAAAAATAAAAGAATAACAACAGTCATGATGGAGTACGAGGGAACCATTCAAGTAGCCAGGTCACAATCCTTAAACCAAACAAGGACCGGGGTTGCAACCCTTCACCTGAATAGAACTCCGTCTCCAATCTCTGTTGGTAATGTAAAGCATTACAAGCATGACGTGGGGTGCAATAAGACAATAAACGAAGAGAGGACTTAGAACTGCTCCGGAAGCCAGGTTACAACCCTTAAACCAAACAAGGATCGGGGTTGTAACCCTTCGCCTGAACCGAACTTAGCCTCTGATCTTTATTGTTAAGAGTGACAATCATGCGATCAAGCCTGTAATAATCGAGCACTGAAAACCATACCATACAATTGCTTCCGGCCAATCAATGACTACGGCTTTCTACATTAGCTAGTTAGGATTATCACAACATGCAGTGAGATGTTCCTCCAGCCACAAGTCCTGCAGCTAATCCAGGTTATCCAGGCGACTTGGGTTTATTTAAACAGTGCATCGTTCTTTCCATATATCAATGAATTTGGACTTGTGCCCTACTCGTCGGCAGGCTGCAAGTCCCACAATGGTGGCCGGGATAACGGGATCGCCTGTAGCTGGGGAAATCTCTCATGACTACTGAATTATTCTAGTTATTAGTCTTAGTCATATACAGTGGGTACCCCTGACTGTGGTACTCAGGGATCCCTGTCCTAGACATGATGCAAACACTATCGGTTCAATTGTACAAACACAGTCATCCACGGTGTCCAGGCCATCAAATCTTGTCATGTCATGCTCACTGTCAGGAGTGCGCCACGTTGGGCCACGATCATGT
Source organism: Iris pallida (assembly GCA_029216955.1). Lineage (NCBI taxonomy): Eukaryota > Viridiplantae > Streptophyta > Magnoliopsida > Asparagales > Iridaceae > Iris > Iris pallida. The sequence continues at coordinate 20,791,876 of JANAVB010011399.1, forward strand.
CATGTCAAAAGTGCACCACAACGGGTCACCATCGTGTCAGGGAACAATTAAATTAGCACGAGTACACATTTACTAATTAAATATTAGAAGGGACAAGGGCTGTGGGGGAACTCATATGGCTCGAAAAAATTTCCATGCGGCCAACTGTCACTTGGCCATATGCGGCTTGAGCAAAATCTATAAACATGCATGCTAGCGGGCAAATGTATCTAATACATTAATATAATACATTAATAATACATTAATACATTAAATATATTATATTAATATATTTTAATATACAAAATATATTAATCTATATTATATTAATATATTTAAATAATATATTATTATATATTAATGTATGCTAGCATGCATTAAAATATTGCATAAATATACATGCGGCTGAGGGGAGCCATATGTGGCTGGCTTAAGAAATTGCAGTAAGAGATAAATGCATCACATGCTTATGGACTTAGATGCATAAAATGTATTTAATGCATTCTAATGGGCTTAAATGCATTACATGCATTTAATGGACTAAAATGCAAAAAATGTATTAAAGGCATCCTTATGCGGCTGAAGCATTAGGCTTGTGGACTTAAATGCAAAAATGCATTTAATGGACTTAAATGCATAGAATGTATTAAAGGCCTTCTTATGCGGCTGATGCATTGGTTCTTATGCGGCTGATGCATTGGTAGGCTTTAAAGGTTAAGGGACTTAAATGCAAAAATGCATTTATATGCTTTCTTATGCGGCTGATGCATCATATGTTTGTGGACTTAAATGCATTGAATGCATTTAATCCCTTCTTATGCGGCTCATGCTCCCAGGGAAAGCTTTAGAAAAAATTACATTTGGGACAATGCATTAAATGCACTTGTTGTCCTGAGGCTATGCGGCTCATTAGAATATGCATTTAAAAAAATTGCATACAAAAGTGCTTTAAGGAAAAGAATGCATGCTTGCATTCTCAGGTGCATGCGGTTCATTAATTGTTGTATGCGGCTGGCTTTTACATTTGCATGCTGCCAAGATTAAAAATGTGCAAGGGCCATGCGGCTGAGTGCTACAATGCCCATGCGGCTCATGCAAAATTCCCATAGGTCAAATTGGACCTAACGAACTTCTCTACAATCATGGTATCATCAACTTAGCAAAATATGCAAGTGTGATGGATCAAAAGTCCTGGAAACCAAAAATACCACAAAGCTAGATCTATAAAATTTAACCATGGGAATGAAAAATGACAAGTACTAAAGTGGTTTAGAAACACATGAGGAAGACAATGGAACAATAAAAATGGACTTCCTCCATAAAGCAAGGTGCACTTGCCTAAGCTCTTCCGCTCTCTCTATCTCTCTCTAGTGGTTGAAGAAGTAATGGTGGAGAAGAAGAAGTAAATGAGGAGAGAGAATTGTGTGGTGGAATATTTAATAAAAGTGGTGGTAGATGGGAGTGGTTCACATAAAATCGAACCATGCAAACCAAGCCAAACCAAGTCAAGTTGGGCCGAACCAACCAAGGAAACATGCAATGCGGGTCTAAATACGTACATGTATACCGAGATACATGATACGAAAAATGGTCATTACAACCCCCCCCCCCCCCCGCGCGCTCTCTGGCTCGAGTTCGAGCCCCCCCTTGCTGTTGCATTTATTTCTTTTTCTTTTCCTTTTTCTTTTTCTGTTTTCTGTTATTTATATATATATTTATATATATATGTATATATATATATATATATATATATATATATATATATATATATATATATATATATATATATATATATATATTAGTATATATATATATACTGTATATTGGCAGTATTTTTATATATGTATATATATTTTTATAGTTAGTAAATCTTATATATATATTTGTATTTATGTACATATATGTATATATGTATATATTTTCATGTGTATATATATTATTATATATATACTATTATATATGTGTATACAATATTTGTATATGTATATATACTTTATAATTAAGTATTTTCTTATATATATGTATTTTTAACATATGTATGTATATATTCATTTTGTATAATTTTACCTTATTAAAATATTAATATTTATTTTGTACTTTTACCAATTTGTATTTTAGTATATTTAAATTACTGCAACCATTTGGTGTCCAAGCCTAGCATGGGTTTTTGGGCCTAAATATGTTTTCTCACATTCAAGACCTGTACAAGTTATATTGGACTTGATTCATGGCCTTGGGTCCTGTATTTGAACTTTGGTTCAAATTATATACATGGACAAAATACGCAGATAATTAATTATTTTAATTTCAATTGTGTGCGATGCTGTTTTTGGATTTCTATAAATACTTAAAGTATTGCTAAAATTTTGAAAAAATAGTATTTAGATACTATGTTAATTTAGCTAATTTAGTATAATTTTTATAGTATTTATTTTACAGTTTTGCCACTAGTTTGGCATATGAAACCAAAACTCATTTTCTGTATACTTAGGAAAACTGATTTTTATAAAATACTTGTACTTGTTAATAAATTCCAGAAAATTATAATAAATTTCTATAATTAACAAGGATCATTTTGGTACTTTATTTTATGTAAAACTAAGCCTTTTGTCTATCTCAAAAATTGTTGGAACACAATGATCATTTGATTTATTTATTGATTAATTACGACTTGTAACTTTTTGTGTTACTTTGAGTTTTAGCCGTGTTGAACCTCACCCCTCACTAGTGTAAAGACCCTAGAAGTTAGTTAAAGTAGTGTGTCACCCCACATTGGTCTCCTATGCTAAAGTTATCATTTTGGCTAGGTGCCCAGTCACAAGTCGTGTTGCACCAATTAGTGTCTTAGTATTTTAGCTTAGTGTAAAAACTAAGTTTATGTATTTATTTCTACAGTGACGAGTTACCGGACATCTATAGCACTTTTATCGCAGCTTGCTTTGCTAGAGGCAAGTACTTTCTACAAACTTTACATACTGTTACATAAATGAACTGCTAATCCAACCATGTTAAATGCTGATCCTTGGGGTAGCAAGTTAAAATATCACATGTTGTACTTTCCATTACTACCATGCTTAGACCAGTTTTTATGTATCTCTCACATGATTAGAATATGGTTATGGAGAAACTGATAGTAGAGTACGTGATCATGCCCCCTTTATCGTACCGAGCAAAGTTACATTTTATATGTTACTGTGCCGTAGGCCTTTATCCCGCATTTCTGTACGGATGTACACCTATGCTGTACACTTGTACGTATGTACATTTCATTTACATGTGCCCCAGCACATTGTACGTCTATTGACCGATCACGTACCTGCTACAGTTTTAAACATTACATATACATCTGTCTCTATGACATATGTGTCCTTGCCATGATAGATTGTGTGATGCCATGTTTCCAGTTATTTCCTCTTATGTTTATTTCCATGTTTCATATGCTAGTTTGCTAGATTCCGTACTTGCTCCCGTCCTGACAGGATAACGTTCACTACCAAATTACAGTACTTTAGCGACGGCCATTTAGCGACGGAAATTTTTCGTCGCTATCACCGTCGGATCCCCGACGGATTTGTGACGGAATACCGATGGAAAGCAGTGGACAATTTTTTTTATTTTTTTATGTCCATATCCGTCGCTATGCCGTCGATAGGTAGTCGGCCATGTAGCGACGATTTTATATCCGTCGCTAGAACGTCGCATATTTTGGCGGCAAAAGCCTAAAATATTGGCGCGAGATTTACTGACGACTTAGCGACGGAATAATCCGTCGCTACTCGCGCGAGATTTACTGACGCATTAGCGACGGAATAATCCGTCGCTACTCCGTCGCTAAATTTACGTTCCAGACTTAAATTGAAACGACGGGGGGAACTTTTTCATTCCCCCCAAATTTCACTCTCTCTCCTCTCTCTCTCTCTCTCTCCCGCGGTGATCGATCGGCGACCCCCTCTCCTCTCTCTCCCGCGGCGGTGATCGGCGACCCCCTCTCCTCTCTCTCTCCCAAAGGTAATCCCCTCTCCCTCTCCCTCTCTCTCTCTTTCTCTCTCTCTCTCTCTCTCTTTCTCGCTCTCTCTCTCTCACGCGCGCGCGCGGTGGTCGTGGGTGCAGCGGGCCGGGGGCGTCGGGGACTGCGGGGGCGGCGTCGACTGCGGGGGCGGCGGGTGGCGGCGGTGGCGGGAGGTGTGGAAGGGGCGGTGGGAGGGGCGGGAAGCGTTGGAGGGATGGGGGCGCGCGGGGGCTGGCCGCGGGGTGCGGGGGGTTGCGGAGGGGGGCTGGCCGTGCGCGGGGGACGGGGGGTGTGGAGGGGGCGGTGGGATCGAGGGGGCGGGCAGCGTTGGGGGGGTACGATGGGGGCGGGGGCTGGCCGCGGGGTGCGGGGGGGGGGTATGTGTGGAGGGGGGCTGGCCGGACACACACACACACACGGACACACACACACGGACACACGGACACACAGACACACACATACACACACAGACACACACACACACACACGGACACAGACACACGGATACACACACACACAGACATATATATATATATATATATATATATATATATATATATATATATATATATATATATATATATATATAGGCATAATTTTAAGATGCTTAATTAGTTTACCTTATATATATAAGGTAAACTAATTATGGTAAACTAATTATGCCTATATATATATCTATATATAGGCATAATTAGTTTACCTTATTTTAGAGTATGACTACGTAGCTAGTGTGTAGAGTAGTATATGGTTACTAGATCCTAGTGTAGAGTAGTATGTAGAGGAGTATGGCTACTAGTGATATATAGATATGTAGGTCCATGTGTATCTGTATCGGACTATCGCTATCGGTATCGAACTATCGCTATCGGTATCGGACTATCGCTATCAGTATTGACCGTATATACTTAGTATCGGGCGTAGCGGATTAGTATCGATCAGTATATAGGTTTGGGTTAAGATCAAGGTTCAAAGTATCGGTATCAGAATAGTAGGTCGAATAGGAGGCCGAGATAGTCGAATATGAAGAAGGGAAGAAGGGAGGAGCAGATGGGTTCAGAGCCATGGTGGAGGAGGAGAAGTAACATGAGAGCAGTTTCCGCCGTAACATCTCCTGGCTCTGCTGGCAACTGAAGTCCAGATGCTACAAAGGACGATCCTATATACTGATACTAATCTGATACTCTCTGATATTAAGTACATCTGGCTTACTAGCTAGCGGATCCACTAGTTACATGATTATATACTAATTATGTTAGATTGTGATACTAAGTAGCCTCGTCGTAGGCCTAGCGTGTTATCCACAAGTTTAGTTTTTCTTACGATATGAGTATCGGTATCGGGCTATTAATTCTTATGTTTAGTTTGTCTTACGATACAGATATTCACATCAAATCGAGCATGAGTCGTTACTTTGTTGATCGTACATGGTTGTACAAATGACAACACGAGAGCAGAATTGGTGTGAGTGACGATTTTCAGGCAGGTGTGGAAGTATTTCTTAAGTATGCCATGAGCAAAACTCAGTACATGGACGATAACAAAATCAAGTGTCCATGTGTTAATTGTCACAATAGACGTTTCGAAGAAGTGATGACTGTGAGAGATCATTTGACCCGTAAGGATTTCGTACGTGATTACGGCCTGTGGTCATCGCAAGGTGAATTATATTCAGAAAGACAGGCTGCAGAAGCTGGTACTTATGCTTTTGATAATAATGCTGCAACGGATGTCCTCGAAGACGACGGATGCTCTGTGGATTATGGAGACATGCAGAACCTTGCACGAGATATGGTGTATGCTGCGGCAGGGCCTAATTTTGATCCGGAGGATCCTAATCCCGAGGCAAAGGAGTTCTATGATATGTTTAAGGACGCAGATACTCCTCTATATCCTTGTTGTGAGACTCATTCCGCACTGTCAGTGACGATGCGGTTGTTGAACATAAAGTCTGATTTTAACTTGCCACAAGCTTGCTATGATCGGATCACACAATTAACTAATGAGGTGTTACCGAAGGAATCAAAAGAGCTCCCAAGAAACTTCTACAAGTCAAAGATGATGGTCCGACAACTGGGACTGGGGTACGAGAAGATAGATTGCTGTCGCAACGGATGCATGTTGTATTACAAAGAGAATTGCGTATTAGAAAGTTGTTGGTTCTGTAATGCGGATCGTTACAAGACAGTACAGGAAAAAGGAAAGTCAACTAGAAAATGACGTCCTTACAAGTATATGCATTACTTGTCGATCACGAAGAGCTTACAGAGGATGTATATGTCTCTGAATACAGCAGAACACATGACGTGGCACAGTGAAGATCGCATAAAGGACGAAGGAGAATTGTCACATCCTTCGGATGGGGAGGCGTGGAAATATTTTGATTTGTGTCATCCAGATTTTGCTGCAGAGCCTAGAAATGTACGCCTGGCGCTATGTTCTGATGGCTTCGCCCCTTTCGGACAGTCGGGATCTCAATACTCATGCTGGCCGGTCATTCTTACCCCTTACAATCTGCCACCATGGATGTGTATGAAGACTCCTTATATGTTCTTGACAGCTATCATACCCGGTCCCAAAAATCCGACAAAGAACATCGATATATATTTACAGCCGTTGGTGGATGAGCTGAAACAGTTGTGGGAGATCGGCGTCACGACCTATGATATTTCCAGAAAACAAAATTTTCAGATGAGAGCTTCACTCATGTGGACAATCAATGATTTTCCAGCATACGGTATGCTGTCGGGATGGAGTACGTACGGCAACATGTCTTGTCCAATATGTATGAAAAATAGTAAAGCGTTCCGCCTTAGACATGGAGGAAAAACTTCTTTCTTTGACTGTCACCGTCAATTTCTGCCAACGAGACATCCTTGGCGAAAGAACAAGGACGCGTTCAGATATGGAAAACAAGAATTTTCTGAACCTTCTGCCAGATTGTCGGGATACGATATTTGGGAAGATGTAAAGGAATTGCCCACCGCAATGGAAGATCCATCGAACAATCGTGTCGAGGGGTTCGGACAAAGCCATAACTGGACCAAATGGAGTATCTTCTGGGACTTGCCTTATTGAAAAGATAATCTTATTAGGCATAATCTTGATGTCATGCATATCGAAAAGAATGTGTTCGATAATGTCTTCAATACCGTTATGGATATTAAAGGAAAGACGAAGGACAATCCAAAAGCAAGACAAGACATGGCCGAGATATACAAACGTCATAATCTAAACTTGATACAAAGGGGAGCTGGTGGACAAGTAACTAAGCCGATAGCGCCATACGCATTGAGCAAGGAAGATAGATTAATAATCTGCAAGTGGATATCTACTTTAAGATTTCCCGACGGCTATGTGTCGAATTTGTCTAGATGTGTTGATCTCAATGAACGCAAGCTAACAGGAATGAAGAGTCACGACTGCCACGTGTTTATGGAAAGATTACTGTCCATTGCGTTGAGAGAGTTGTTGCCTTCTGCTGTATGGGTTCCGTTGGCCGAGCTGTCTACATTCTTCAGGGATATCTGTTCAACTAAGCTCACGGTGCAACATATGATACAACTTGAGGAGAAGATTGTCTTAACAATTTGCAAGTTAGAGAAAATATTTCCACCGGGTTTCTTCGACAGTATGGAGCATCTACCGATTCATCTAGCATACGAAGCCCGTGTCGATGCATCTGTTCATTATCGATGGATGTACCCCTTTGAAAGGTAAATAAAAATTGATATAATTTAAGTGGATTTTACAATTCATTGTTAATTCTCAAGATAATTTGTCTCTCTAGGTATCTACATCATCTAAAGAAGAAAGTTGGCAACAAGGCTCATATAGAGGCTTCGATATGCGAAGCATATCTTATCGAGGAGGTGTCAAACTTTTGCTCCATTTATTTCGATACTCATGTTGAGACAAATCGAAATAGACCTCAAAGGAATGACGAAGACGTTGAGGAAGGAGGTATATTCAATTTAAGGGGCAAGCCTATTGGGACTAGTAAGAAACGGTGGTTGAGTGACGATGAGTATGATGCCGCTCACCGATATGTCTTGTTAAATTGTGACATACAAGAAGTGAGAGATTTGGAGAAGTAAGTGACTACACCTCGTTATAATCTCTAATTTGGTGAGGTAAGTGACTACACTAATTTTTATTCTCTCTAACAGTGTATTTAGAGATGAAGTCAAAATAAGGACACCCGATATTACCGATGAGGGACTTCAAAGAGAGGTTGATTTTACCTTTCCGTCATGGTTTCGAGATTACGTAAGTAACTGAGATAATATGTTATGCGGCTACCATTTAAATATATATATGCCACTAATACATTTAAAGTTTACAGGTTTTATTAGCTGAACCAAGTACACTCACAAATGAGAGCATCCGTTATTTGTCATTGGGACCGAAGAAGCATGCAAAGACTTGGCCCGGCTATGTCGTTAATGGCTTCAAGTTTAAGACAACTCAACATCCTATAAATGCAGAATTTCTCAATGACGACTTCAGTACGAAGCATTCTGGTGTTTGCATAAGAGGCACAATCTATGACGACGAGCCGGACTTTGACTATTATGGAGTGCTTCAGGATATTGTAGAATTACAATATAGTGCCCCATTTGATATGCATATTGTTATGTTCAAATGTGAGTGGTTCGATACGACACCAAATATCGGTTGGAGAATCGATAAACAATTTGGATTCGTCGATATAAATCATCGCAGGAGGTATAGAGGGTCCGACACGTTTGCGATAGCAAGTCAGGCTGTTCAAGTCTACTATACAAGCTACCCAAGGCGTCGTAGAGATCGCTTTGACTGGTAGGCAGTATGCAAGATTAAATCTAGAAATACATTCAACGTTGGAGACCCAGCATACCAAGAGGACCAGATCGAAAAGCCCCAATATTTGGGACAACAGTCTTGTGACATGGATGTTGATTTAGAGGTTGATATACCTCTTGCTGATGAAAATAGAGGGGAGGAAGAGGTTGATATACAAGACTTAGATGTCAACCAGGGGAGAAAGAGGCGTCTTGTCCCAAGTATTGAGACTGAAGAAGAAGAAGAAGAAGAAGAAGAAGAAGAAGAAGAAGAAGAAGAAGAACTTTATGAGGATGAGGATGAGGATGAGGATACAGATGAATTCGACGATTAGGATGATGATGATGATGAGGCCGAGGCCGAGGAAGAGGACGATGACGATGATTAAATATCGCTATATTTCAGTTGTATCTTGAAGCACCCAATATCTAGTGGAACACAAGATGCCCTTTCATCAAAAGTTACAAGAATTGTACTTTGTTGTATTGGTGCATGATTTTATCAGATTTTGTGTATCTAGCTTTTATTCGTACTTCACTTCTGATTGTAATATTTATTTCAGTTTGGGATATTTGCGTATTATTGTATGAGTTTCTTTTTACAGATGGCACTCCTAGGCCTACTCGTCTGGGCGGCACTCATCGCCCTGCTGCTGGTATGGATATGTTTAGGTTTATATTCATTTATAAATCTATGTTGTCGGTATTTTGTTTATGTGTTCTATTTACAGGGCATGGTTGCGAGCACCCGTACTGGTGGTGCTGGCCGTGGTCGTGGCGGTGGCAGCGGCGGCGGCGGTGGTGGTGGTGGTCGTGGGCGTGGGCGTGGGCGTGGTGGTAGCGGTCGTGGTCGCCAGCCGCATTTCCCGGATGTGACCTCCGAGCCCGACTTGGAGAGCCCGATCACAGGCTCTTCCCGCCGTCATTCTTCCTCGGTGCCACCGACATCGTCGTCGAGGCCTGTGACTCCATCCGCTAGCGGATCCGTTCCGCCACTGGATGTACCAGCGGATGCAGCAGCAGATGCAGCAGGGGGCCCAGCAGTTACTGCAGGGTGGGCCTCGGAGTACCCCGGGATTCAGTTTCATCCTGATATCGGGGAGTACATTCGCGGACCCGCGGATCCCCCGACGCCACCAGAGAGGCTGGTGGGCGAGTTCCGACGAGAGCTATGGCCCGCTGGTGAATCGTAAGTAAATTTAAGTTAATTTATTAAATTTGTTTCATTTATTCAAGTTAATAATCCAGTCGTTGCTTCTTTATAGGTTTTTCCCGTGGGATGCTGCCCGGATTCTAGGGCGCATTATCCGGGATAACTACCATGGCCCCTACATCAATTTTTCTGAGGTGCCTCAGGACATGAAGTACGTCTGGCTCGACGAGATGAGGGTATAAATCCGTCGGTGAATTATTAATTATTCTTTAAATCATTAAATTTTTTATTACGTGATATTTGAATTTGTATGTCAGAGGACGTTCTGGTGGCCCCCCCATCGCGAGGAGGCGATCCGCAGGACCTACAAAGCCGCCGTCGGAAAGAAGATACGGGATGCGGTGTACGACCTTCGTACGGCGCATACGAGAAAGGACTGGATCCGGGCGGAGTACTATGAGCAGATGTTGGAGAAGATGGATACTCCGCAGTTCAAGCTGAAATCGGAGAAAGCTAAGGCTAATCGACAGGGCGCGGGTCTGCATACGGGGGGATCAAGGCCCCACGCATCGACGCGTACAGATTTGGTGAGATAGCGCAAATTCAAATTCATTCTATTATTTAATTTCGTACTGTTAATATACGAAGTTAATTAAATTCTACGTATGCAGGTCCGACAGGCGGTGAAGCAGGGAAAAGAGGCGGAGACGATCACCGCTCATGATGTATTCGTGCATACGCACAAGAGGCGGAAGGACGGGAGCTTCGTCGACGCGAGGGCCGAGGAGACTGATGTAAGTACTTACGTTTATGAGATTTATGTTAGAAATATAATTATTGTTAAGTTAATTAGATAAACTTAGGATTCAGACCATAACTTAGGGAAACATAGGATTTATATTATAACTTAGGAAAACTTATAGTACAAACACATTCATTGGATAGGCTGCGTATCGTGAGGCACTTAGTCGGCTTGAGATCGAGCCCCCTTCCGAGAATGTCGGCAAAACGACGCCCACCCAGACGCACTCTTCTATGGCCGCTCGCTACGACGACGTGTTCGTAGAATCCGTCGGCGGCGTTAGGAAAGGGCGCGTCTACGGCTTAGGTTCCATGGCGCCCTCGTTGCAGCCGTCCCCGAGATATCCACCGCCTCCGCCTCCCCCAGCGCCCCCGGTTGACGATGTGAGGGCGCAGCTTGCGACTCTGACCTCCGCGGTGTCAGATTTGCGGGCGATAGTGTTGGGGCGCTATCCGTCTGCTCCCGGTCCGTCTGCTCACATTCCGTCTACTGCTGCTGCCGGTGCTTCGGATCGACCTGGTCCTTCTTCCCCCGGACGGCTTTCGTTTAAACCGCTCTGTGGACGCCCGCATCGTATCGGATAACACCATCTTGACGTTCCTTGACATGTTGTCGCCACAGCAGCTACGCGCGCTTCCAGACCATGTCTTGTCCCAAGTGCCGGCACACACGGTGGAGGAGTACATACGCAAAGCGGATGCGGCGGCACGAGCACGAGACGATCCGACGGACGGGGTTTGATTTTGTTTATGTTGTTGGTTTTGTAGACATTTGGATACATTGTATGATCGGATTTTTTTTTATGTTTGGATAATTTAATGTTGGATATTGGATGTATTGTGTTGGTAATATTTTGTTAGATATTGGATACGTTGGATATTGGTGTCGGATATGGATATTTTGCATATGGATATATAGTGTTCGATATTGGCTACGTTGGATATTCGTGTTGGATATGGATATATGGTGTTGTATATGGATATTTGGCATATTTGATATTGTGTTGGATGTGTTGTATAAACAGGAAAGAGTCTGTTTGTAGTATTTTTTTTCAAAAATTAGAAGTTAGCGACGGACAGGCGACCCCTCAGCGACGGATAGCCCGTCGCTAACTGGAGAAACTGAGGTTAGCGACGGATTGGCGACGTAAAAATCGTCGCTAACTGGAGAATTTTACATTGAGCGACGGTTTAGCGACGGAATATCCGTCGACCTGGTTCTGTTTGATATCAATAAATTTTGCAGTTAGCGACGGATTGGCGACTAACTTACGACGGACTGGCGACGAAGTCCCGACGGATTATCCGTCGCTAACTGTAGGAATTCAATTTTTCGACGGATTGGCGACGGAATACCCGTCGCTACCTGGAGAATTTTACCTTGAGCGACGGTTTAGCGACGGAATGTCCGTCGACCTGGTTCTGTTTTGATGTCCATAAATTTTGCAGTTAGCGACGGATTGGGGACTAACTTACGGCGGACTGGCGACAAAGTCCCGACGGAATATCCGTCGCTACCTGGAGAATTTTTAGTTAGCGACGGTTTAGCGACGGAATATCCGTCGGCATGGTTCTGTTTGATGTCCATAAATTTTGCAGTTAGCGACGGATGTTTTGTCGCTAATACGACGCTAATCCGTCGTACACCTCGGCGGATTAGCGACGGCATAACGACGACCTGCCGTATGGAAAAATCTCTGATACGCTTTTACCGACAAATTTACGACGGATTAGCGACGGATATTGCGTATCAGAAAATCACTGATACGGTTTTGCCGACTCTTTAGCGACGGAGGTTTCCGTCGCTAACCCTATATCCTGATACATGTTTCGACGAAAGCTAGTCGGTAATCCGTCGCTATATATATTTAAATACGCCGACGGTATTCCGTCGCTAAGTCGTCGCTGAGCGACGGAGTAGCGACGGATATGTTTTAGCGACGAGGTTATTCCCGACGGCTGTTTTACCAAATTATCCGTCGGTAATCCGTCGGTATTTATTTTTGGCGACGGACTACCGACGGATATGGCCGTCGGTAAATCCATGTATTTTGGTAGTGGTTGTAGGTGTCCTTACTGAGGAGGAGTTACTCTGCGACTCATATTATGGGGATACTGCCGAGGACCCGTCTTTGCTTTACGAGGATGTTCCTGCGGGGAGACTCGTCTAGTTTGCATAGCTGTTTAGGATATTTAGTGTAATCATGTATTAGGCTACATATTTTGTAACTTGACATGTATCCAGTTTTACATTTCAGATCACTTGTACTTTGGACTTATTTCCATATATGAGACGACTTTTGTGTTTGGAGCATTTATGACTTTTATTCACTTATAGAACTGTTAGCACATTTAGTCTTATCTTGTTATCTCTAGAACAGCTTACTGCGTTTAATCCCAAACGCAGGCTGGACATGACTCGGCCCGGCCCAACAATTTGGGTAGCTGGTCGTGACAGCACCTCCTTTGTATATCAGATCATCGCTTATAACCCAGCGTAGGTATATTTGTCATCCCCGTCGCAGATATCACAAAGTAAATATCACAATAAAAATAGGAGGCAGTGCAAAGTAAATATCACAGACACACATCCTCACAAACATCTAATAGAGTCGAATAAAAATGGAAGATGATAAAAAGTCTCCCACCAAGTGTATAAACAAAAGTGTACCAATAAACAATTTGCCCATAGGGCCAATACATACAAGTCATAAAAAAATCAATAAAATCACTGCGGACCCCTGCCGCGCAACTGGGATAGAATGTAGTCATACTGCTCCTGGGTGAGCTGCACCGTAGGGGCAGTAGGAGGCAATGCAATGTCTGGAGTCGGCGCCGTCGATGGACCGGGAGGACGTATCTGCTCCAGCTCTCGCAGTCGCTCACCATAAACAGCAAGGGTACTCACCACCCTCTCAGTACTCGCCTCAAGCGAAGCCGAAACCTGAGTGAGTTAGGCAGACATGCTCCTCTGCGATCCCTCCAGCTCGACCTGTCTACGCTCTGTGCGCTGCGTAGACTCGGTGAGCGTGTGCAAGCTGGCAGCTGTAGCCTGATGCAGACTCATCAGCTCCTGTATACTGCGCTCGACCGCATCAAATCGTCCGGTGACGATCGGAGGGCCGAATCGTCGCTCGACCGCATCAGAAATCTGCTGCTGCAACTCGCGACACAGCTCCTCGATCTGACGACGAACATCCTTAGCTCGTGACGATGCCTGTGAAGCCGAAGACTGCGCACTGACAGAGGGGGCCCGAGATGACTCCGAAGCCAAATACGCGCCGTAGGATCCCGATACCGATATTGTGAACCTTAGGTATATATCGTCAATATTTCAGATTCTTAAAATGAATTTCAAATGGATTTTTGATTGTATATATATGTGTATTTGTGTGTATATACATTGTATACATATATATTTATATATGTATTTGTGTATGTAAGTGTGTGAGTATATATATACATGTATATATGTAGATATGTGTATTTATATATATAGGTATATATGTATGTATTGTGTGTGTGTGTGTGTGTGTGTGTGTGTGTGTGTGTGTGTGTGTGTGTGTGTGTCCTGTGTCACAGAGTCGTGTCCGAAATAGGGTTAGGGTCCTGTCCCCTGCCCCCTCCCCCCTACCCCTGCCCCCTCCCCCCTATAGGGTATCCTATTACTGTAGACTAATCTAGGACACTCTTAAGATACTAGGATATCTAACTATCCTAGGATACCAAATTCTAGCCAAGATACTAACTTAGGGTACTAACTTAGGGTACTAACTTCTAGCCCATATCCTAATATCCTATTATCTTGATACCCTCAAGATACTAGCATAACCTAACTACCCTAAGATATCTAACTTAGGATACTAACTTATCTAGGATAAATAGGATACTAACTAACCTATCCAAGACACTAACTAACCTATCTAGGATACTAACTTCTAGTATCCTAAGATATTAACTCACCTATCTAACTCTAGGATACTAACATCCTAAACAAGATATTAAATTAGTGCCTAGGATACTATCCTAAATATCTAACTTATGATACTAACTTATGGATACATATCTAAATCCCTCTCACCTTTCTCACTCTCAAACACACACACACACACACACACACACACACACACACACACAATCTAACACTTATCTCAATATCCCTCTTCACTCACACTCACACTACCATACTACCACACTACCACATCTAAACAAGCCATCAATCACACAACTACCTATATATTTACTATATATATATATATATATATATATATATATATATATATAGGCATACATATATAGGTTAAGATATTTACATATACTAGGCTATAACCAAGGGGACACAATATATACATTCAACAATTTATGCATTTATATACTAGAGAGATAGAGAGTGTATAGTGTCAAGTGTGCATATACAAGTGTCGTGTGTACGTGTCTCCCAAACCAAACTCGTATCCAAATACTCGACACAATGTGTCCAAAACCAAACCAAACTCAACACATCCAAAACTGGACACGAATCCAATGGGCACGAGTCTTTGGGGACACGAATCCAATGGGAACGAGTCTTTGGGGACACGATGTGTGTCCGTGTGTGTGTGTCCGTGGGAGAGGAGGAGGAGGAAGGAGAGGAGTTAGGTTAGGGTTTACCTGAGGAAGAGGAGGAGGAGCTCGGATTGGGGGAGGAGGAGCTCGAGGAGGAGGATCTCGAGGAGGAGGAGCTCGCCGGAGGGGGAGGGAGTCGCCGGGGGGGGAGGGGGTCGCCGGGGGGGGGGGGGAGGGCACTGGCAGAGGGGGAGGGAGTCGCCGGGGGGGGTGGGGGAGAAATTAAAATTTTCGAGTATTTTCGAGTGAGAGTGAGGGGGAAAGAAGGAAACGCTGTTCCCTAAGTAAAAAAAACTTAGCGACGTCACGTGTTGAAGTCGCTAAACGTCGCAAAACTGGCGACATATGCTAGTAATATGTCGCTGAACGTCGCTATTCGGCGAAGTATTAAACTCCTGTCGCGGAACGTCGCTAGGCAGCGACGTTTTGCGACGTATTTATAAAGCTGTCGCTAAATTACATAACTAGCGACGTCATTTCTTGCCGTCGCTAAATTACGTCGCTATCTGATGATATTTTAGTAGTGAAATTCAACTCCAAATTCGTGGAACCAAACATCCCCTTACTTTGAAGGACTTTCGATATGAAAGGTAGATATGTCATTCTTAGTTTTACCGTACCAAGATTTTTATAGCACTAATAACATGTAGATATAAAATATACTCAAGACTACTTTGGTTTCTATTTAAAAATATAACTTGAACTTAACCTGGATCCAGTCTTGATCTGTGCTAATGGGTCCGGATTAGGTTTAAATTTTTGTTTAAGTCCGGTCCGGTCAGGGTCCTAATCTGTGTCGATCCAGATCCGATCAAATTCGGTCAAACTTTAGTCAAAGTCGACCCACCTAACTTCAAGAAGACGACCAAACAATATCATCCTCCTCCACCTAACGATGGTGCATCCTTTTTCTCTTTCCAATCGAGGGAGTCAATGTATTTAAACATGCCGGCACTTGGTTTTCAAAGAAGATTGATTAAAAAAGAGAGATAGCGAGCTACCTGTACAAATCATATGTATTTAAACATGTCGGCCCTTAGTTTTCAAAGAAGAAAATATTAAGAAGGAGAAGGACCAAAAAAAAAAAAAAAAAATTGAATAGAATGATAGCGACTTGTACCAATCATCCATGGCATGCACATTTCCCACCTACTTCCAGTTCCTACCACATTCAGGGAGTCGAAAGATGTGAATGACAGCGACTTCTACCAATCATCCATGGCATCCTACCTACCTCTTTTTTCTTTCTTTTTTTCTCTTGTTCTTTCTCAGTCACGAATCTTGAATTTTTCTACAACGGTAACAACGCTATGGTCTTAGCAGGCCCAGTCAGGTGGTTGGATTGTTGTATCCGAAATTAATTTTAAGTGCTCCTTGACTTTTATTGTAGTTCAATTATGGAATATCATCTACGACATCCACCTATAATGAAAGTCAAAGGACAACTAAAACTAGCTCCGGATAGGATAATCCAACCTCCTTGACTGGTCTGCTAAGTCTTAATTATGGATGATCCTCCATAATTGACCTGTAATAAAAGTCACGGGGCTTAGCATAATACCTGTCTATCAGACTATTTAGAAAGACCAAATGATAGCTCTCGTAATTACCTATCTGTCCCTATTAACCTTAATCAGAGCCGACTCCAAGGGAGGCATGCTAGGCAACTGCCTACGGCCTCCTCCCAAGGGTCTCAACTTTTTTAGTTTTTAATTATTAGAAAATAGAAGCCCAAGTTCTATTAAGACTGGAGGTTCATAAAAGGACAATTATCGCGTTGGCTCGTTTTCCTGCATTTGCACTGGACGCTTCGCTTACGATCAGCGAACGCAACCGAACAATCCGTCGTCCTTCGCCACCTCGATCCGTCGTCGGATGCCATCAACCTAAAGCAGTGAGAAGTCGTCGACTACTAATCATTGAACTAACTATCTTGTTATCTTTTAATACTATTTATGTTCTTTCAATCTATAATGGTTATCCTCTTTTCTTTTAGAAATTGGAGTTGCTTAATTTATTGGATCTTGGTGACAATTTATGTGTATTCAAAAACTATTATATTGTATTTTGGATTTATAAAAAATATTATATAGAAGGATAATGGGTCTTATTTTTTGGACTTGTCTAAACCTCTAAAATGTTGAACCCGGTCCTGAATTTAATAAATAGTTTTAATTAGAAAATATATGTAATAGAATATTTGGAGTAAAAAAATGTACCATAAAACGGAACTTTATCGTTCTACAGCAATATAGATGACTTAGAATCAGTAATTTCCTCTCACACAATGTGTGCTTCAACCTTTGGTGCTCAAATTCTGCCCATCAACATTTCGTTGTTCTTGGGTAGGCCAAGCACATTCTTTAATGGTAGATTTAAATTATTATTATTAATGTTTTTTTTTCAAATATCTTGGTCAATGTTATATATATATATATATATATATATATATATATATATATATATATATATATATATATATATATATAGCTTGAACATGAGTATAAATTAACACATGTTGAAAATGACGATATATAAAAAAATTAGGATCCAAACTTTTTAGAAGTTATAAGCTGATATAATATCGAAAGCCTAAATGTTAACTAGTCATTTTTATTATCAAGCCATGCATTTTTACCAACTCAAAAAAAAGTTCAAACTAATTCTAGTGTTAACTTAAACTCTTCAGCTAAATTAAA
The DNA here is from genome assembly GCA_029216955.1 of Iris pallida. Lineage (NCBI taxonomy): Eukaryota > Viridiplantae > Streptophyta > Magnoliopsida > Asparagales > Iridaceae > Iris > Iris pallida. Next base: position 20,809,942 of record JANAVB010011399.1, read on the forward strand.
TTATACTTAAATAGCTTCAACTGTCCAATTTTAGTATTTTAATCGTTGTAAGTAACGTGATAGTTTGAGACTTTGAATTTTTTTTCCTTTTTCTTTTTGCAATTAGATGTAATAGTATTTTAATTCGGTGTAAGCAACATGATAGTATTTTATATGTAATAGTTCGGTGTAAGCAACGTGATACTACTATTTTAAATTTAGGACAAAAGTTAAGTAATTATGTATAAAAAAAATTAAATGGGCTGTCCTTTGATTTTTTTTCTAAGTAGTCTTATTCTTGTATGATTTTTTTTTTTTCTCCATTGCTTAGTAGAATATTTTTTGATTATAATGTTTGATTGCTAGGTGGAAAACATGTGGAAAAGAAATTAATTCCATGAAATTATTTTTCTAGAAATTTTTTTTTATGGAATTTTAAAAAATTTCATGGAAAACTTAATTTGGGTGTTGGATTGCCATTATTTTCCACAAAAAATAATTATTTTCCATGAAAAATGATATTTTCCTATGGGTTTGACAAGTTTCATTTTCCACATTTTAGATGTAAATATGAAAAATAATCGTTTTTTGAAAAATAATTTCATGGAAAATATAAGCTATCAAACACTACAATTGATGAAAAATTTGTGATAGGAAACATTTTCCATCAAAAAAAAGCTCAATCAAACACAGGCTAATTAAAATTGGATGTGATAAAATATGTATTAACTTCTCTATACCTGCATGTATACAACTAAGTAAAAAATAGAGTATATTATTTGTTCACCCACCAAAAACTAAGATGAATGTTCACTCTTTGCTCAAGAATTGTCACATGTCATTTCCATCCAACCTAAAATCACTTTGTGAGTGATTTGGTAAATATCCACACTAGGTTTGATCACCAATTTGACACGTGATAATTCTTGAGCAGAAGACTGAACATATTTTCTAGTTTGGGTGGATGAATAAAAATGGACTCTATAAAGTAATATGGAATAAGAACTTGTAAATGATTGAAAGTCCAAAGTATTAATGCAAATTGGCCTAACTTGTTTTAGTTATAGATGACTTGTAGGAGAAAGATTTTGCAGTAAATTTATAACCAGAGCTTAATTACATAATAATAGTTGGAGGGATTGCCATAATGCACCGCAAACAAATTAAGGACTTACAACGAGGTTGTCAAACTTTTTATTTTTTATTTTTTTCCTTTTATTTTCAATTAGTTTGGTTGAGAGAGACTGGGCCAAGGGGTACTATTTATTGGGGAGAGGAACATAGAGAGGTTCTCATCCCATGTGAGTGAGCAGTATTATATATATTGCTACTCTTTCTCCTCCTTCCCTATCTAAGAACCTTCAGTTCCACTTTGCTACTTATTTTCAATGGGGCAGGATAAAGTGGACCTCTCAGTTCTCCACAAGAACATTCTGCAGAGTGATGCTCTTCATGAGGTCCCTTCTTCTTCCTCCTCTTCTTGTTCTTGTTGCATGATATAGATTTCGTGCTAAACCTTTGTAATTTCTTACCATTATATATATATATATATATATATATATATATATATATATTAAAAAAAAAAATATATATATATATATATATATATATATATATATATATATATATATATATAAAAGTTCCGTCCGCGAAACTCCGCCACATAAGAAATGATTGATTTGGAGTAACGAACAACATTATTAATGTTAATATTAATTTTAATTTTAATTTTAGTGTTAATTTTAATTTTAAAATTTATCATGTCATCTGCTAAATTAAGGGTCACATTAGCTGCCACAAAAGAATGAATGATTTGGAGTAACGAATAACATTATTCTTCAAAGAAATTAAGCTTACGTTCCAGACCTTCATACATAATCTGCATCTGAATTAATCAAATAAATTACTTATCCCTCGGACTATACATTAGACATCTTGAAGATGTTCCACTAGAAATATTTGTGTTATTTCTTCAATATAGTCATCATACTAACACACACAAAAAAACTGTGTATTTTTGCAGTACATATTGGAGACGAGTGTTTATCCAAGAGAGCATGAGCTACTTAAGAAGTTAAGAGAGGAGACTATGAAGCACCAAAGGCAAGGCTTAAAATCATAAGTACATGATATGTTTAGTTAGTGTCGAATGCCTGCCATGCCTAGATATGTAAATAGTTTTTAAAGTGCTAATTCTCTATATATGCATATTGATTGAACAGGGCTTTGATGGCTGTGCCCCCTGAAGAAGGCCAGTTCCTCTCCATCATGTTGAAGCTCATGAATGCCAAGAAAACTATAGAGATTGGAGTATTTACCGGCTACTCTCTCCTCCTCACGGCTATGGCATTGCCAAAGGATGGAAAGGTCAGTATATATATACACCAAGGTCCGCAATATCGGTGGTATCAGAAACGATATATCGGGATTATGTAACTGCATGCTCACCAATTTTGCTATATATTATGTAGATAACAGCAATTGACATCGACAAATCCGCCTTCGAGATTGGCCTACCATTTATTAAGAAAGCAGGAGTTGAAGATAAGATCAATTTCATCGAGTCCCCTGCGCTTCCCGTCCTTGATAAATTGGTTCAAGAGGTAGTAATTTTACCAAATAGATATGTGCTGGTGACTTCATTTCATGAGAAAATTCTGTGACAATCTAAATATTCCTGTACTTTATATATATATATGTATATATGTATGTGTACAGGTTGGGGAAGACGAGCTGTATGATTTTGCGTTCATCGACGCGGACAAGGTGAGCTACGGGGAGTACCACGAGCGGTTGCTGAAGCTGGTCAAGGTCGGAGGAGTGATCGCCTATGACAACACCATATGGTTCGGAACTGTGGCAGTTCCGGAGGATGCTTCCCTTCCCATGTTTGCCAAGGAAGGCAGGACGGCCTTGATCGCGCTGAACAAGTTCTTGGCTGCGGATCCCCGCGTCGAGATATCGCAGGTCCCCATCGGCGACGGCCTGACCATCTGCAGGCGTCTCTATTGATCGATCTGCTCCTTTCCGTTGCAACATCTGATACTTCTCTTGTTCTATGTTATGCGTTGTCGTCTTTGTGAGACTACTAAGGTGCAGTCACCTGCTGACTGACTGCACCTGGGTCTCAATCTCCAGGATTGAGACATTAGTAACTTTGGTATCTACGGTTATTTGTTTCGCACAATAATGTTCATGTTTTGCCAATGTTTTCAATTCAAAGTCAATTTGGTTCTGCGCTTCTCCGTGATTGCCAGTCACGTGCTTCTTTGTCGGATGCAAGAAACTTCCGAGAGTTGTTACAGTCGTTGTTTAATGTTTCACCGTAATAAGTAAACAAAATATCGAACTCAGCTGACTCTTGTAGTCACCGAGGAGAGGTATAACCTCCTTGGTTGACGGTTTTGGAATCGAACCGTCGGGAGGTACGACAGGCATCCCAAAAAAGAGAGAGGATATGTTGTCCCTGTTGGAGTTTTGGTTTTTTCCTTTAGAAAACTTTAGTCCCACATCGGAAAAAATAAAGAGATTGTATCTCTATATATTAGCTTTGCTATTATTGGAGATGCACATGTGGTGTGGAGGTGCACATGAGTTTGTCATGTGGGGTTATTTTTCTAATGGGAAAAAGGCTAAAATCAACAATTAAAGCATTCATGCTTTTTGCTCTTGGAAAATTTATTTCCATAGGAGCTAAGTCCCGTAGGGGCTTAGCGACTCGGACTCGGACTAGGACTTGGACTCGGGCTCATGAGGCGTAATGTGACGTTTTGTTGGGCGTTGAGTTTTGCACGGGAGTTCGTGTTCATCCGAGGAGTCAGAAGAGCAAGAGTGTTCCAAGTTCTCCGACGAACTTGCTGGTTCCTGGAAGCTATTCGTGTGGGACGAATAAAGCTTTGAGCAACGGTGATCATTCACCCCAGCAGGAGTTTTTCCATCGTTCGCCTGTCACCTTCTTTGTTGGTATTATCAGGATTCTATTAGCGCACCTTCGGTGAAGTGTTTGCGTTGATATTATCAGAATTCTATTAGCGCACCTTCTGTGAAGTGTAGCACTAGTGGAATTTCTCTTATGTACCTTCTGTGAAGTGTTACGTTCTGTGCACCTTCTATGAAGTGTAGCACTAGTTGAAATTTCTCTTACGTACCTTTTGTGAAGTGTTACGTAATAACGATTGTTTGTACAATTGTTACGAAATTTTCAGTTTTCCATCGAAAAATTGTGCCCCGACAATAACAATCTCAAAGCTTTATCGCTATGATGGAAAACGTTAATGTTTCACTCTTCAATTCTGACTTTTGTAAGTTAGAAAAGTTTGATGGAGAACATTACCAAGTCTGGAAGAGGAAGGTATATCTCACCCTTCAACTCAAAGACGTAGATCACGTGCTTCTGGAGGAAGAACCTACTGTTCCAGATGTTGGGTCTGCTGCCGCAATCACCGCGGCTACTAAGCTTCAAGCAAAATGGAGAAGGAAAAATAGTATTTGCAGGTTACTTATCCTGAATGCTATGGAAGATTCCCTTGCAGAATCCTATTCTAAGAAGACTATTGCTAGAGACATATGGGAGTCTCTAGAAAAACTCTACGAAGAAGACAAGAACCGCAGTAAAATCTTTGTGGTTGAAAAATATCACAAGTGGTTATTTGAGGACGAAAAGTCTATGCTGTCGCAGGTGAAGGAGTTCCTGAAACTGCGACAGAAGTTGGAAGACGAGACGATGCCCCTCCCCGACAAGTTTGTTGTTGGAGGGATTGTCTCAAAGCTCCCCGCTGGGTGGAGCAAGTTCTATGCAAACATGCATAGGAAGAAGCTGGAGATCACCCTTGAAGATCTCCTGCAGGAAATCTATGTTGAGGACCAGATGCGGGCTCAACTGAAGGTGGACGCACTGTCCAAGCAATTGGCTAACGCCAATATGGTTCATACCAAGGGGAAAGCAGGCGGCTTCCCACAACAAGAAGAAGGACCCTGACAATCTAAAAGTCAAGGGAACTTCTTTCAAGAAAAAGAAGCCAAAGTCTCAAATGCCTTGCTTCAGGTGTGGCATGAAGGGCCACTTTAAGAATGAGTGCAAAGCAAAAGCCAAGCAATCGGAGCAAGGAGAGCCTAGTAAGGTAACTATGATCACTGATGTTGTTGCTATGATTGCGCAGGTTGATGCGGTAGGAACTGATGCTGACTGGTGGGTAGACACTGGAGCCACCTGCCATGTTTGCTCTAGTAAGGATTGGTTCACCACCTACACCCCTACTTCTGATGTGGTTATGATGGCGAACCAGGCACAAGCTGAAGTGCTTGGGATCGGGACGGTGGTGTTGAAGCTGACTTCGGGAAAGTCTCTGACGCTTCAAGGCGTGAAGCACGTACCTGCTATCGCCAAGAACCTGATCTCAGGAGGCCTACTCTGCAACGCAGGCCTCAGGATGGACATCAATGCTGGCCAGATGGTGATATCTATCAGGGGAACATATTTCGGAAAAGCTTTTATACCGAAGGAATGTTCAAAATTCAGCTTGTAAATCAGTCCAATGTAATTAATGAAGTCACTCCTTCTGCTTATACTCTTGAGTTGTGGCATAATAGGCTAGGACATGTTCATTGTAAACGAATTAACAGAATGTCTAGTCTAGGGCTTATCTCCAAGTGTGGGGGTAAGGTAGAGAAATGTGAAGTTTGTGCTCAAACTAAGATCACAAGGAAACCCTTTCCTCGGGTTAATAGAAGTACAGATCTTCTGGAGTTAGTACACTCAGATATCTGTGACTTCAAACAGTTCCCTACAAAGGCCGGGATGAAGTATTTCATAACCTTCATCGATGACTTCTCAAAGTATGCGTTCGTCTACTTGCTGAAGGCTAAAGACGAAGCATTCGAGAAGTTCAAGGAGTTCAGAGCCGAAGCTGAGCGGCAGACTGGACAATAACTCAAAAGAATAAGAAGTGATCGAGGTGGGAAGTACAGGTCTCATGAATTTGCATCGTTCTGCAAAGAACATGGAATTGTCAATGAGACTACGGCTCCGTACTCTCCTCAATCAAACGGAGTAGCAGAGAGGAAGAACAGAACGTTAACAGAAATGATTAACTCAATGTTGTTGACTGCTGGCCTTCCTAAGTGCTACTGGGGTGAAGCTGCATTGACGACCACTTTTATTCTAAATAGAGTGCCTCATGCAACTTCAGACGTTACTCCTCATGAACTCTGGTTCAAGGTCATACCTGACTTGAATGTCATTCGAGTGTGGGGGTGTCTGACATATGTCAAGCTTCCAGATCTGAAGATTCAGAAGCATGGGACAAGGACTACTAAGACGATCTTCTTGGGGTATGCCGAAAAGAGTGATGCTCAAAGATTTCTTGATATTGAGTCAAATCATATCATTGAATCTCGCGACGCAGAATATTTTGAAGACAAATTTGCAAGGCACAAGAATATTGTTCTTGCGGATGTGCCGGAGAACAATGAGGGTGCGCAGCAAACTGAAGTCTTCAATGAAGATGTGGTCCAAGAAGATGTTGTTAAAACAACGATTGAACCAGAACAAGCTGAGCCGTCAGCTAAGCGTGTGAGGAGGCCGAAGGACTTCGGAAGTGACTTTGTCACCTATCATGTGAAAGCAGATCCGCTTACCTATGATGAGGCGATGATGACCAGAGATGCAGTTTTCTAGAAGGAGGCGATTGACAATAAAATTGATTCTATCACCTCAAATAACACTTGGGTGTTGGTTGATCTTCCTAAAGGAGCGAAACCCATCGGAGGCAAATGGATCTTCAAGAAGAAGATGAAAGCAAACGGAACTATTGACAAGTTCAAGGCTAGGTTGGTAGCCAAAGGATTTTCTCAGAAGCAGGAGATTGACTATTTTGATACGTATGCTCCAGTTGCCCGGATGACCACCATCAGGATGTTGATTGCTCTTGCAGCAATACATAAGATGGTGATACATCAGATGGATGTAAAAACGGCTTTCCTAAATGGCGAGCTGACCGAAGAGATTTATATACAACAACCAGAGGGATTTATCGTCAAGGGTCTTGAAGACAAAGTCTGCAAGTTGGTAAAATCTTTGTACGGTCTTAAACAGGCTCCCAAGATGTGGCATGAAAAATTTGACAAGGTTATAAGGTCAAATGGCTACATGGTCAGCGAGACGGACAAGTGTGTTTACACGAAGTTCGCTGATGGAAGAGGTGTGATCGTTTGTCTGTATGTGAACGACATGCTTATCCTAGTTACGGATATGAGCGGTGTCACGGAAAAAAAGAGGTTCATCTCGAGCAAGTTCAGTATGAAGGACTTGGGGGAAGCTGATGTGATCTTAGGGATCAAGATCATCCGGACAGACACTGGACTAGCGCTGTCACAATATCATTATATTGAAAAAATGATCACTCGTTATGGGTATCGGGATCTTCTAGGGATCGATACGTCGTACAGGTGTGATGTGAAGCTGAAGCCTAATTCAGGGGAAAGCGTCAGGCAGCTGAAGTATGCAAGCGTAATCGAAAGTTTGTTGTATGCTACTAATGCCACAAGGTCTGACATGGCTTTCGCCGTGGAAATGATGAGTCGTTTCACGAGCAACCCTGGTGTTGAACACTGGAAGGCTGTAAAACGGGCTATAAGATATCTCAAGAAGACTCAGACATATGCACTGTACTACAGCAGAGATCCGCAGGTAGTGGAAGGCTTCAGTGATGCCAGTTGGAGCTCAGATTTGGAGAGCAAGAGGTCCACAAGTGAATATATTTTCACAATGGGTGAAGCTGCTATATCATGGAAGTCGAAGAAGCAGACAATGCTCTCGCGGTCATCCATAGAATCTGAGTTCTTTGTACTTGACACCGCAGCCGAGGAAGCAGAATGGCTTCGGGAGCTCATGTATGATCTTCTAGTGGTTGGGGCACAAATACCGGCAATACCGATATACTGCGACAACCAGGCGACTGCGACGGTGGCATCAAATGACCTTTTTAACGGAAAGAAGAGGACTGTGCAGTTAAAGCACAGGGCAGTACACGATCTTATTAAGAGAGGTGTAATTGCAGTGATTGATGTTCGGAGTCAGGAAAACCTAGCGGATCCGTTCACCAAGGGCCTCAAGCGCCAGCTGGTCGATGACTCAGCATGTAAAATAGGCTTGAAGGCATTTTGATATTAGTTATTGTATTCCTACCATAAAGTTTTATGCTATTAGTTCAAGGATTTATCTACTAGGCATCTAGCTTTTGGTTCAAGGGAGGACCATTAACTGTAAGAATATCAGGAACAGTGGGTACATGTTCTATTGGGCATGGAGAGGTTACGGACCTATAACCACTGTTGTCTACTGTTGTTTTCTGCGGAAAACGGTTCCTATGGGAAGGTTGGCTTAATTGCCTTAATGAGTTCTCAGGCGGAGTGAATGCCTGATGTGCTTTACAGGAAGCACGGTAGAGCAGCACTACAAGGAGTGAAACTCCATGCTATAATGGGGTGACTCCACAATGAGGTTCCTATATGTGGGGTGCTGCCCAGGAATAGGATAAAGCCTCGGCTTAGCAGTCCAAGTAACAGCGGCATAGCACCGCAAATAGGCAGTTAGCCTAATGCTGTATGATAAAAATAAAGAGGGGTGTAGTCAGCACTACAAAAAGGAGGAGTTTCTCATATTACAGTGGCACGACACCACGATGAGGTACCCTGTTAGGGATAAAGCCTCGGCCTTGCAAGCCATGTCGTTGCGGCGTAACACCGCAGGTGTAACACCCATATTCTGAATACGTATTTTGTCAAGCTTGCATGTATTTCAGACCTGTATTTATTTTCTCGAATTTTGGCATGTACTTGTAATTGGCTTGACCTGCAGATTTTGGTTCTCGTAATTGGGTTTTACCTGGCTTGGTTTATTCTGTGGAGGAGAATGGGTTTGATTTAGTTTGGTTTGGTTTAACATGCATTGGAACACTTTAGCCTATGCTCCACCCTCAACACACCACAACCCACCCTCATTAAAACTCCACCTACTTTTCTCTCTCCTCCATAATTCTCTCATTTATTTCTCCATCTTCTTCTTCTTCCTTCCTCTACACAACACTCCACCCATAGGCAAGTACACCTTGCCACCACATGAGAACCATATTTTATTTGTTCATTAGCTAGATTAGGCCATGGTGATCAATATTAGTGCTTGACATTTTGTGATTTGGAGTCTCCATTGTTCTAGATCTAGGTTTTAACTATTTTTGGATTTACATGGTTTTGATCTATTTTGGTTGGATTTTGTGGGTTTTGATGCTTCCATGTGGAAGAGAATTCAATTTTACTCAAGTTAGACCTTTGAAAATCTAGATTTGGCTTTGATTTGACAAAAATATGAGAATTTGAATTCTTGGTGTTCTTGGGGTTCTTCTCGGCCTGGAGTAGCAGACTGCAGCCTGCGCTCTTTAGCGCAGTGCTGGACTGCGCATCCTCCTCTCGGCCTGCGCTTTTTAGCGCAGCGCCGACCGCGCAGCTTGCCCCATGGTGAACTGCGCTCAACCCCAGCGCGCAGGGACTCTTGCGCAGTCTGCTCATGCGCAATCTGACCCATACGCCAACCATTCCTGCGCCAACCATTCCTGCACAGTTCATTCCTGCGCCAACCATTCCTGCGCAGTTCATTCCTGCGCAGTCCACTCCTGCGCAACCCGACCCCAGGGACCCTTGCGCAATCTGTCCAATCATGGAGATTTGGTTTTATTTTTCCTTAAACTTGGCTCTTCTATAGCCCTGTATATTAATATTTTATTAGATATTTTACGCCCATTTTATATCCTTACGTCTTTTGTCATGAACTTGATTTTACTTAATATGTTTGGAATGACTATTGTACATGGCATGGTATGACAAGGAACTAGCATAACACGACAGTGATCCGTAGTGGTGCACTCCTGACATGACCAACCTGACATGATAGTGGCCCGTCGTGGCACACTCCTGACAAGTACCCTGACATGATTTGTCTTGATGCTGTTGCGACGGCTAACTTGACTCGTATAATCAACTTGACACCGTGGGTGTTCTTGCTTGCTTGCTTGTGCAATCCACTTGTCTTGTCTTGCATCATGTCTAGGACGTGACTCCCTGGTTCCCATGGTCAGGAATTCATACTGAATATGGATTAGGCTAATGACTAGATCAAACTATAGTTCATGGAAAAATTCCAGTCATAGGCAATCTCGTTATCTGGGCGCTCTTAATTGGACTTGTAGCTTGCTGACGAGTAGAGCACATTTCCAGCGCACTGTCATGTGTTGCACCCTCTAAGTCACCTAAGGGTATATCGTTTCCGGGGCGATGTACCCAAACATACTCTCAACCCGCGGAAGGATAACTGGATGGTCTGCAGGGCTTGGGACCGGAGAATTCTCATTGTATCTTGTTAGTAATTAGGCTTGTGAAAATCCTAGTTAGTTAAGTAGTAAGCCGTAGTAATTGCTTGGCCGCTTTATGAATGGATGGAGTCCAGCCTTGTCTAAGTCTTGTCTAGCCCCTGTACCTGAAACTCTTGTACATGCTTGTTTTACTTATCTTAACAATAAATGGGTAGAGACAGAAGCTATTCAGGCGAAGGGTTACAACCCCGGTCCTTGTTTGTTTACTGGTTGTAATCTGGCTCCCGGAATGGCTCCATGTCCCTAGTCGTTTATTGTCCTGTTGCACTCTTTATTACTTGTACCTTCTTCTATTTCTTTTCTTATGTTCTGATATGCTGGCTTTTGTTCTTATTTCGTGGCCTCCTTTGTGGCACTTGCTCTTTCTGGGGTTTGATCCAGCTGGTTTTGTGTGGCCAGATTTCGGAGCAGCTCCCGAGGATCTTCCGAACCTCCAGCCCGATGGTGGCGACTAAAAGGAACCCGGGCTACGAGTGGGTTTTCTATTTTGTTTCGCTCGCTCTATTGTAAAGTTATTCTTTTGAGGCGTTTAGCCGACGAGCACCTGTTAGCTCGATGCACTTTACTTACTGTCTGTCTACGGGCTGTAAACATGATTAACAAATCCTAGGGTTGATCATGTATGACTTAACTCTTGCTAGTCCTAGCATTTTGTACGACTAGCTTTATGATCAGCTGATATGTAATATTTGGGACGTCTTTTATTGTATATTTGGTGGTCAAACATCTTGTAATTATATTATTTGCTTGAGATTGAGACAGTAGGCTTGACCTTAAGAGACTGTTGGCTTGTAGTAAACCCTCATATCTAGACAGCCGTGACCGTATAGCGAGATGGACTTCATTTCAATATACGTAGCTGGCTATGTTCGCCCCCGCTCTCCAGTATTCTGGTTCTGGGGCGTGACATGGTTTAAGTGGTAGCCCATGCAGGTCTTGTCAATCAAGAAATGTGAGGGTTTACCTAATAGATGTCTCAATCAATACTCGTCCTTGATCTCCGTTCATATCCTCTGAATCCCTGAGAATCTTGACCTGATCACATGCTTGTATCGTTGATCTGTTCTGGTCCTTCCTTATTGTTTTCTTTGTGTCGTCTTCTTCAGCGGCACTGTACCTGACCCCGCCGATCAGCAAGGTGGAGCACCTCCCGTGGACCAGTAACCTGGAGATCAAGCCCAGCACTCTGGAGTTGCTGTCACTCCCAATTTTCGAATTATGAGTATTTTCGTCATTTTCAAGTTTTATAATATTTTAGGAATTTTATTTGATTTTATATAATTTTTAGGAATTTATTTGAGTCGGTTTGAATTTTATCCAATTCGGACTCAATTTGGAGACCCGGGTAGCCTGGACCCTAGTGGGACCCCCATACTAGCTGGGCTTGGCCCACATGCCATCATAATTAGGCTAGAAATTATTAACCTAACTTCCATGACTTAATTAGTCTTTTTAGAGGCTTAATTTGTATTTAGAATAAACCGAACCAAACCGAATTCATTTTGAACCAAACCTAAGTCTAATGGATAGAAGGCTTATTGGATCCCCAAAAACCAAACCCAAACCCATTCCCTCACCCCCCCATGGGCCGGCCAAGACTAGGAGCACCCCCCCTTGTCTTCTCCATTAAGCAAAAACTCTCTCTCTCTTTCAAAATCTTTACTTTCTTCCAAGCTCTCTCTCTCTCTCTCTCCAAAAATTCCACTTAGGTAAGCCATTTAATCCTCATTAATTACTCTTTTCTATTTACTTCCTTCACCATAAATGTAGAGAATGAGATTCTCTACATTTTGCCCTCTATTAGTAGGTTTTTCCCTAGAGATTAGGTTAGAGTTTAATTTGGGACTTTTATGTATTGAATGGTATATATATATATATATATATATATATATATATATATATATATATATATATATATATATATATATATATATATATTGTGGGAGGAGGAGAGAATGAGAGATGGTGGTGGTGGTGGTGTAGAGAGTGGTAGTGGTGGAGTTGTCATGAGTGTTGTGTGTGTGTGTGTGTGTATGTGTTTATATATATATATATGTGTATGTGTTTATATATATATATATATATATATATATATATATATATATATATATATATATATATGGTTGTGTGTATATATATGTATCTATATGTGTGTGTGTGTTTATATAGATATATGGAGATGTGTATGTGTTTTATATATATATATATATAGTGGGATGGATAGATATATATATATATATAGATATCTAAGTAGCTATAGGTGTATATATATATATATATATATATATATATATATATATATATATATATATATATATATATATATATATATATATATATATATATATAGAGGGAGGAGATTAGAAGAAGAGAAGAAGGAGGAGAAGAAGAATGGAGGGCAGCAGCAGCTGCAGCAGATGCAGCAGCAGCAGGCAGCAGAAGTAGCAGCAGCAGTTGCAGTAGATGCAGCAGTAGTAGCAGCAGCAGGAGCTGCCATTGGCAGCTCCTTTCCCCCCCCCCCCCCCTTACACCCTAATTTACCCCTTAAACCCCCCCTAGTATCCTATATATATGTATATATGTAGGTATATATATATAGATATATATATATGTATATATATAGAGAAATAGATGAGAAGTTAGATAGAAAGAAGAAGGAAAGGAAATTAGAAAGAAGAAGGAAAGGAAGTTAGAAACTAGAAGAAGATTAGAAGGAGAGAGTGAGGAGAAGGCCAAGAAGAAGAATTAGAGCTAGAAGAATTAGGAGAAGGAGTTAAGAAGAAGAAGAATTAGAATTTAGATCTAAAGAGGAGATTTAGAATGAGAGCAAAAAAAGGGGATTTTTGGTAGAAATCGAGTTAGAAGGAGAAATTGAGCTCGGAGCGTCGGATTGCGACGAAACTTGACGTAGGCCTAGGTTATGTGAATTAGATTTTGCGGGTAGGCTCCCGAGTGGAAATCGGAGTCGTAGGGCGCCGGTATCGCGCCGTATCAGTGCGTATCTTGAAATATTCAAGATATCTGCAACGGGCCGTACGGTGGACTAGACGTCCACTTTATCTAGGTATTTTGGTAGATAACGAACCTATAGGATAGTACCCTACTACCCTAGGGAGCACGGGTCAAAATATCAAGCATAGGTAGGCTATCTATATAATCGCCAAAGGTAGAATTTTACCCTTAAAAAGGGTAAAATAGGGAATTGGCCCATGGCCAAGATTTGAGTTTCCAAGTCCAAGATGGACTTGGATATGGGTTGTATAGGTTGGTTATGAGTAGAATTAGCCGTCTAAACCTAGTCTTGGATCCGGTTGACCACTGTTGACTTTTTAGACTAAAAGTCAACTATGGGTCAACACTTTATCCAATTTAGTTCCAAATTCCATTTAACTTGGACAGTTGACTAAAAGTCAACTTGTCACGCCCCAGAACCAGAATACTGGAGAGCGGGGGAATGACTCAGCCAGCTACGTATTACGGGTAGATGAATATCGTATAATACGATCAATGCTGTCTAACCAGACGAGGGGGTGCATACTACATAAAGTCTTACTTTGGTCACTTCACATCTATTGTCTCAATCATTCAAACAAGAAACAGTAATAGAGAACTTGTAAGATAAAGCAGTAAGGCGTCCCAAACGCTCTGTCAAAATGTTCTTGATATCTGGCTTTACAAAACATAGCCAGATTGATGTAGCAAAGGTATACACAATTGTTATCAGCTGCAGCCTGACTTTAGTTACAATTATGTAAAAAGTAAGTACTAGACAATCCGACTAATATGTCGGTGCCAAACGGCTAAGTATAAAGTAAGTGACAAAACGAGCGGTGAAGTAAGGAACCCATTTGAGTCCTCCTGCGATCATTCCTCTAGTGTTGACCATCTTGGAGGTAGAAGTAAGCTGGATCCTCGGGGACCGGCTCTAAATCTGGCCATGCAAAACCAGAGAGGTTAGACCTCTAATAGCAAGTACCACAAGGGAGCACGACATGAGAACTAAAACCAGTAAGTAAGAGAATATAATAATAGATCTCTGCTTTCCACTAGGATTCACATCACATCACGACACTTCGAACCAACCTCCCAACCAAACAAGGACAGAAGTTGGCCCGTCATGTCCTGACATTCTGATCATCCCAGTTAGGTAACAGAGTAGTACAGTACACAAACAAATCATCTTGAACGGCCAATCAACTCCTACGGCTTGCTATTGTGAGTCCCAAGTTATTGTGGAATTATACAATTAGGGATTCCTCAGTTCTTACTATGTGCAAGCAAGGCTAGTCTATCCAGTCAATCATGTGTGCCATGCATGAATTAGACGAGTCCTAGCAGGACGCCCGTCATCAATATACAATATACAATAATAATATAAGCAGATACTGTTCCCTGCCCGTGTGGCAGTTTTACAGTATCTATGGGAACCAGCCGGCCCGTCGGGTACTACTTGTCCCAAGGGGGCTACCATGTAAGAACTCAGGAATCCATTCTCTCCATGCAATTATTATTTTATTTAACTTAATAGTCCCTACGTTGAGTGAAATCCCATGCCGTGGATCATGGTCATTCAAATGAGTACTTTCGTACGGGGTACGATATGCACAACTCTATAACGATACCAGTGCGGTTAGGTTGCAGGTCTTACATAGCGTAATGCAACAATCAAATCTAACCACGGTAATCATGCCTTGACCATAAAGTACACATACTTCTTTTGTAGAAAATAAATAAGTAAATAAATAAATAAATAGATAGAAGCCTGCATGTGCATGTATGTCAATATTCGGGATCAGTCAATCAATTACAATAGTTCATAACATGAACGTGTCTCATTCATTCATTTCAATAAGACGACTAGCCAGTCTCTTAGTTTCAACTAGGAACGTATGATCAATTTAGTCAAGATAACCATTATTATCAATGGTGACAAGGCATGAAAGTCAATTAGTATTCAGTGTGGTCGAGTCTACAACTCTCAGGGTTTAATTCCAGTCAATCGGGGTATCTATACTCAATTTACGACACATGGTACATCCCATGTAACAATCTATATTTAACAGGGTAAGTAGGCTACGCTCATGTCAGCCTACGCTCAAGTCAGGCTACGCTCAAGTCAGCGTACGCTCAGGTCAAGCTAGCGTATGGACTCCATACGACTCCTTACTATCCAAGTGAGCGTATGCAAGTCATACGCTCCCAAAAGGTAGCGTATGAACTCCATACGACTCCTGACCATTCAAGTCAGCGTATGCAAGTCATACGCTCCCAAAAGGTAGCGTATGAACTCCATACGACTCCTGACCATTCAAGTCAGCGTATGCAAGTCATACGCTCCCAAAAGGTAGCGTATGAACTCCATACGACTCCTGACCATTCAAGTCAGCTATGCAAGTCATACGTTCCCAAAATGTAGCGTATGGACTCCATACGACATACGCTTCCAAAAGGTAGCGTATGCAAGACACACGCTTCCTAAAAAGGCAGCGTATGGACTCCATACTGTGCTGCGCTAAAGAGCGCGCACAGCTCAGTGACGCAAGCTAAAAAGCTAGTGTACACTGCTCACTGTCTTCTCCAAACAGCAAGAACTCCATGGTTGTACCCCAAAGCTTCAAAGGTCCATAACTTGGTCAAAACAAGTCCAAATCTAACTTTCCAAAGGTCAAAATTGGGTAGAATAAACTTCTCTACAACATGAAACCATCAAAATTTGCAAACAAAGAAGTTTGATAGATCAAAACCATCAGAATTCGAAAATAACTAATTTCTAGATCTACAAAAATTAAGACTTCGAAATAAAAAATGCCAAGTTCTAAACTCTCTTAGGATCACGAGAGGAAGATAAATGAACCATAAAAACATGGGTTCTCATATGGAGCAAGTTGTACTTGCCTACGGTTTGGTAGGTGGAGAGAGTAATGAAGAAGAAGAAGAGGAGTAATGGTGAGAATGTGAGTTTATGAGGAGAGAGAAAGAGATGTGAGCTTTAAATAGAAAAGGGGGTGGTAGGTGGGAGTTGGGCCGGGTCCAATGGGTCCAATGGGTCGGGTTGTAGGGGATCCAACCAAAGCCAACCCGAACCTAAATAAGCAAGACTAAGGCAGGGAATAAGAGCAGGAAATAAAGTACAGAAATAAAATGCAGGTAATAAAATTGTAGAAATATAATTGCAGGAAATAATTTAACATGAAAATTTAAAGAGCAGATTAATTGATTAACATGAAATTAAAGGAATTTAAATACAGGATAATACATGATAAATATTAAATAAATACATGATAAATACTAAATAAATACACATGAGTTGTACATGTATAAAAATACGTATTCTGGGAACGGGGAGTGACACAACTATTAGTCACCAGTGACCTAGGGTTGACCTAGAGTTGACTAGGGTTGACCCGTTGACCAAAAGTCAAAGGTAAGCCAGTTTTCGACCTAGTTGATTCGGATTGACTTCTAATGTTCTTCCATGACCAAGATTGACCCGACTAGACATGTCTTGACCTAGAATGACTAAATAGGATTTAATTTGATTTAACTTTTCCTAAACTTAGTATTGATACGTCTTGTTCTCTATAGGTCCTTGAGACACTGCAGTTGATCCAGTCGACGTATATTATCATCTTACAGGAGAGTACATTCTCTGATACTTATTCCCAATTTATGATAACTGTTATGATTCATGTACTTAGTGTTGATATGCTTATTCCTGACACATGGTTCTCACGGATTGGTATTCTTGGATCCCGACGAGAGATGTTTTCTCCTTCTTAGGTTGGGATGTATTGTGCAAGCACCCTTGTAGCTCTTGCTCAATATATGGTCACTGATTCTAGAGAAGGCTAGCTACCTTCTCATTAGAATCCCGTGCAGTGACGTGTCCTGTTTGGATCCATTCTACCAGTTGGGGTAGGGGGAGTAGTAGCGTATGCCTGTGATCATATCCCCTTGCATTCTTGAACAGTGTGAGTCATATACCGCACTTATGACTTGCCAGGCCGATTCTCGACAGGTACCCAAGCCGATCATAAGCCGAAACTACTACTCACCCACATTGGATATATAGCTTACCTTGATTTGTGTACATGCCAAGATCCCGTTCTATTTTCTTATTCTAGCTCTAGCTCTACAGCTTACCATGCCATGATACATACATGTACACTCCATGATTTATTGTATATGCTCTATTTACAGTCTTATAGCTTTTATTCTATCTTGAGATCTGTTATGAGATATATGTACTCGTTCCATCCTGACTGGACTGTTGATAAAATATTACAGATGCCGACGAGGGAGATTGCAGTACCTACTACGGTTCAGACGACGTAGTAGGCCTAGACTTGGTCCCGTAGGGCGTAGCTCCGCCTGACGAGACTATACCACTTGTTTAGTTAGAGTAGGTCTTTGTACTGGACTTAGTTTCCAGTTACTTTTGAGACTGTATTATATTTGGACTGTATTAGAGACTGGACTTGTATATTATTTGTATTTGGACTTGACAGGTTATATTTTATCGTCTTGTTGTCTTTATCTTTCAGTCTTTACTTATCATCTTAGAGTTGTGATTGAGTACTTATATATATTCATTGCTTGTCCTCCGTTCGGAGTTGATTATATTCTCGACAGGTTTTGTTATATATATAAATTGTTGTCAGACTAGAAAATCCACAACGTTCCACGCCATTTTTTTGGTGAGGGCTGGGCGTTGTCGCGTCACGTGCCCTTTTAGCGGGTGCGGGTCGTGACACGTTTTAGTGGTGGCCCATGCAGGTCCTGAAGTCGCAATTAGTGCGATGTCGTAGCGGCACTCGTCTTAGAGTGTTGACTACGAGCCTGTGTTACACATAGGAAGTAGTAGGATAAGAGTGCTCAATCACAGTAGGATCTTTCCTTGCTTATCTTGCTTACCGTCTTTGATATTGATTTACTGTTTTTTAGCTGTCCTCCTTTGATATTGTCTTCATGTGCCATATTGATATCTTCTTTTCAATTTGCCTCCAGGACAGTGATGACTCATTCTCCTGGCGAGGAGCACGGGAAGACGGAGAGGTCTGCCACCTCTGGCGGACAGGCTTCGGTTACTTCCCTGGCTGATAGGACTTCTGTTGGGGCTCTCGGAGGTACTCCTCCAGCTACCTCGATGACCGTCCCTGGGGCCATTGCGGGTGCTCTTCCCGTAGTGCCGGGGGCTACAGCGGGAGCTGCCGGGGGCGTTCTTCCTCCTCAGCAGGGGACTCCTCCGGTGATGATGGGAGCTATTCCTCTATTGCCTTCTCTGCCCACAGACGTGGGGCAGATGCTAGCGTTCTTTCACCAGGTGCTGGAGTCCCAACGGGCCCAGCACGAGGCTCAGTTGAGGCAGACAGAGGCCATGCGCCAGGGCATGGAGGATGCACACAGGTTGGCTATGGCGGCAGTGGAGCGTGGGGCTCCACGGAGGGAGGTTCAGCAGCAGCAGCAGCCGAAGATCGGGGATATCCAGGCTTTCAAGAAGCTTGGTCCGAGGGATTTCAAGAGGACAGAGGGTATTATTTATGCTGATGACTGGCTCGAGGATATCGAGCGCCAGATGAGGGCCTGTCGCATGGCAGACGACCTGAAGGTCGAGGCGGTTGGCTTGCAGTTGCTAGATATTTTCCGGACATGGTTCCGGAATGAGCGGGCTCTTGCAGGAGAGGGCCATACTTGGGCTGAGTTTCGGGCCCTGTTCAGAGAGAAGTTCTTTTCTCCCATGAACAAGATCGACCTCGTGCGGCATTTCCAGAACCTGCAGCAGGGCAGTATGACCGTAGAGGAGTATGCGGCGGAGTTCGGCAGGCTGAGCCGATACGCCGAGTACATGGTGAGTGACCCAGTGATCCAAGCGGAGCGCTTCCGGGAGGGATTGTCATGGGATATCAAGATCCTGATCCCTTCCTTCTATGCGACATATGCGGAGGTTTACGCGAAGGCTCGGAAGGTGGAGAGGGAGTGGGGCTTGAAGCCGAAGAGGGATCGAGATTTGTTTTCAGGGGCCAGTAGCAGCGCAAGGCCTGCTAAGCCCCCTCAGCTTCAGCATCAGTCGTTCCAGCATCACCAGCAGCAGGGGCAGGCCAGAGCGTCTGTCCAGAGGAGTCAGCAGCGTCCGGGGCAGGATGATCTGCCGTGCCACTTCTGCAAGAAGCCCGGTCACCTGTTCGAGTTCTGTAGGAGGAGGCTGGGGCTGTGTCTCTTTTACGGTGCCGCTGGGCATCAGATGCGGGAGTGTCCCAAGAACTCCCGTGCAGCTGGAGCAGCTCAGAGGGCACCCGTTCAGAGGGCACCAACTAGTGTGCCGGTAGTTCAGCAGCGAGGTCCACTTCCGACTCAGCAGCAGCAGTTTGTTCAGCACCGCCAGCAGAGGGGTGGTCAGGGTAGAGCCTTTGCTCTTGCAGCCGAGGAGATGGAGCCTATTGCAGATGTTGTCGCAGGTTCTATTCTGCTATATTCTTTTCCAGCTTTGGCCTTATTTGATTCTGGTGCTACGCACAGTTTTGTGTCTGTTTTTTTGCTCTTAGGCACAATATTATTGCTGAATATCTGGGTAGGACTTGCAAGATTATGACTGGAAATGGCATCATCCTAATTAATAATGTTTGCAAGGGGCGGAGAGTTTCTTTGAGAGGCCGGGAGCTGAGTGCGTGTCTGCTCGTAATGCCACTTCCGAGTTACGATGTGGTACTCGGTATGGATTGGTTGAGCACGCACCACGCTAGCATCGACTGCAGAGGGGACAGGATTCTATTTAGGCCGCCGAAAGAGCCGGAGTATGAGTTCACCAGGGGTGCAGTGGAGCAGGAAGATAGATTCTGCGGAGCGTTGTTGGCGGGGCCGGTGTTGCCACATCCACTCATTACTGAGTTCTTGGATGTCTTTCCCGAGGAGCTGCCCGGGATGCCGCCAGATCGTGATGTTGAGTTTTCTATAGATCTAGTGCCGAGTGCTGAGCCTATCTCCCAGCACGTCTATAGAATCAACAACAGTGAGTTAGTGGAGCTGAAGAGACAGGTCGACGAGCTAGAGGACAAGGGCTTTATTCGATCTAGTTCTTCACCTTGGAGAGCGCCAGTTCTTTTCGTCCCCAAAAAGGATGGTACGGTACGTCTGTGTATTGATTACAGGGCGCTCAATAACCTTATCATCAAGAACAAGTATCCTTTGCCGAGGATTGATGACTTGTTCGACCAGTTGAGCGGCGCGAGGGTGTTCTCGAAGATCGACTTGCGTACCGGGTACCATCAGCTGAAGGTGAAGCGGGATGACATTCTGAAGACTACCTTTCGGACCCGCTATGGCCAGTATGAGTATACCGTCATGCCGTTTGGGTTGACCAACGCCCCGACGGTATTCATGAACTTGATGAACAAGGTATTTCACCGGTACCTTGACAAGTTCGTGGTGGTCTTCATTGATGACATTCTCATCTACTCGAAGATGCCAGAGGAGCACGAGGAGCACCTGAGGATTGTGTTGGACACTCTCAGGAGGAAGCAGCTGTATGGGAAGCTGTCCAAGTGCGAGTTCTTCTTGGATCGCGTGGAGTTCCTAGGCCATGTTGTCTTTGGCGAGGGGATTTCAATAGATCCAAAGAAGATTTCTGCAGTGGAGTCCTGGTCTACGCTGAGCTCAGTAGCTGAGGTTCGGAGTTTTTTGGGTCTGACAGGTTACTACCGGAGGTTCGTACAGGACTTTTCCAGGATTGCCCAGCCGATGACCCGCCTTACCAGGAAGGACGAGGAGTTTGTTTGGTCCGATGAGTGCCAGGCCGCCTTCGAGGAGCTGAAGGCGAGGTTGACTACGGCTCCTATCTTGACGCTGCCATCTGGATCTGGTGGTTATACGATCTACAGTGATGCTTCAGGACGGGGTTTGGGTTGTGTGCTTCAGCAGCACGGGAAGGTAATTGCCTATGCATCTAGGCAGCTATGTCCTCATGAGAGGAATTACCCTACCCACGATCTGGAGCTAGCAGCGGTCATCTTTGCTTTGAAGCTGTGGAAACACTATCTGTACGGAGAGCGTGTGGAGATCTATACTGACCACAAGAGCTTGAAGTACGTGTTTACCCAGAAGGAGCTGAATATGAGGCAGAGGCGATGGTTAGAGCTGATGAAGGATTTTGATATATCCTTGTAGTACCATCCGGGAAAGGCCAACGTGGTCGCGGATGCTTTGAGCAGGTATCCCGTGGCCATGTATTTGACGATGGATCGTCACCTTCTGGCAGATCTGGAGAGCTTGGGCATAGAGGTGATAGTTCCTGGGTTCGAGGCACAGATGTGGGGTCTGCAGGTGCAGTCGGAGCTGATGGAGAGAGTCAGGACAGCTCAGTTTGGGGATGAGGCTCTGAGGGTCATCAGGGAGCAGGTCCAGATAGGGCTGTTGGATGAGTTCTCATTAGCAGGGGATGGGTCGTTGAGGCATGGTACCAGATTGTGTGTGCCGAGCGGAGGACTTCGGAAGGAGGTTCTTCAGGAGGCGCACCGTTCTCAGTACTCTATGCATCCAGGAGCCAACAAGATGTATAGAGACTTGAGACAACATATTTGGTGGTATGGCATGAAACGTGAGGTGGCTCAGTTCGTGTCGAGATGCTTGGTGTGCCAGCAGGTGAAGGCCGGGAGGCAGAGACCCGGTAGATTGCTCCAGCCACTACCCATTCCTGAGTGGAAGTGGGAGCATATCACTATGGACTTTGTATCTGGGCTTCCGCGCTCTCCAGGAGGGAAGGATGCGATTTGGGTCATTGTTGATCGATTGACCAAATCGGCCCACTTTTTGCCTTTCAAAGTGGGTTTTGTCGACGGAGAGGTTGGCCGAGATGTACGTGCGACAGATAGTCCGATTGCACGGGATGCCAGTGAGTATAGTCTCGAATCGGGACAGCCGATTCACTTCCCACTTCTGTCGGAGTTTGCAGCTTAGCTTGGGCACATCGCTCAAGTTCAATATCGCATACCACCCCCAGACAGACGGGCAGTCGGAGAGGACGATTCAGACCCTCGAGGATATGCTGCGTACCTGTGTCTTGGACTTAGGAGGATCTTGGAAGGACCACCTTCACTTGGTAGAGTTTGCTTACAACAACAGCTACCAAGCCAGTATAGAGATGTCACCTTTCGAGGCTCTATACGGACGGAAGTGCCGTACTCCCTTGTCTTGGGATGATGTCGGTGAGAGGGTTTTGCTTGGCCCTGAGATGGTGGTGGATGCTGCAGAGAAGGTCAGGGTTATCAGAGATAGACTTCGGGTGGCGCAGGATAGGCAGCGGCATTGGGCCGATAGCCACCGGAGGCCATTGGAGTTTGAGGTATAATTTAGATTTTTCTAGCATTTGAGTCTGATTGTGATTGTTGTAGATCACGCTCTAAGTCTTGTGTTTTGTTCTAGGTTGATGATCTTGTCTTTCTGCGGATTTCTCCGACGCGTGGCACGATTCATTTTGGTGGCAGCGGGAAGCTTAGTCCACGATACATCGGACCATTCCGTATCCTGGGCAGGGTCGGTGCAGTGGCTTACCGACTGGAGTTACCGCCCGCGCTAGAGGGAGTGCACAGTGTGTTCCACGTGTCGCAGCTGAGGCGGTACGTGGCAGATCCCAGTCACGTCTTAGACCACTCCGAGATCGAGGTGGGACCGACACTCAGCTATCCAGAGAAGTCGGTCGAGATCTTGGACCGAAGAGAGAAGGTGCTCCGGAACCAGGTCATTCCCTTGGTTCGCGTTGCATGGAGACACCACTCTCCAGGTGAATCCACCTGGGAGAGGGAGGACGACATGCGGGAGCGATTTCCATATCTCTTCGAGCCTTGAGGTAAAATTCTATCTTTTTCTTTCTTTGTTCTATTCATGATTGCTGTGTTAGTTCTCATTCAATTTCGAGGACGAAATTTTTTAAGGAGGGTAGATTTGTCACCCCCAGTTTCCGAATTAGGGGTATTTTTGTCATTTTTAATTTTTATAATATTTTAGGAATTTTATTTGATTTTATATGATTTTTAGGAATTTATTTGAGTCGGTTTGAATTTTATCCAATTCGGACTCAATTTGGAGACCCGGGTAGCCTGGACCCTAGTAGGACCCCCATACTAGCTGGGCTTGGCCCACATGCCATCATAATTAGGCTAGAAATTATTAACCTAACTTCCATGACTTAATTAGTCTTTTTAAAGGCTTAATTTGTATTTAGAATAAACCGAACCAAACCGAATTTATTTTGAACCAAACCTAAGTCTAATGGATAGAAGGCTTATTGGATCCCCAAAAACCAAACCCAAACCCATTCCCTCACCCCCCATGGGCCGGCCAAGACTAGGAGCACCCCCCCTTGTCTTCTCCATTAAGCAAAAGCTCTCTCTCTTTCAAAATCTTTACTTTCTTCCAAGCTCTCTCTCTCTCTCCAAAAACTCCACTTAGGTAAGCCATTTAATCCTCATTAATTACTCCTTTCTATTTACTTCCTTCACCATAAATGTGGAGAATGAGATTCTCTACATTTTGCCCTCTATTAGTAGGTTTTTCCCTAGAGATTAGGTTAGAGTTTAATTTGGGACTTTTATGTATTGAATGGTATATATATATATATATATATATATATATATATATATATATATATATATATATATATATATATATATATATATATATATATATATATATATATTTGTGGGAGGAGGAGAGAATGAGAGATGGTGGTGGTGGTGGTGTAGAGAGTGGTAGTGGTGGAGTTGTCATGAGTGTTGTGTGTGTGTATGTGTTTATATATATATATGTGTGTATGTGTTTATATATATATATATGGTTGTGTGTATATATATGTATCTATATGTGTGTGTGTGTTTATATAGATATAAAAAAAAAATATATATGTATCTATATGTGTGTGTGTTTATATAGATATATGGAGATGTGTGTGTGTTTTATATATATATATAGTGGGATGGATAGATATATATATATATATATATATATATATATATATATATATATATATATATATATATATATATATAGAGAGAGAGAGGGTGGAGATTAGAAGAAGAGAAGAAGGAGGAGAAGAAGAATGGAGGGCAGCAGCAGCTGCAGCAGATGCAGCAGCAGCAGGCAGCAGAAGTAGCAGCAGCAGCTATAGTAGATGCAGCAGTAGTAGCAGCAGCAGGAGCTGCCATTGGCAGCTCCTTCCCCCCCCCCTTACACCCCAATTTACCCCTTAAACGCCCCCCTAGTATCCTATATATATGTATATATGTAGGTATATATATATAGATATATATATGTATATATATAGAGAAATAGATGAGAAGGTAGATAGAAAGAAGAAGGAAAGGAAATTAGAAAGAAGAAGGAAAGGAAGTTAGAAAGAAGTTAGAAACTAGAAGAAGATTAGAAGGAGAGAGTGAGGAGAAGGCCAAGAAGAAGAATTAGAGCTAGAAGAATTAGGAGAAGTAGTTAAGAAGAAGAAGAATTAGAATTTAGATCTAAAGAGGAGATTTAGAATGAGAGCAAAAAGGGGATTTTTGGTAGAAATCGAGTTAGAAGGAGAAATTGAGCTCGGAGCGTCGGATTGCGACGAAACTTGATGTAGGCCTAGGTTATGTGAATTAGATTTTGCGGGTAGGCTCCCGAGTGGAAATCGGGGTCGTAGGGCGCGGTATCGCGCCGTATCAGTGCGTATCTTGAAATATTCAAGATATCTGCAACGGGCCGTACGGTGGACTAGACGTCCACTTTATCTAGGTATTTTGGTAGATAACGAACCTACAGGATAGTACCCTACTATCCTAGGGAGCACGGGTCAAAATATCAAGCGTAGGTAGGCTATCTAGATAATCGCCGAAGGTAGAATTTTACCCTTAAAAAGGGTAAAATAGGGAATTGGCCCATGGCCAAGATTTTAGTTTCCAAGTCCAAGATGGACTTGGATATGGGTTGTATAGGTTGGTTATGAGTAGAATTAGCCGTCTAAACCTAGTCTTGGATCCGGTTGACCACGATTGACTTTTTAAACTAAAAGTCAACTATGGGTCAACACTTTACCCAATTTAGTTCCAAATTCCATTTAACTTGGACAGTTGACTAAAAGTCAACTATTCGTCACCAGTGACCTAGGATTGACGTAGAGTTGATCTAGAGTTGACCAGGGTTGACCCGTTGACCAAAAGTCAACGGTAAGCCAGTTTTCGACCTAGTTGATTCAGATTGACTTCTAATGTTCTTCCATGACCAAAATTGACCCGACTAGACATGTCTTGACCTAGAATGACTAAATAGGATTTAATTTGATTTAACTTTTCTTTCTAAACTTAGTATTGATACGTCTTGTTCTCTATAGGTCCTCGAGACATTGCAGTTGATCCAGTCGACGTATATTATCATCTTACAGGCGAGTACATTCTCTGATACTTATTCCCAATTTATGATAACTGTTATGATTCATGTACTTAGTGTTGATATGCATATTCCCGACACATGGTTCTCACGTATTGGTATTCTTGGATCCCGACGAGAGATGTTTTCTCCTTCTTAGGTTGGGATGTATTGTGCAAGTACCCTTGTAGCTCTTGCTCAATATATGGTCACTGATTCTAGAGAAGGCTAGCTACCTTCTCATTAGAATCCCGTGCAGTGACGTGTCCTGTTTGGATCCATTCTACCAGTTGGGATAGGGGGAGTAGTAGCGTATGCCTGTGATCATATCCCCTTGCATTCTTGAACAGTGTGAGTCATATACCGTACTTATGACTTGCCAGGCCGATTCTCGACAGGTACCCAAGCCGATCACAAGCCGAAACTACTACTCACACACATTGGATATATAGCTTACCTTGATTTGTGTACATGCCATGAACCCGTTCTATTTTCTTGTTCTAGCTCTAGCTCTACAGCTTACCATGCCATGATACATACATGTACACTCCATGATTTATTGTATATGCTTTATTTACAGTCTTATAGCTTTTATTCTATCTTGAGATCTGTTATGAGATATATGTACTCGTTCCATCCTGACTGGACTGTTGATAAAATATTACAGATGCCGACGAGGGAGATTGCAGTACCTACTACGGTCCAGACGACGTAGTGGGCCTAGACTTGGTCCCGTAGGGCATAGCTCTGCCTGACGAGACTATACCACTTGTTTAGTTAGAGTAGGTCTTTGTACTGGACTTAGTTTCCAGTTACTTTTGAGACTGTATTATATTTGGACTGTATTAGAGACTGGACTTGTATATTATTTGTATTTGGACTTGACAGGTTATATTTTATCGTCTTGTTGTCTTTATCTTTTAGTCTTTACTTATCATCTTAGAGTTGTGATTGAGTACTTATATATATTCATTGCTTGTCCTCCATTCGGAGTTGACTATATTCTCGACAGGTTTTGTTATATATATAAACTGTTGTCAGACTAGAAAATCCACAGCGTTCTACGCCGTTTTTCCGGTGAGGGCTGGGCGTTGTCGCGTCATGTGCCCTTTTAGCAGGTGCGGGTCGTGACACATTTTAGTGGTAGCCCATGCAGGTCCTGAAGTCGCAATTAGTGCGATGTCGTAGCGGCACTCGTCTTAGAGTGTTGACTACGAGCCTGTGCTACACATAGGAAGTAGTAGGATAAGAGTGCTCAATCACAGTAGGATCTTTCCTTGCTTATCTTGCTTACCGTCTTTGATATTGATTTACTATTTTTTAGCTGTTCTCCTTTGATATTGTCTTCATGTGCCATATTGATATCTTCTTTTCAATTTGTCTCCAGGACAGTGATGACTCATTCTCCTGGCGAGGAGCACGGGGAGACGGAGAGGTCTGCCACCTCTGGCGGACAGGCTTTGGTCACTTTTCCGGCTGATGGGACTTCTGTTGGGGCTCTCGGAGGTACTCCTCCAGCTACCTCGATGACCGTCCCTGGGGCCATTGCGGGTGCTCTTCCCGTAGTGCCGGGGGCTACAGCGGGAGCTGCCGGGGGTGTTCTTCCTCCTCAGCAGGGGACTCCTCCGGTGATGATGGGAGCTATTCCTCCATTGCCTTCTCAGGCCATGATGATGGCTATGGAAGAAGAAGTTGCTCCAGGTGAGGTAGTGGCAGGTACTATTCTCGTCAACTCCTTTTCAGCTTCAGTATTATTTGATTCTGGTGCATCGCATTCATTCATGTCTGCACGATTCGCGACACGGATAGGATTGAAGCCCGAGTCATTATCAGTGAGGCTCAATATACTTACTGGTAATAGTCTTGTGGGGGTAGATCGAGTGTTTTCCTCGTGTCGGATCGTAGTTAGCGGTAGAGAGTTTCCCGCTAGATTCATAGAATTCCCTATGGCAGACTTTGATGTAGTCTTAGGCATGGATTGGTTGAGGAACCAGTATGCTAGGATAGACTGTCATGTTGGCAGGGTTATCTTTAGTATTCCAGGCGAGCCAGAGTTTTTATTTTCCAGAGGCACGGTGGAGCCATCCTCCCCAGTGTTGCGGATGGCAGTAGCAGCAGTGCAGTTACCCAGGATAGTTGAAGAATTTCCAGATGTCTTCCCAGAGGAACTTCCAGGGATGCCGCCAGAGCGGAAGATCGAGTTCACTATAGACTTAATCCCCGGGACAGCACCAGTATCAGAGAGAGTCTACAGAATGGCGCCTTCAGAGTTGGAGATTTTGTACAAGATGATTGAAGAACTCAGGACCAAGGGATCTATTCGTGCAAGTGGATCGCCTTGGGGAGCCCCGATGCTTCTTATGAAAAAGAAGGATGGTACGTCCAGGTTATGTGTAGATTATCGTACCTTGAACTCAGTGACAATCAAGAACAGATATCCTCTCCCGAGGATAGATGACTTGTTTGATCAACTCAAAGGGGCTTTAGTGTTCTCGAAGATAGACTTACGGTCAGGATACCACCAGATCAGAGTCAGAGAGCAGGACATCCCGAAGATAGCGTTTAGATCGAGGTATGGACATTGAGAGTTCCTTGTTATGCCCTTTGGAGCAACCAATGCGCCAGCTGTATTCATGGACCTCATGAATCGCATTTTCATGGCTTACCTGGATCAGTTCGTGATCGTGTTCCTAGATGATATCTTGGTCTACAGCAAGAGCGAAGCAGAGCACGAGCAGCATCTCAGAGTTGTCCTTCAGACGCTTAGGGAGCACCAGTTGTACGCCAAGTTCAGTAAATGCAAGTTCTGGCTCGATCGCATTTCGTACTTGGGTCACATCATTACCCGAGGAGGAGTGGAAGTAGATTTCCAGAAGATTGTGGCTATCGAGACTTGGCCAGCACCCAGCTCAGTGGCAGAGGTTCGCAGCTTTCTTGGATTGGCCGGCTACTACCGGCGATTCGTTTCAGATTTTGCAAGGATTTCAGCGTCGATGACCCAGTTGACTCGTAAGGATGTATCATTTCCTTGGACAGCAGAGTGTCAGGAATCATTTGAGAAGTTGAAGCGAGGATTGATAATGGCTCCCATTCTCACGCTTCCAGATGGGACCGGAGGATTCACAGTTTATTGCGACGCTTCAGGTAGAGGATTGGGGTGTGTCTTGATGTAGCATGGGAAGGTAATATCTTATGCATCGCGTCAACTTCATGATCATGAGAAAAATTACCCGACCCACGACTTGGAGCTAGCAGCAGTAGTGTTTGTACTTAAGCTTTGGCGGCACTACTTGTACGGAGATAGAGTGGAGATATTTACTGATCACAAGAGCCTGAAGTATGTTTTCACCCAGAAGGACCTTAATATGCGGCAGAGAAGATGGCTTGAGCTACTGGTAGATTACGATGTGGATTTGCAGTATCACCCAGGGAAGGCCAACGTAGTAGCAGATGCGTTGAGCAGGAGAGCCGGAGTTTATTTTCTGACGACGCAACCAGAGTTATTGGCAGATCTTCAGAAGATGAGAATTGAAGTGGTTCTTCCTACCAGTGTGGCATTGATGGCCAGTCTACAGGTTCAGTCCAGCATAGTTGAGAGGATCCGAGTGGCACAGTCTACAGATTCCAAGCTTCAGCGGCTCAGAGCAGAGTATGAGGCAGGAAGAAGGCCAGAGTTATGCATTCATGAAGATGGTACGCTTCGACACGGCTCTCGTCTTTGTGTATCCAGTGGAGATATCAGACAGAAAGTCATGGCAGAAGCTCATAGTTTGCAGTATTCTATTCATCTCGGTGGCACGAAGATGTACCGTGATATCCGTCAGCACTTCTGGTGGAATGGCATGAAGAGGGAGATAGCCCGATTTGTCTCTCGGTGTTTGGTTTGCCAGTAGGTTAAAGTTGAACATCAGAGGCCCGCTGGACTTCTTCAGCCCTTGCCGATTCCAGAATGGAAATGGGAGCATGTGACCATGGATTTTGTGACTGGATTGCCTAGATCCCCAGCTGGTCGAGATGCTATTTGGGTTATAGTTGACCGGCTCACGAAGGTGGCTCATTTTCTTCTATTTAGAGTTAGGCAGTCAACGGCTCAGTTGGCAGAGATGTACCTCAGGCAGATTGTCAGGCTTCACGGTGTGCCCGTCAGTATCACCTCGGACCGAGATTCAAGGTTTACGTCACACTTTTGGCGTAGCTTACAAGAGAGTTTGGGAACTCGTCTCCAGTTCAGTTCAGCATATCATCCGCAGACAGATGGTCAGTCAGAACGCACAATCCAGACTCTTGAAGACATACTGAGATCTTGTACACTTGACTTCGGTGGTTCGTAGGAAGATCACCTGCATCTTGTGGAATTCTCGTACAACAATAGTTTCCAGGCGAGTATCCAGATGGCTCCGTTCGAGGCTCTGTTTGGTAGAAAGTGTAGATCCCCGCTAGCATGGGATGATGTTGGAGAGAGGCAGATGCTCGGTCCAGAGATGATTGCCCAGACAGTTGAAGTGGTCAGAAGGATCAGAGATCGTCTTCGAGTTACCCAAGATCGCCAGCGGCATTGGGCCGATGCTCATCGACGTCCCTTGGAGTTTGCTATCGGCGACCATGTATTCCTTAGGATCTCGCCTAACCGCGACGTCATTCGCTTTGGCGTGCGGGGAAAGCTTAGTCCTAGGTATATAGGGCCGTTCGATATCCTGGAGCGAGTAGGAGATGCATCCTATCGTCTTGCTCTTCCGCCGTCGCTAAGTGAGGTACATGATGTATTCCATGTGTCCCAATTACGACGGTACATCCCGGACCCGAGCCATATCCTAGATCATTCGAAATTGGTTGTTGGTACCAACCTTTCGTATGAGAAGAGGCCCGTGTCTATATTGGACCGGAGAGAGAAGATACTCAAGAAGAAGACTATTAACTTAGTTCGTGTTGCTTGGGATTATCACTCTCTAGGTGAGTCAACGTGGGAGCGTGAGGATGATATCCGATCGCGATATCCCTACCTGTTTGACTCGTAAGGTATAATGTCTTTCTTATGCCTTATGTTTTCCATCCCTTGCTTGCATGTATGATTGTCTGATTGCTTGCCTGGTTGTAGCTTGCCTGTGATTAATATAGCTTGTCCTTGTCTCTCTAGCCTCTTAATTAAATTCCGAGGACGGAATTCTTTTAAGGTGGGTAGAGTTGTAACACCCATATTCTGAATACGTATTTTATCAAGCTTGCATATATTTCAGACCTGTATTTATTTTCTCGAATTTTGGCATGTACTTGTAATTGGCTTGACCTGCAGATTTTGGTTCTCGTAATTGGGTTTTACCTGGCTTGGTTTATTCTGTGGAGGAGAATGGGTTTGATTTGGTTTGGTTTGGTTTAACATGCATTGGAACACTTTAGCCTATGCTCCACCCTCAACACACCACAACCCACCCTCATTAAAACTCCACCTACTTTTCTCTCTCCTCCATAATTCTCTCATTTATTTCTCCATCTTCTTCTTCTTCCTTCCTCTACACAACACTCCACCCATAGGCAAGTGCACCTTGCCACCACATGAGAACCACATTTTATTTGTTCATTAGCTAGATTAGGCTATGGTGATCAATATTAGTGCTTGACATTTTGTGATTTGGAGTCTTCATTGTTCTAGATCTAAGTTTTAACTATTTTCGGATTTACATGGTTTTGATCTATTTTGGTTGGATTTTTGTGGGTTTTGATGCTTCCATGTGGAAGAAAATTCAATTTTACTCAAGTTAGACCTTTGAAAATCTAGATTTGGCTTTGATTTGACAAAGATATGAGAATTTGAATTCTTGGTGTTCTTTTCGGCCTGGAGTAGCAGACTACAGCCTACGCTCTTTAGCGCAGTGCTGGACTGCGCATCCTCCTCTCGGCCTGCGCTTTTTAGCGCAGCACCGACCGCGCAACTTGCCCCATGGTGAACTGCGCTCAACCCCAGTGCGTAGGGACTCTTGCGCAGTCTGCTCATGCGCAGTCCGCTCATACGCAATCTGACCCATACGCCAACCATTTCTGCGCCAACCATTCCTGCACAGTTCATTCCTGCGCCAATCATTCCTGCGCAGTTCATTCCTGCGCCAACCATTCCTGCGCAGTTCATTCCTGCGCCAACCATTCCTGCGCAGTTCATTCCTGCGCAGTCCACTCCTGCGCAACCCGACCCCAGGGACCCTTGCACAATCTGTCCAATCATGGAGATTTGGTTTTATTTTTCCTTAAGCTTGGCTCTTCTATAGTCCTGTATATTGATATTTTATTAGATATTTTACGCCCATTTTATATCCTTACGTCTTTTGTCATGAACTTGATTTTACTTAATATGTTTGGAATGACTATTGTACATGGCATTGTATGACAAGGAACTAGCATAACACGACAGTGATCCGTAGTGGTGCACTCCTGACATGACCAACCTGACATGATAGTGGCCCGTCGTGGCGCACTCCTGACAAGTACCCTGACATGATTTGTCTTGATGTTGTTGCGACGGCTAACTTGACTCGTATAATCAACTTGACACCATGGGTGTTCTTACTTGCTTGCTTATGCAATCCACTTGTCTTGTCTTGCATCATGTCTAGGACGTGACTCCCTGGTTCCCACGGTCAGGGATTCATACTGAATATGGATTAGGCTAATGACTAGATCAAACTATAGTTCATGGAGAAATTCCAGTCACCGGCAATCTCGTTATCTGGGCGCTCTTAATTGGACTTGTAGCTTACCGACGAGTAGAGCACATTTCTAGCGCACTGTCATGTGTTGCACCCTCTAAGTCACCTAAGGGTATATCGTCTCCGGGGTGATGTACCCAAACATACTCTCAACCCGCAGAAGGATAACTGGATGGTCTGCAGGGCTTGGGACTGGAGAATTTTCATTGCAACTTGTTAGTAATTAGGCTTGTGAAAACCCTAGTTAGTTAAGTAGTAAGCCGTAGTAATTGCTTGGCCGCTTTATGAATGGATGGAGTCCAGCCTTGTCTAAGTCTTGTCTAGCCCCTGTACCTGGAACTCTTGTACATGCTTGTTTTACTTATCTTAACAATAAATGGGTAGAGACAGAAGCTATTCAGGCGAAGGGTTACAACCCCGGTCCTTGTTTGGTTTACTGGTTGTAATCTGGCTCCCGGAATGGTTTCATGTCCCTAGTCGTTTATTGTCCTGTTGCACTCTTTATTACTTGTACCTTCTTCCATTTCTTTTCTTATGTTCTGATATGCTAGCTTTTGTTCTTATTTCGTGGCCTCCTTTGTGGCACTTGCTCTTTCTGGGGTTTGACCCAGCTGGTTTTGTGTGGCCAGATTTCGGAGCAGCTCCCGAGGATCTTCCGAACCTCCAGCCCGATGGTGGCGACTAGAAGGAACCCGGGCTACGAGTGGGTTTTCTATTTTGTTTCGCTCACTCTATTGTAAAGTTATTTTTTTGAGGCATTTAGCCGACGAGCACCTGTTAGCTCGATGCACTTTACTTACTGTCTGCCTACGGGCTGTAAACATGATTAACAAATCCTAGGGTTGATCATGTATGACTTAACTCTTGATAGTCCTAGCATTTTGTACGACTAGCTTCATGATCAGCTGATATATAATATTTGGGACGCCTTTTATTGTATATTTGGTGGTCAAACATCTTGTAATTATATTATTTGCTTGAGATTGAGACAGTAGGCTTGACCTTAAGAGACTGTTGGCTTGTAGTAAACCCTCATATCTAGACAGCCGTGACCGTATAGCGAGATGGACTTCATTTTAATATACGTAGCTGGCTATGTTCGCCCCCGCTCTCCAGTATTCTGGTTCTGGGGCGTGACAGCAGGGGAGCCTAAGGCTTCATGCTGGGTAGTTTGGCACTACAAAGAGGCGGTTGCCTCATGCTACAGTAGTATGACACTACGATGAGGTTCCCGGTACGGGGTAAGGCCTCGACATTAAGCCATGTCATAGCGGCGTAGCACCGCAAGGGAAGCGCAAAGCGCTTCATGCCATGTCTCTTTATAATGAACTCACCTATAGTGTATGGACAGAGATATCAGGCCGTCTCTTGAGGGTAAACTTGTAGACGCCCAAAATTATACACTGAAATTAGGCTGGCACAGGGCCTTTAATGTGTAGCCAGAAGCACATGTAACTACATTATGTGAGTGGAAAGAATTTCAGCTATGATGCAGAATTCAAGGCTTAGTCCATTCTTGTATTATAGTCTGATTTTTGACCCATGCGGGAAGATTCAAGTCGTCAGTGACATCTCTCCTAATGTATGATGGACAGTTACTGTGGGGAACACTTATACCCATATATAGAGATATGTGGGGGATTGTTGGAGTTTTGGTTTTTTCCTTTAGAAAACTTTAGTCCCACATCGAAAAAAACAAAGAGATTGTATCTCTATATATTAGCTTTGCTATTATTGGAGATGCACATGTGGTGTGGAGGTGCACATGGATTTGTCATGTGGGATTATTTTTCTAATGGGAAAAAGGCTAAAATCAACAATTAAAGCATTCATGCTTTTTGCTCTTGGAAAATTTATTTCCATAGGAGCTAAGCCCCGTAGGGGCTTAGCGACTCGGACTCGGACTCGGGCTCAAGGGCTCATGAGACGTAATATGGTATTTTGTTGGCGCATTTTACACTTAGCACGTCAGCATCGTCGCTAGGCGCATAGTGCGCTTAAGTTGCGTTCGTTGCGCGAGCCACTTGCGCGACCACGTTACGTGGCCCGTTACGCGAGCCCAGTTACGCTGGCCCAGTTACGCAGCCTAGTACGCAGCCCAGTGTGCGCATTGTGTGCAGCGTGCGTAGAGTGCGCAGAGTGCGCAGCGTACGCAGTGTGCGTAGAGTGCATAGTGTGCGCAGGTTGCGTAAAATGGTTGTGTGCGTAAAGTGCAAATCACGCTGATTACGCGAGTGGCACAACTTGCGGCAGAACGTGTCTTTGCATGTTCTGAGCGGTTGCTCCATGTTCGGGATGGTTATTACCACGTCCCTAACATTGTGCTAACCGGGCAGCTGTTGCAGGGGCCTATATAAGGTCTCCTCCTTCTCTCTCAAAAAGAGGACATATACACAAGTAGTAGATAGAAAGTTTACAAGTGTTTAGAATCTGTGTGAGAGAAGAGAGGTATTGTACCAGCGTTGAGTTTTTCACGGGAGTTCGTGTTCATCCGAGGAGTCAGAAGAGCAAGAGTGTTCCAAGTTCTCCGACGAACTTGCTGGTTCCTGGAAGCTATTCGTGTGGGGCGAATAAAGCTTTGAGCAACGGTGATCATTCACCCCAGCAGGAGTTTTTCCATCTTTCGCCTGTCACCTTCTTTGTTGGTATTATCAGGATTCTATTAGCGCACCTTCGGTGAAGTGTTTGCATTGATATTATCAGAATTCTATTAGCGCACCTTCTGTGAAGTATAGCACTAGTGGAATTTCTCTTACGTACCTTCTGTGAAGTGTTACGTTCTGTGCACCTTCTGTGAAGTGTAGCACTAGTTGAAATTTCTCTTACGTACCTTTTGTGAAGTGTTACGTAATAACGATTGTTTGTACAATTGTTACGAAATTTTTAGTTTTCTATCGAAAAATTGTGCCCCGGCAATAACAGTCCCAAGCAGATTCTGTCATATTATGTCCCTCTCTCTATTATGTGGACCACCATCCACATATATACTCTCAAATTCTGTCCGGACCCACATATAATAGGAAGAGGACATGATAGAACACAACCTGCTTGGGACAGCAGATCTGAAAGGAAGAAGAAAAACACACTACTATAGGAAAAATATACTACCATGGGGGAGGTACGCGGGCAATGCAAAAAAGAAGAAGAAAAATACACTACTGAAGAAAAAGATATTTGTAGCCGGAGGGAATATCATGCGGGTTTCTCTCTACTATATATATATATATATATATATATATATATATAATATATATATATATATATATATATATATATATATATATATAAAAGGAAATTAATATAAGGGTTGTTATAAATCCATCTTTAGTAAAAATCTATAGTAAAAGAAAAGAGCATGTGTGCGATTTATACTGTCGCTTTCAAAGAAAAAAAAATACAGTTAAAAAAAACATGCTTCACCTTAAAATGTATGACATTTTGTTCTTACATCAACTCAAAAATAAAAAATCATACCCACCCCCAAATAATACATTTGAAGATTACATTTTACCCCAATTCTTTATTTGTCTATAGATTTATATGCATTATTCTCATATTGTCATGAAGTTGTAGGCTTGTATATGATTTCTGAAAGCTAGCAACTCCCCCTGATATGTTAAAGTGGTAATATCTTAGCTATACGTCTTCTCTATTTGCTTCATTAAGTGCCAAATGATTAGTCGGGTTCCCACAATGGTTTGTTTTACTAATCTCGGAAATAGCTATAATATTGTTAAGAAAACATATATTGTTTGTAATATTCCTTTATTGGAAGAGGTGGAGTAGGAAGAAGCTCAGAATTTTGAAGTGAAAGAAAGAGAGAAAGAATTTTAAAGAGAGAGTAAAAGTTAGAATGTTTGGGTTTGGAGGATTTGGGGTTTGGGGTTTGGGTGAGCCCCTAGTAAGTTTTTGACTGCCCAAAGTAAAAGTTCTTCAAAACTGGACTAGCCTCGATACTGGACTATTCCCGAATAACTTTATAGTGTCCCGATAAATACTCTTTTTTTATAGATGTCTTTTCTTCATGTGATTAATGACTGTTTACTTGGAATGCCAATATTAGGGATCTCGCTCTTAACATAAAAAAAATAAAGAAATAAAAAAAGGAAAGAAAACGTCATTAGTGTCGTAAGACAAAAGCTCAAACACACGGAGACGAAGCTTTCTCGTATATTATCAACCACAAGTGCATCTTACAAGCTATCCCAACCTCTCTTTATATAGGGAGAGAGGTTGGGGGTTATGAAGAAATGAAGGGCCAAAGGTCATGTAGGTTACAAGGAGATGAAAGGTGAAAAGCCATATGAGTTACAACACTCCCCCTTGGCTCTCCAGAAATTCTGCTTGTAAACATCTCTGAGTTTCTTCGTCTGTCTGTAGCTTGCATCTTCAAGTTTGACCATCTACTTGTGCCTCGTCAAAACCTTGCCAAAGAAAACCCAGTGGGAAAAAAACTTTGGTCAAAGGACAAAAGAGTACACACAGGTCAGTGTGATGGGGGTAAACTTAACCATTCCAAAGGTGCCTCGTCAAAACCTTGTCAGGGAAAACCCAGTGGAAAAAATCGCTGATCGAAGGACAAAAGAGTACACGATGGTTTAGAAGTATACACTGGATACTCCCCCTGATCACAATAGTCCTTAGTGAATAAGAGATTTGAAATGTGTCTCGTTAAAAACCTTGCCAAAGAAAACCCAATGGAAAAAAACTTGGTCTAAGGAAAAAAGAGTACACAAGCATACATCAGGATGCTCCCCTTTTCACTCGCACTCGACAGAGCGCGGGATATACGCACAACAGGGCGTTTGGAGGCGCTCGTTGGGGCGCTCCCCCTCACATGCACACAACAGGGTGCGGGAAACATGTTTCACTTAGGCTAGCTCTGAAAGCTTCCTAAGTCCAATCGCTCTGACATGTTTCTGGAACGAGTATTTTGGCAGTGACTTGGTGAACAAGTCTGCACGGTTATTCTTCGATCCAATGTGTTGCACTTCAATCTTCTAAAGCGCTTGTTGTTCATGTGTAAAGAACAACTTGGGCGATATGTGCTTGGTAGCATCCCCTTTGATGTAACCATGTTTTGCTTGATCAATAACAGCAATATTGTCCTCATAGACGACAACAGGTTCATCTGGGTCATATGGAAGATCACATGTACTTCGAATATGGCCAATAACAGCTTGAAG
The DNA here is from genome assembly GCA_029216955.1 of Iris pallida. Taxonomy (NCBI): domain Eukaryota; kingdom Viridiplantae; phylum Streptophyta; class Magnoliopsida; order Asparagales; family Iridaceae; genus Iris; species Iris pallida. The sequence continues at coordinate 20,847,616 of JANAVB010011399.1, forward strand.
CCATACACACTTTCTAGTCGCCTCATAGAGCGCGAGTAGCTCAGAGTGGTTCGTTGAAGTAGCCACTAAGGTCTGTTTGCGAGACCTCCAAGAAATCGCCGTGTTTCCAATGGTAAAGACATAACCAGATTGGGAACGCCCCTTGTGCGGATCAGATAAGTATCCTGCATCGGCGTAGCCAACAAGGGTCGCGTTGCTTCGAGTGCCAAGAGCGTTGGACTCACTCAAAACCGCGTAGGGATAGAACAAGCCCAAGTCCGTAGTACCCTTAAGGTAGCGGAAAATGTCTTTTATGCCATTCCAATGGCGGCATGTTGGCGCGGTGCTGTGTCGAGCTAGACAATTCACAGCAAACGAGATGTCCGGTCTAGTACATTGGGCCAAGTACAATAAAGTGCCTATTGCACCCAGATAAGAGCACTCAGGACTCAATATCTCTTCATCGTCCTCCTTTGGACGGAATGGGTCCTTAGTAATGTCTAGAGAGCGGACGATCATGGGAGTAGCAGACGGCTTAACGTCAAAATGACTAAAGCGTCTCAACACCTTTTGGGTGTAGTTCGCTTGATGGACAAGAATTCCATCTTTATGGTGCTCGATCTACAGGCCGAGGCAAAATCGTGTCTTCCCAAGATCCTTCATCTCGAATTCCCTCTTCAGGATATCAGCAGTTTCTGATAAGTTTTTTTTGGTTCCTATGAGATTCATGTCATCTACATAGACCGCGATGATTGCGTATCCTGAAGTGGATTCTTTATGAACACGCATGGGCAAAGTTCGTTATTAACGTATCCCAAACCGATCAATTATTCACTTAGGCGGTTATACCACATTCGCCCGGATTGTTTCAATCCATATAGCGAACGCCTCAGTCTAATCGAGAACGCGTTCTGTGGTCGGGAACTACTTGATTCAGGCATCTTTAGTCCTTCAGGGACTCTCATGTATATCTCTGTGTCCAGATCCCCGTAGAGATAGGCTGTGACCACATCCATGAGCTGCATATTCAGTTTTTTTAGAAACTACTAAACTGATTAAGTAGCGGAATGTTATGACGTCCATTACGGGAGAATACGTCTCCTCGTAATCAATTACAGGGCGTTGTGAGAAGCCTTGTGCCACAAGGCGAGCCTTGTATCGCACAATCTCATTTCTCTCATTACGCTTCCTTAGGAAAACCCATTTGTGACCAACTGGTTTAACATTGGGTGGTGTTGGAGCAACGGGTCCAAACACACTTCTTTTCGCTAAAGAGTCTAGTTCAGCCTGGATTGCTTGTTTCCATTGTGACCAGTCCGTTCGTCGTTGACACTCGGCAATACTACGAGGTTCCATGTCATCATTGTTCATAATGTCAGTGGCTACTGAGTATATGAACACATCATCGATGACAGTTTCGTTTCGCTTCAAAATATCGTCTAAGCTAGCATACTCGACGGATATTTCGAGGTTATCGGCATGATTAGGAATAGGCGTTTCATCTGGAACGCGCTCTTCTAATACATTGCTATGATCCTTAATGATCTCATGTGGCAAAACGCTTTTAACAAGATTTCTCCGCTTCCGGGGCAGAACATCTTTGGAACCAACCGGTCTTCCCTTCTTCTTGGGAATAGCGACGGACTGGACGGCCGATGGCAGCATCCTTTGCTCGGCGGGTTCGACCGGAGCAACATGTTTCATAGGAACATGGCGTCTCTCAGGGACGTCTATCCTTGCAGGCACATTTGCAGCAGGTATAATTGATCTCGTGACTTTTGTTAGGTCGCTAAATGCGTCTGGCATTTGATTTGAAATATCTTGCAGACCTAGAATCCTCTGCACTTCCTTATCACTATGTACAGAGGGGAGATCATGATGAGCAACAGCGGGCACATGCCACGCTAATTCACGTCGTTCCTCATCAACGTTAGCGTGCATTTCTCCCCCTAACGACGGAAAGATTGCCTCATCAAAGTCACAATCCGCGTGTCTCGCGGTAAAGAGATCGCCTGTCAAGGGTTCTAAATAGCGAATGATGGACGGGGAGTTATAACCGACATATATTTTCTGTCGCTTCTGAGGTCCAAATTTTGAACGCCTTAACGGCTCAATTGGAACATTGACTAGGCACCCAAACACGCGTAAATGTGAGATGTCAGGCTGACATCCAGTAACCAGCTGGTACGCGGAAAGTGGTTGGGTGGCCATGGGCCTCAGACGGACCAAATTTGCAGCGTGCAAAATTGCATAGCCCCATGCAGATAGTGGGAGTTTGGTGCGCATAACCAAGGTCCGCGCTATCACTTGCAGTCGCTTTATAAAAGCTTCTGCTAGGCCATTTTGGGTATGAACATACGCAACAGGATGTTCAAGATTTATTCCCAAAGTCATGCAATAGTCATCGAAAGTCTTCGATGTAAACTCCGCGGCATTATCAAGTCTAATAGACTTTATCGGATAATCCGGATGGTGAGCCCTTAACTTAATGATCTGGGCGAGGAGTTTAGGAAACGTTGCATTTCGGGTGGACAACAATACTACGTGTGACCATCTAGTCGATGCATCAACCAAAATCATGAAGTATTTAAATGGTCCGCATGTTGGTTGGATTGGTCCACAAATATCTCCATGAATTCTCTCAAGGAATTGGGAAACCAATCTCGTAGGTTTCACATGGAGTGGCTTGAGATTCGTCTTCCCAATCGAGCAAGCTTGGCATAGGCTTTTCGAATTTATAACGAAATTCTTTCCTCCAAGAGGATGCCCATGCGATGCATTCATAGTACGAAGTCATGCCATAGCATAAAAGTCCTCTCATCAACTGGCGCTCGGCGAATGATGAGATTACTCTCGATGTGTTGTATCATAGTGAGATACAAACCACTTGAAAGACATTTCAACTTCTCCAAGATACGCTTTTGGCCGTACTGAGTGGAGGTAATGAAAAGATACTCGAAGCCATGTTCTCGAGCAGTTTCAACATGAAATCTGTTTTCTCGAATATCCTTAAAACTCAGTAAGGTACGACTGGACCTTGGAGAATATAAGGCCTCTGATACTTCAACGGGAGTACCATTGGACAACGAAAAACGGGCTTTGCCAAAACCTTGAACAAGGGTTGAGGGTCCCAAAATGGTTGTCACTGAGGTTACTTTAGGCGTATAGGAGATAAAGTATGATTTATCTCTCAAGATAGTGTGAGTCGTTCCACTATCAACCAGACAATCCACTGCCCCGTGGTCCATGCCTATAAGTAAAAAAAATTAAAGTTTGTCACACGTTTGAGGAAAGTGCTCGAAATAGAACTTTAATTTATCGAGAAAACAGAAAATACAAACCACCAAAAGTTTCATGACTTAAATCAAATATAGAGAGAAAATGGAGATTCATTCTTCCATTTCTGCTACAAAATTGGGGGTCTCAAGATTTAGATTTTTGCACTCGTTGACCAGATTTGCTTCGGCCCGGCGCCCCTTGTGATAGTTATTAACTTCTTGGGGGGTCGCCCTGCAAGTCCGTTGAATATGACCATAAGTACCACATTTATAGCAGAGAGTAGGCGCTTGACCTTCCACTCTCGCTTTGGGACGACTGGCCCATTGGTTCTTACCATGAGACTGCCTAGGAGTCAAAGGTCCTTGGTTCTTGTTAGAACCTCGCTTTGGGTGGCGAGACTTAAACTCGCCTCTGTTCCTTGGCTGAGACGACTGGCCCTTGTCTCGTTTCCACCGTGGATTTGGTCCACGGAGAGCGTTTGCATCAGACATTGGAATTGCCTTTGTTCCAGCAGGACGAGAATTGTTGTTTCTCATTAAAATGAGACTGTTTTTCTCGTCTAGTAAAAGTTGGGTGATGAGCTCGGGAAACTTGGTAAACTTAGACTGATGGTATTGCTTTTGGAGCAAGTTGTCAGTGGACGAAAATGTGGTGTATGTTTTCTCCAATAGATCACTGTCGGTTAATATCTCACCGCAGTATTGGAGAAGTGATCGAATCCTGCAGACTTCATTGTTGTAATCAGTTACACTCTTGAAGTCTTGGAAGCGCAGGTTCAACCAGTCATGGCGTGCTTCAGGTAGCCATATAGTCTTCTGGTGGTCGAAGCGCTCTTTCAGAGAGTCCCATAGCGTCTTTGACGAGGAGATTTCAATGAACTCCGCCTTCATGGCGTCAGATAAATGCCTGCGGAATAGAATCATCGCTTTGGCGTTCATTGAGCGAGTGACTTCCACTTCACGCTCTTCCTCGTTATAGATGACGTCCAAGAGGCCGTGCGCATCTAGATGGTTCTGGATGTCTTGCGTCCAGTCCAAGTAGTTCTTGCCAGAGGCTTCAAGGATGGAAAAATCAATCTTGATCGACATTTTTCTACAACAGGAGAAAAAATCTTGATCAGTCAACATATAAAACGACAGGTTTATATGGATTTGGTTTGTATAAGCAACAACAAACAATCGTAAATAAAAACAACGGTTCTGAAAAAACGATTTTTGTTTAAAAATTATCTTATATCGATCGACGGGCCGATATAGAGAGGTCAATAAGTTTCTTGCAAAAATGCTTAATTATAAATACAATTTGAGCAAAAAATAATATTCGGTCAACCCCTTTCAGTAGCTCTACGTGAATATGACCAGACGGAAAAATGAGGGAGGAGGGTCACCAGGGACCTCTTAAGAACCAAGCCCCAAGTTCTTTCTGACATCATACCCAAATAGATGAGCCTATTCGGAGAGACTTCGTAAAAAAAATTTCAAATGTAAGAATAAATAAGATTTTTCAAGAAATTTACACTATTTGCGAACTGTGCAAAATAGGTGACAATTTAGTGCGTGCTCAAAATGAGCGTTGCCTTTGAAAAATTATTAACCAAAAAGATTATTTTTGGGAGGCCCAAATTTGGCGGTGCCAGAATTTGTTTATGTAGCCAAGACAATTTTTCAATTTTCACGCCATTACGCTAAAAAAAACGTACAACATAAGTAGGCAACAACACACAAAAGAATTGGTGCCTAAGCAAGCGGCACCAAAAAAAATATCAACTATTTTTCCGACGTCTAATGAAGCGACGCCAAAAAAATAGCGAGAAAAAAATACAATTTTTACTGCCCATCTGTTACAATAATTCACTGAGTAACATAAAGAAATTGCTACTGAGGCGCTCGGCAGGGCGCAGATGGCACTGAGGTGCTCGCCGGGGCTCTCCAAATCCATCATTACCAAAAAAAAATGTTAGCATTTAAATTCTTCGTCAATCATGAAAAAAAAAATCATTTTTTCAGAAAAAAAAACTAACAAATATTTTGTTGGGATAAGTACTATTTAAAAAAATTTCTGAAATTGGCAGTTTAAAAAATTGCAGAAAAATGTCTTTTACCAAAATATATACAGCAGACTATTTGATAAACACGCCAAAGTATAAAAAAAAATTTTGAACAAAATATTGTGTTTTACCAAAGTATATTTTCGTAACAAAATTTCTGTAACAAAATATATTGCTGTAACAAAATATATTTGATAAAAGAAATTTCTCGTATATATTTTTCAAAAAAAAATTTCTGAGTATATATTACAAAAGCTTCTAACTTATGATCTGCTACATCTCTCAAGAAAATCTTCTTCTTAAAGAGAAAAATATGCATGACAGTGTAAACGTGCATTTGATATTCTGTGTTTGTCATGCTACCGATTCTAGAAAATGCAGCTAAACATAAGCTCTTGTCCCCATCAACTAAAGAAATATATGACAAAATTCATGGTATAAGATCAATGCATTCACATTTCTAATCAGAAAAAGTAGTAACAATAGTGATTCGGATGAAAAATAAATTTTTCATATGACTATAAAAGAACAGAACTACATATGACTATTCTCCCCGAATGGTTACTTACTAGTATATAGAAAGAACTGCTGATATATCACTATAAAAAAAATGTATATTATATGTTGTTAGGTCGACATATGACTGAGATATCACTTAGGTGATCAGTGATTGATACGAATATATCAACAGATATATAACAACATGTAGCCTGAACTAAGAACAATGTTTGCATCACTAATGGTAAGAGGTCTAATAGTATATTAACAAAAATAATTTACCTTTCTTACCGTACGGTGGAAGAAGGTGAGAAAACGATCGGTACGTCGGGTCTCCGGCGTTGCACGAGCATCGTGCTGATAACGTGTCGTAAGGCAAAAGCTCAAACACACGGAGACGAAGCTTTCTCGTATATTATCAACCACAAGTGCATCTTACAAGCTATCCCAACCTCTCTTTATATAGGGAGAGAGGTTGGGGGTTATGAAGAAATGAAGGGCCAAAGGTCATGTAGGTTACAAGGAGATGAAAGGTGAAAAGCCATATGAGTTACGACAATTAGAAGTGATATTTTTTGGCTTCACCCGTCAGTATTAATGACGTTTTTTCCCCTTTTTAATACGCCAATACGTATGACGTTTGTAACCAAAATGTACAAAACTTTGACCATCTAGTACAATTTTTAAAAGTCTACGTTGCTATAGTAAATTTTCGGTGAAAAATAATAATAATTAACAGACACATCATCTAAGAGAGGGTCAAGACACATAAGATCGAGGGGCTATGTGTTAATCTTAGAAGAAACTATAGATCTCTCCTGCATTGCATTGGTTTAGCCCAGGAGGACTTTTCAGCTCCCTCCTGATGACAAATATAGATCTCTACCTATGTGTTAATGTTAGAAGAAACTTTAGCTTTATTACATAATTTGGTTCCAATTTGGGAGTGACCGACCAAGATAAATCGTTCTTTCTTCATTCATGTCAAGTCTCAAGTAAATTATCTTTCTGTTTTCGGGAGAGAAAGGATGTGATCAAGACGATTCCAGCCAAAATTTTATATGATCAAACATTTTGACGGCGAATCGAGAAGGAAAATTGTGCTAGAATTATGCATTGGACCATCGTTAAATCACAGAAGTGTGTTGGTTTGCTTGAAAAACTCCCGTAAGTTTTCTAATGATCAGAACGCATGGTGTTGTAATGGTAGGTAGATGAAACAATTGTTGGTGTTTTTGGCTTTGAAACTAGAAAGATTTCACATTGCTCACACCAAAAAATGATTCTCTCAATATATAGTTTTGTGTGTTGAGATGTGCACGTGGGATGTGTTAGGGCACATTGGTGCCATGTAGGGATTTTTTTTCTAGTGAAAACAAGATTAACTCTTCAATAAACAATTTATGTTTTTTTTTCATGCTCATGGAATTATTTCCTTAGGAGCTAAGTCCCGACTCGGATGTTTTGTTGGCGCACTTTGTATGACGTTTTGTGTGCTATTTTTGCGCTCGTCTTATGTGCGAGTCGCATGGACGAGAGCATGCGCCGGAGGTCTTCGAAATCCTACAAAATCAGAACAAAGAGCAAATTTATTTGAAAGAGATATTTGCTTCTGACGATTGCTATATCAGAATAGAGAACAATTTTTTTTGCAAGAGGTCTATAATTTCTGTTTCGAAAATAACAACAACAATTAATGGCCTACTTAGACACAATAGAATCTTACACGCAGTGCAGGTTTCAACCATTCAAAGATTGGTTCCACTGGACCCGCTAAAACTAATAAACACAGGCACAAGTGCTAACTCTACTGAAGAGTACTGGTCAAGCTCAAGGTGTGACCCGGTCCGGGTTGCCCGCGGACTGGCCCGAGCCCGCTCCCATGAAGTCCGGCCCGTCCGAGCCCGCCATTCGACTGGTCCGGGCTGGGTTCACTTAACCGATCCCGAGCCCGGACCGGGCCGATTTTTTTTTTTTTTTTTTTTTAAATTTTGAATGGTAGGCCAGCTCAGGCCTGCGCGAGCCCGCCCGGGTGAACCGGTTTTTTGTTTTGTTTTGTTTTTGTTTATTTATTTTTTTTTTTTTGAATTTTTGGCCTCCCATTTACCAAAATGCTCCTATTATTTGACCGTTTTAGGAAGTATTTTGGTGATTTTGTCCAAAATGACCAAAAATTATTTATAACAACTCTATTTGTAGGGTGGTCATTTGGCTTGAAAAAAAATTCATATAAATATGTCATGAATCACATTTTTCAAACACAAACAATTCATTCCATCAAAAAAAAAATATTTCAAGCTCACAAGAAGGTTTCAAGAAATTTGTCCAAATAATTTCGACGATCTACGACTTCCCGATCAAGCTCCCAACCCCGATCTAGTTTTTTTTTTCTTCCCTTCCTCTTTCTAAATATATTTTTTTTAATTTACATTTACAAAATAGTTTGCTTTCCTCCATCTCTCTCTTTTTTGAGAAAAGTAATTTTCGATTTATTTAATTTTCGGTATCCTCTCTCTTTCTAATTGTTTCTCTAATTTTATTGTCTTTTTAAAATGGTCGGACAGGTTCAAACCCACCTACCGACACTGCCGGACATACTTTTGAATATTATAATACTTTTTTTGAGCAAAATTCTATTTCTGATGATTTAATTGGTTCACCTCCTGAAGTTGCTAGCACTATCCAAAATGTTGTAAAGAGAAAGCAAAAAAATCAAAGATTTAAGAATTTTTTGTTATTCTTAATGAAACTAATCCTGATGGCTCACTTGTTTTAGATCAGAAAGGTGAACCAGTTCAGTATGCGGTACAATGCAAGAAATGTTCCCATATATATAAATGGAAGAGGAGAGGTGGCACGGGCACAATGTCAAGACACTACGATACCTGCTACGGCTCGAGCTCAATTCCGGCGACCCAAACTCAGATAAGTTTTGGAGGCATCAGGTCGCGGGTTCTTCAATGAGTACGTTTTCTTATTCAGTTGTCCGGCATAAAATTGAATTTACTAAATATATTATTGTTAATGAACTTCCATTCACTTCAAGTGAAAGTGAATCTTTATATGATTATGCCACAATTTTTTTAAATCCATATTTTAGTAAAGTTACTAGAGGCACTGCTAGAAAAGAGGCTAAGAAACTTTTTAAAGAAATGAAAGTTGCTTTAAAAGAAACATTGTCGCATGTTAGTAAAAAAAATTTATTATTTCTGATATTTGGACAAGTAAGCAAAATTATGCTTATATTTGTTTCACGGCACACTATATAGATTTACAATGGATGTTGCAAAAGCGCATCATATGTTTAAAAACTTTAGAATTTTTACACACGGGCTCTGTAATTGCAGGAGCTATTTCAAAACACGTGCGTGACTTTGATATTCACCATAAAATATTAACTGTATCTTTTGATAATACTAGTAATAATAATTCTGCTATATCTTCATTGTCTTTACTATTTCAGCCTATTTTGGAAGGTAGATTATTGCATGTTAGGTGTGCTTGCCACATTATTAACTTAATTGTAAAAGAATGTCTCGAATTTTTTAGTACACATTTAGAGACTCTTAGACATTGTTTATACAGCTTGAACACGTCTCCAAGTAGGCAACAAGCTTTTAAAGTCACTTGTGCATATTTTAATATTCGTTTTAGAAGATTTGTTAATGATGTACCACATAGATGAAATTCAACATATTTAATATTCAAATTCGCAATTTCCTTTAAGGATGTTATTACATATTTTTTGTAATATGGATCAAAATTTTGAATATAGAGTAACTGAAGATGTGTAATGTCCCAAATTCGTGATACGTATTTAGTGTACGTATACGTGTTTTGGACCCATATTTTATTTAGTCATGATTAGTTATCTTGGTTTATTTTGCATTGACTTGGTTTTATTGGCATTGATAGTTCAATTGGTTTTAATGGTTCATTAGCTTATTTTTGGATTAGTGAGGCTTGGTTTATTTCATGATTCATTTGGTTTAAATTGCTAGAGAGAGAGTTTATTGGCCTTGACTTGGTTCACCTTGGTTTATCTTGGCTTGGTTTATCCTTGGGTTGGTTCGGCTTGGCTTGGTTTTGCCTTGGTTCATCATGAACCAAGGGTGAACCACCTACCTACCACCACCACTACCATTTATTAACCCCCACTTCCTTCTCTCTCTTCATTACTCTTCTTCTTTCCTCCATTAACTCCTCACCTACCAGGAAGAGAGTCTAGGCAAGTGCAGCTTGCTTCGCGAAAGAACTCCGTTTTATTGTTCCATTCTCTTCCTCTTGAGATTTTAATACTCTTTAGTACTTGGTGTTTTCAATTTCCATGGTTAAATTTGTGTAGATCTAAGCTTATAGTATTTTCGAATTTTTTGGGTTTTGATCTATTTAGCATTGTTATTTCCAAATTTTGATGGTTCTATGTCGTAGAGCATTTCATTCTGCCCCGTTTTGACCTATGGAAGTTCGGATTTGGGCCCCGGATGATGGAGTTATGGAGCTTGAGAACTTGGCTCCAATGGTGTTCTTCTTCTCGGAAATTTGGAGAAGAAGAACAGTGCTGACCGCATGAACCCCCTTAGCCGCTTATGCTCATTGTTTTAGCCGCATGCTCTATTGCCTTGACTGGACCGCATGACAAGTTCATGCGGCCAGTATTCCATTTCGGGCCGTATGGAACTCGACTCAGTTCAGCCGCATAGCCCTTTGCTCGGCGGGCCGCATGAACCCGAGTCCGTTCCAGCCGCATGAGAGCCCTTCCCTCCTGAGCCGCATAGGCTGAGTCTCATTTCGGGCCGCATGGATTCATTTCCATCAACCGCATGAGACTCTTGTTTTTGAGCCGCATATGAGCCCACTTTCCGAGAGCCGCATGGAGCTCGCTCGACCCCAGCCGCATAATACTCCGCTCCTCTTGAGCCGCATAGGCCTTGCTTTCCGCTGGCCGCATAAGACTGATATCCTTCAACCGCATAAGCCTTTCTCTTTTAGCCGCATGCGCCTGACCATATTCAGCCGCATGGACTGTTCTCTTCCCAGCCGCATGAGATCATTCCTGGCCTCATATGCCTGAGCCGCATGGCTCTCCTAGAGCTCCGTGTACTGTTGTTTTATTACTATTTGCCCATGTCTTGTAACCCCTTGTGTAACTTGAGTTCCTATGGCGTGCACCTTTACCTTTATTGTATATTTTTATGCCCATTTTATATCCTTATGCTTTTTGTCCTGAACTAGATAGTCACGAATTTATTTAATATGTTTAGAAGTGATAATTGAACATGACATGACATGACCTGATAGTGGCCCGTCGTGGTGCACTCTTGACCAGTAAACTTGATATGATAACCTGACATGATATATCTTGAAAAGCTGTTGCGACGGCTACCTGACATGACATGACCTGTATAAATTAACCTGGACACCGTAGGCGATTGTGCTTGTACAAATAATCCAGTCCTGTCTTGCATCATGTCTAGGAGGGGACTCCTGAGTACCACGGTCAGGAGTACCTACTGAAATGGACTAAGGTTAATGACTAGAATAATTCACTAGTCATGAAGAGATGTTCCCCAGTTACAGGCGATCCCGTTATCCCGGCCGCAAATGTTTGGACTTGTAGCCTGCCGACGAGTAGGGCACATTTCCAACCCACTGTTATGTGGGGCACCCTCCATTGTCACTTTAATGATTGAACTCTATTGTCACTCGAATGTATTGTACTCTCTAAATTGTCACTATAATGTTCGCCTGGATAACCTGGATAGCTGCAGGGCCTGTGACTACTTGGAGCATCTCATTGCATCTGGCTAGTAACTAGGATTGTGATAACCCTAGTTAGTTAATGTAGAAAGCCGTAGGCAATGTCACGCCCCAGAACCATAATACCGAAGAGCGGGGGCAGACATAGCCAGCTACGCAATCCCAAAGTACGTTAATACTCTGAAATCACGTATAAGCTGTCAAGACACGGGGTTTACTCTACAAGCCATCAGTCGATCCTAAGGTTTAACAATCCTAGGTATCTCAATCACAGGTAATTATACAAGAGCAAAGAGTACGATCATCATACATACAATAGTAAGGCGTCCCGAACCATATATACATGACTGATCAAGAAGCCAGTACCACAGAACTGATGACTAGCTAAAGTATTAGTCGTACATGATAATGACTAGCTATAGTCTAGAATACACATATCATGTTTATGTCCGTAGGCTACAATATCAAGGAAAATACCAAAATACGAGCTAAACACGTGCTCGGGGCTAAACGTTACAAGAGGAGAATTTACATATCAGTGGGAGGATGAAGAAGAAACCCACTGAGGTACTCTGGTGCTCCGGCTGGTCACCGTCGAGTAGATGGTGCGGTAGATCCTTCGGGCTCTCCTATCAGAACCTGGCCATGCAAAACCAGTGGGGTCAGACCCCAAATAGCAAGTACCACAAAGGAGGCCGAACTATGAACTTAAAACCAGCAATCATAGGCAATCAACAGGGAGAGAAGCAATAAGTAAATGAGGATCGAGATTCGTGCAGTACCAATGCACTTATCCCGAACATAGGAAGACAGTAAGTAAATCGTCATTTGACAAAAAGTAAACTGGAGAACATGTTAAATAAATAGAACTAGGCAATATACGAAGAGAGGACGAAGGTACTGTTCCAGAAGCCAGGTTACAACCCTTAAACCAAACAAGGACCGGGATTGTAACCCTTCGCCTGAACAGAACCTGGTCTCTGATCATTTATTGCTAGAGGTGACAATCATTAAGTGACAGTGAGAGAGTGACAATACAGAGTACAATACATTAGAGTGACAATCATTGCCACCATTATCCTGGAACAATTACGAACTGGATCTAGACAAGACTTAGACTGGAAAGGTGATATACGATGGGATAACCATGGGACTATTCAGATAACCAGGTTACAACCCGTAAACCAAACAAGGACCGGGGTTGTAACCCTTCGTCTGAACAGAACTTGGTTTCTCCCACCATTTATCGGTAAGATAAAATAAGAAATCAGGATATGTAACAATCATGTACAAGATCAAGACAAGACAAACTGAACTCCATCCAACATTCACGGCCAAGCAATAAGTACGGCTTGATACTTTAACTAACTAGGGTTATCACAAGCCTTAGTTACTAGCAATATGCAATGAGATGTTCCTCCAGCCACAAGCCCTGCAGCTAATCTAGGTTATCCAGACGACTTGGATTCATTAAGCAGTTATCAATAATTAGGTAGCTTGGTGTGCAACACCTGACAGTGTGCGTAGAGATTGTTTCATGAAGTGCCCCACATGACAGTGGGCTGGAAATGTGCCCTACTCGACGGCAGGCTACAAGTCCAAACAATTGTGGCCGGGATAACGGGATCGCCTGTAGCTGGGAAAATCTCTCATGACTACTGAATTATTCTAGCTATTAGCCTTAACCATTTACAGTGGATACCCATGACCGTGGTACTCAGGGGTCCCAGTCCTAGACATGATGCAAGACAAGACTGGTACATTTGTACAAGCACAGTCGTCCACGGTGTCTAGGTCATTCATTCTTGTCGGGGCATGCTAGCCGTCGCAACAACATTACCAAGGAATATTATGTCAGGTTTATCATGTCAAGAGTGCGCCACATCGGGCCACTATCAAGAATTATCATGTCAAGTGTAACTCCAGTTTCCAGGAATTTTACTATTTCTAAAATAATTTTTCCTGATATTATTTTTTTAAATTAGTATTACTATTTTTTTTAGCCAACTTATTTGG